>JAQFVV010012457.1:1460260-1821492 GCA_028023455.1 Epiperipatus broadwayi
TATGAAATTGCATAAAATCCAGTATTTGTATTTATGTATGTATTGATCCAGCATTTTGTCTTCTATTTTACATTGGTATATTATTAGCTTAATATATTAACCCTTGGGTGGTGGTCTGTCTGAGGGTGTGATTTATAATAGATGTTTCATTTTGGAAAATAGATTAATTGTTGTGGTTATTACATACCTAAGTTTTTACATGTAAAATAAGGTGATATTATGTAAGTCTAGTCAAATTATGTCTGTAGGTTTTCTAAGTTTTTTTACAGAAACAGCCACTGTTTTCCAGGAACAAATAGATTGATGAGTAGATCTTGGATTTGAATTCCTTGGCAAAGATAATTATAGGAATGCAATATGCTATCTTAGTTATGATTGGTGTATTAATCAAATGTAATGTTGCATGTATTGACAGGTATGCTTTGGCAAGAAATTTTGTAATTTTTTTTCAGATTTTTCCTTTTAATTGATTCTGTATGTAGTATCCCAGTCCCATGGTTCCCATATAAAATAGAAACCCTAGGAATGAGCTTAACTTTCCTCTTTATATGGATTTACATTACCTTCCTGTGTACATGGAACAAACTATTGTTTTTGTTGTATTATTGTTACATTCATATTCTATTCAATAATTATGGATTATATTTTGTAGCTTAGGTATGTTTTTTTGGAAAACAGGTAAACTATGATATTGTCCATATATGCTAGGCATTGCAGGTATATTTATCCCTTCAACTGTTTGATTGATTTTCTCAATGAGAGGGTTAATGCAAAAGACAAACAGAAATGCACTAATGGGAGACCCTTACAATAGTGACCGAGTAGGGACAGTTGGTGAATTTCTCTCATTAACTGTGTGATTCATGGTTCAATAAAATATTTGCTGTTATATATATTATCCTCATAAGGACATCTGTCTTTTTTAAGCATCTGATATAGCACTCAGATTTTAACTGAATCAAATGCCAGGGCTATATCTATTTGTACCACAACTGGACTGTATTTCATTTTCTCTCTAACTGTTATCATTATAGCTTTAAATAGTAAAGCTAGCTGTACCATTGATGAAGTTTTTTTTTAGAATTGTGCTTTGAAGATGATGGGTTGTAAATATGGCTCTAGCATGTCATTAATTATCTTTTCTAGAATTTTAATTGGTAGTGGGCCATTGAAATTGTTCTTAATTCATCTAGGGTGGGAATACTTCTTATTGTTGTATGGTACAATCACAATAGTGTAAACTCCATTAATGTGTATCACCTCTTGAGAAATAATTGACCAGATTACTAAGATAATTTGTTGTAAACTGGTGTAAGTGCTTTAACACAAATAATCAGATTCCAGGAGCACCATAGTGAGATGAGTTGCTTATATTTTCCATTTTTAATGAAAATATCTTCCTTCAATAAAGGTTGGTTGTCAATTGTGCCATACATTTGATTTACATACTATATTGTTTGATTTGTGTGTATTATGTTTCTAAAGTGTTTAAACATCTGTAGAATTATGTTATGACCTGCAAAATTATCATTATTTGACAGAATTGTCAATGGTACTTTTATGTCAGGTTGTAACCCAGGTGTCCATTTGACATATTTCCATGTCCAGGTGTATTGTTCCATGATACTGATCTTAATTGTTTGACTTTTAAATAATCTTTAAAAGTCTCACCAGCATTATCACAGGCATATTTTAGTTTATATATGCTGTAGTGTATCTTGCGTTGGCATGATTGCAGTTAGTCTTTTATGATGTTTTTCATCATATTCCCAATATTTTGGATGACAATGGCTGGTTTTTAACCAGGTAGTTGATGTTAAATGATAGTAAGTTTATGAAAGTTTATACTGTTTGTATAGGGTCTACATTCATTGACTGCATTTTTTTTTAACATTATATAGGATTCTGAAAAGAGAAATTCACTCATGGTTGCAGGTAGTAAAATTCTGATAGTTGTTGTGAGTGGGAGTGTGATTGTCTGTATATTAGTCAGGCTGATTTTAATTATTTGGCCAGAATGATTAGAAAAACTTGTTGGCATAAGTTTAATCTTGCTGAAATGATGCAGGACCAACAAATAGAAACATAAATCAATTAGTGATACAAACCAGCCATTGTGAAATGATATTGCATCTCCTAGCAGGAAACCATGGCCCCTCATGAATGGAATTGCTATTTTGTGTATCCATTTCCATATAATCTCCTGGCATGATGCATTACAGTCACCAAATATAAAAGCCAGGTCTCTTGTACTTGCTAGCATTGAATTTATGGGTGATACTATTGTTTCAATTTTTACATTTTGTATTGGCATGCAGACAAAGACTATATTGATTGTGATATTTTTGTGATAAAATGTAACAACTAGTAAGTGTGAAAGTAAAATGAATTATTTTGAAAGTTATGAATGGGCAGGCATTGGTAATTACTGGACCAGTGTCTGCTGAGAGGGATGTTGTATTCTTGGAATATGCACAAAACCTTCACCATTTAGGTAATGTTAGGATATTTCATGCAGCATAAACCTTGGTTTCATGCAGCCCTATAATATGTGGTATTGTCTCTTTGATCAAGTTTTATGTTTGTATAATTTGGAAATCACATTTAAACCTCTAACATTGATTGTCACCATTTTTATTATCATTATAATTGTGTTTGAGTGTAGTGCTAATTTATCCATTGTTGGTCATTGATAGCATCTCAGATGCAACTTCATAGTCCAACTCAATTTCTTCATTGGAAATATAAACTGGTTTACAAAGTAGGTTAATTTGATCATTATCTATTTTTCGTTTTTTAATTTTTTTATATGTTTATTCTTATTTGGGGGTGAGCCTGTTTTTTACTTTTGCTCTACTTTTACTGATATATTTTGTGATATATTATTGGTTATTTGTTCCATGGTTTGTATGCTGGTCATGTTTATTATATTTGATGTTTATGGTGTATTAGAGTCATTGTTATTCATTTTACTATTATTGAGTAACTGTGTTTCATTATTTTTTGTATTCTTTTTGTCTAACCTTTGAGTATCCTAATCATTAGTTTTGGTCAGATCTTGCTCTATTGTAATATTGTTTGCCTTCCTTTTATTCTTTCTTGTTCTGAAGGCTATTTACCCAACAAGTTTGGTTCTTGCTGGTCAATTTGTGAGTTTGTGCTTATTATTTTGATTGGGTGTTTGTTTGGTCTTCTGTGTTTGATATATTCATAATATCAGATATTTTGTGATTTTTTTTGTTTTTTATTGTTTGTATGTCCAGTTTTTATCTTATTAATATCTGTATATCCATTATCTTTTGTATTTAGTTGATCTTTATTCATATTCCCCATCTCATTTTTGTCTGCCTATCATTATTTTTTTTATCTTATAGCTTTTCATCATCTTTTGTAGTAGGTCCTAAATATGTTCCCTGCTCTGGTTTGTCTAGAGGTATATTGGATGAGGTAAGGTGACTTTTAGTGTTTTTTGTTGTTCATGCAATTTATTGATAGGTTCCTTCTAGTTCCACAACCATAGCATTGTGATCTTGGACTTTTTGTTTGAAAAGTTAAAATTGCTTCCTAATCAATTATCTGGTTAGAGATGTTTTCAGGATTTGTGTTGATGTTAAGGTTAATTTTGAAGTGAGAAATGTTGATGTAAACTGGAATAAATATATCAGTGCAATAGATCTGTTTAATATATATTGGTTGATAATAATGGAAAGTTTGCTAGTCTTTCACATGCAGAAATACCTCTCAGACAGCCAATCAGATTTTAAATAGCTGTCTTAAGAATGATCAGGTTCCAATACATGACAGAGATTTTGATAAGAAAAGGTTGATACCAACCTTTTTCAACTTAACATTATATATATATATATATATATATATATATATATATATATATATATATATATATATATATATATATATATATATATATATATATATATATATATATATATATATATATATATATATATATATATATATATATATATATATATATATATATATATGTTAAGTTAAGAAAAGGTTGATATCATCCTTTTCTTATCAAATTCTCTGTCATGTATCGAAGCCTGATCGTTCTTAAGACAGCTATTTAAAATCAGATTGGCTGTCTGAGAGATAATCATGCATGTGAAAGACTAGAAAATTTTCAATTATTACTAATTTATTAACAACACGCAATTTAAACAAATATTATTTATATATTGGTTGACAAAATGGCTGTATTAGCTTTGTAAAATCTTGCATATTATAACCAGTATTTCTCAATGTGCCTGTGTCATAGTTTTGTAGGGTTTTATATATTATAATGAGAGATTAATTTTGGAACAATTTGATTTTTCCCTGGAGCTCTGCAGATTGCTTTTCATCAAAAAAATGATTCACAATATATCTAGAATTTGGGTGGTATCTGATTACTAGTATGGTATGCCACATTTTTTTCAGTTATTTCTTTATATAGGAGTTCTCTTGGGAATTTATATATGGATAAATTCTTATCAATAAGCACAAATACTAGCGATTTATTTGAAAATAATTTATAGAATGTTTTGAATAAATTTTAGGTATAGTGTCATTAAATTGTTGGTTGATTTCTTTCAGATCTTCTTCAGCCTTTGTTTGGAATTCTGGTTCATTGTTATTTTCATTGCCTATGCTTATATTATCAATGTCAATTTTATAGGTGCTTGTAAACCTTGTATTCTGTATTAATATTATATATTTTTATACACAATAGATAATTTGTTTTTATAACATTTGAATGTATTCATTAATATTATTATTATTATTATTATTATTATTATTATTATTATTATTATTATTATTATTATTATTATTATTATTATTATTATTATTATTATTATTATTATTATTATTATTATTATTATTATTATTATTATTATTATTATGTTTTTATGTTAAAAAGCAAAACTTTATTGAGTCTAAAAAGTTATAGAGTCACATTTAGTACTATATTGATTTGTTACAAATGCAAAACAAATTACAACAACTTTTAGTATATAAGACTTTATCATTTCTGCATACTTTCTTTTTTGTTTTTAAATTTGGTTTTCTATTTAGTTCAGTTGGTCTTCTATTTAGTTAAATTTATTCTTGCATTTCATTGAAGTTGGAAAAAATGCTGATGTTGAAAATGTCATCATCTATCATGTTGGACTCTATATTTTATAGACTGGATCATTGTTTCAAGTGTGACCATGTGGCTGCAAAGACATCTGGTTGAGCTAGGATGCTGCCTCTTTTTCGGAACAGTTCTAGTTTTATTGAATATGTTGTTGGGCGGTATCGAGGGTTATTAGCAAGTGCAAAAGTGTATCTGGTACACCAGTAGGCATAAAGCTATATGTTGCTGCACGGATAGCAGAGATGTTGCCTTTTTAAAATTTGTTTAATATTTCATCAATTGAAATGATACCCTTTCTGTATGTGGTAAACATTCTTGTGTCTCTTCTTTTCTATGGCATAGCCCACACATGGGGTTTATATTTGTATAGAATCTACAAAATCTAAGGAAATGTGTTAAGGGTAGAGCATTAAGATTAAGCTTATAGTAGAAAATCAAATAATTTTGGTTCTAATGACCATTTTCTGAATTGTTGCAGTAGTTCCCTGTTGTCTATCCCAAGAACAGATGGATGTAGATTAGGTGTTTGGTTTGGGTATAGTATATTATAAATGTCCCAGCATGTATACTTGTTTTCATTATTGAGTGATATTTTGTTGTGTATTGGCTTGAATTTTTCAATCAGTGTAGATAGATATCCATATGAAGGGGTGGTCTGTCTGTGGGTATTATTATGATTACACACTCCAGGTCTGGAAATATTTTTATGGTTGCTGTTGTTAGATTTACTGATTTACTGATTTACGTGTGCAAAAACATTGATTGTATGGAGTCCAAGTCCGTGGTCTGCTCAGAATTTTTAAAGAGATTGCCACTGTCTTTCTCTTACATATTAGTTTGTTACAGATTGATGAGATTTTAGATATGAATGTTTTTGCAAATTTTATTATAGGTGTGTAGTAGGTATTTTTTGTAATTATAAGTTCATTAAATAGTGCTACCTTTGCGTATATTGACAGGTATGACTTTTCAAGTGAGGCAGTGATTTTTTCAGCATCTTTTTTAATTTTCTTTTGAATTTTTTGCCTCATTCCATTGGTTCCAAGATAGAATGGAAAACCAAGGAAAGCATATGGTTTACCATTAAACACCTCTGTACAGTGCTTGTCTGTGTATATTGACCATGCAGCAGTTTTATTTGTGTTAATTTTTAAATTAAAATTTGAGGTATAATTCTTGATTATCTCTTGTAATATGGGGAGGTTCTTTTTAGAGGGGAGGAAAATGGTTACATCATCCATATAGGCTATGCATGATATATATATATATATATATATATATATATATATATATATATATATATATATATATATATATATATATATATATATATATATATATATATATATATATATATATATATATATATATATATATATATATATAAAGCAGTGTTTGGGATTTGAATGCCTTTTATGTTTTTCTATATCTCTAGTGATATAGAATTTATATATATTTTAAAGAGCAAGGCACTCAGGGGGGACCCTTGTGGGATGGACTGACTCAGTCTGAAGACTGGTAAATTTTTCCCATTGAATGTGATATGAATTTCTTGGCTGAGTAGCAGATTGGCTATTATATATAGTAGGGATGGAGTTATTGTTTTTTTTTTCAGCACATCTAATAATTTGGCTATAGGCATTGAGTCAAATGCTGCCTCAATGCCTAGTTGAACTATAATTGGTGCATATTTCTTTTTTTTTTTACTACTTCGATTATTGTTTTGTACATTAAGGCACCCTGGCCAATGGATGATCCTTTTTGGCATATTGTGCTGATGATAACACAGGGGGTATGTGTTGTTCTATTTTCTTCTGTATTACTCTTTCAAGAATTTTTATTCCTAAATGTCCCATTGAAATTGGTCGTAGATTAGATAAAGATGATAATGCTGTTGGTTTTTTGTTAAATGGAACCATTGCAACTGGGTATAGACTTTGTATGTTGTAAATTTTTTGGGATATGTAATTGGCTAGATCACACAGGTATTGGCTGTGAAGTGACTAAGATGTTTGAACACAAATTTGGGAATTACTTGTGGTCTTGAGTGACATGTGTTTGTTATTGTTGCAAGTTGAAATACAATGGCAGTTGTTTTTGTTGGTGTGTCTGTTTTAGGGTCTCCAAATATTTCTTCATTGGTATGTACACTCTTCGTTTTTGCAGTTTTTTTTAAAGTGTTGATATATTGGGTTTATCATGTTATGTCCAGCTGTTATAGAGCCATCTATTTCAAGTGTGATAGGCACTCTGACTGTGGATAGGTATCCCAGTGCCCACTGTATGTATGCTTTGGTCCAAGTATGTTGTTGTGTAAGGTATATATTTTTTTCTTTTTTATTGCTACATATTGCTTTAGTGTGTTGCATGTATTGTTGTACACTTTTGTAAGTTTTTTAAATTTGTGTTTGATTATATGTAATTGGTCTGCAAATGGTTATTTTTTATGTAGTTCATCTGCCAAAGCTAATAATCTTGTGGGGGGTGTCTTATTGCAAGTAATATGATTGATGTTGAAAGAAAGTTTATTGCTGAATGCTATATACTTTTGTACTGGATCGAGTGACTTGTTTTGAAGTTTTTGGGGCATTATATATGTTTCTGAATATAGGAATTCAGTTGTTTGTGCTGTAAGAAGTATTCACATAGTCTATTGAAGGGCTATTGTTGTATTGTGTATTTTTGTTAGGTCGAGGGTGATGAACTGGGCAGCATGATCTGAGATTATAGATGGACAGAGTTCAAGATTGAAATAATGATGTAACATTGATGAGTAGAAACACAAATCAATAAGTGACTTATATATATTGTTATTAAAAGATATTGAGTTTAATGGGAGAAAACCTTCAGCACTCATAAGTGGGATTGTTATTTGATGGATCCATTTGGTGACAAAAGTTTGGTAGGTCTTGTTGAAATCTCCCAGGAGTATTATGGTATTTGGTGTTGCTGTAAGGATTGAATTTATTATTGCTAGTATTCTGGAGATGATGACAGGGCCTGATGGTATATAGACAAATACTAGGTTAAGTGTGATATTTTTATGATGGAGTGTTATTATGATAAGATTAGAGTCAATATAGATATATATATATATATTGATTCTGATATTCTTATATATATATATATATATATATATATATATATATATATATATAATTTTAAAAGAATCAAAAGAGCAGTTGTGTGGGATATAATTATACCTGTGCCACCTGATGGTGATGATGATTGCTTTGAGCAGGCACTAAACCCTTGGCTGACTAAGTATTTTGAAGGATCAATTTGAGAGCCATTGTATATTTTTGTTTCCAATAGTCCCAGTATGTGTGGTTGTGTTGTAGTAACCGTTTTTTGAGTTCAAAAAGTTTTTTGATGCCATTTAAGCCTCTAATGTTGAGAGATCCAATTTTTATGTTCATGTTTTAGAATAATTGTATAACAGGGTATTGATTTTTACTGATTTTTTAATTCTAAATTTTTGTTTATATTGCAGTAGATGGATGCTGATACATATTTAAGACTTAGTAGAGTTTAATATCAGTTTTTCTTTCATTTAATATTGGTTCAGACTCTATACTGGCAATTTGTCATGAAACTGAACAGTTGTCCATTTGTTGTTGGCTTAAATCCATTTCTATTTCATCGTTTTCTAAGTTTGTATATTTTAGATGATTTGTGCATTTGGTCTGTTTTTTTTTTTTGCCTTTTTTAATTTTGAAAATGTGAAAATTCTTCATGAAGAGAGAAACCATAGTAAAAGAAAAAAATACAGAGATAATTTTTATAAACAGGAATAAAGCGCATTTAATAAATTGACAGTCTAACATTAAAATACGAGATTTGTGGAATTTGAATTGATGACGTTTACTTCCGCTTTTGTTTTTTGAATTTAATGGCAATTGAGGCAGGTTAGAAAGTAACCGAAAGTACTTCTCCGGATTTAAGGATTGTTTGTAATTGTTCGTCAACCGTTAAAAATATTGTTTCAATTATAATTACAATATTATTTTTAATTACGGATATTTTATTTATTATATATATATGTGTGTGCGCGCACACACGCACACACTATTACAAAAATATAAAATCACAAACTTGGATTAAAGCTTATATCATTTGTTTTATAAAAGAATGACTTTGAGTTTTTATTTCAAATTTATTAATATTTTTTTTTTTTTTAGTACATCAGTTTTTTTTCACAAGCCATCAGTAATGAAAATATTAAATTACATCTAATCTTACTTGTGAATATATATTTTGGATTCAACAAAATTCCCTTTGTTCCAATTTATATTTTGTAACTAATCAAATTGTTAGTTAAGTTAACCCTGAGAATTAATCAATAATATGCCTTAGTCACTGCTCTGTACTATTTAGGTTTATTTTGTATAGCTAGCCACAGTAACAGTACAAGTGATAATTAAAGTACATTCAGTCATGAGTAATATATTTTTTTATAGTATAGGTCATACATTATCTGTAAATTTATAAATTAGTAATTTGTTCAAATCAAGTTAGACATTCTAACCTGATTTGTTGTAATTCATATTCAACTGCTGAAATTAATATATTTATTATATTCATTTAAGACAATTTCTTTTCTCTTGACACATATGTGACATGCTATTATACATACTATTACATTTATTATATGGACCATATTTATATTAATTTTAATGATGGAAGCTATGACATTTCTTCATGCATTGCATATATGTTACTATTACAAATGGCTCTCTTAATGATTGGACCATTTCAATTGTTAAAACCTTTTTTATATATGTTTATAGCATGCTCTTACAATTACCTCCCAATGATTGGAATAAATTTATCTTTCTTCATTTAGATTATACATATTTTATTAAAATTGGAACTATCAACTGGGGCAATTGTGTTTTCTATTACATTTTTTTCAGGTTTAAGACAAATGTATCTTTCCATGTGTAGTTAAGGCATAATATTGAATTATATTAATTTCAACCTTTCATACATTGCATTATACATACTATTACAATTGCTGTCCAACATTTTGGGTGTTCTTTTTTCAGTATATGTGTATGATATGCCATATCATGTACTATTACAATTGACATGACCATCCAAAATGCCCAGTTAATTGATGATTGTTGGTGATAAGCATATTATTATAAATGGTGCAAACAACTTAGGGGCTCGATGGTGTGTCCAGCCATGATGAATTTTGTTGCACTTTATTTAGAGTCAAAACTGTTTTAAAAATGTTGTGGACCAAGAGTTGCACTATTATAATTATAATTGTTGGTGACAAATATTATATTACATTTGGCCATAGTGTCAATTGGCATTTTTATAAACCAAAAAGTTCATAATAAATGAAATTAAAATTTGGATCATTATATAGATATAGTCATTATTAAAATCAGGGTGTTCATGTTTTACTTGGATGATTTATGGTGTTATAGGATAATGGCAAGGAGTGATATGCCTTGGATGGTAATAGTTATCATATATATATATATATATATTAGATTTAGATAAATATGGATAATGCAAATATATAACCAAGTGGTGCTACTGATCAGAACCTGATGAGTATGATAATAAAAATGTTGTAAGAAATGAACAATAAATTGGAAGATGATTCTAAATTAATGAAAGAATTGAGAGCTGATTTAAAAGCCAATTCTGAAAAATTGAAAGCTAATTCCCAAGAATTAAAAGCTGAATTAAAAGCTGAAATAAAAACTAGCACTGAAGAAATGATAATTAAAATAGAAGCTAACTTTTATGAAATAAATCCAGAATCAACAACAGTAATAAATGAAAATACTGAGATTGAAGATAGTCAGGAAGCAAAAGGTAATGATGAGTCCTTTTTTAAACAAAAGTCAACTTTGTAATTCGGAGATTGAAGAGAGTCAAAATGAAAACTGTATTGATGAATCTTCTTTAAATAAAAGTCAACCTTGTTTGACTTGTATTTATAAAACAAATAGCCTTTGCATAGAAATAGGTAATTTAGAATTTCAGTGGTTTTATTACTATGAAACACATAGTTATCAATGTATGAACTCCAATGATAAAGAACAAATTGTGGTTAATGAAAATACAAGATTATTTCTTGAAAGTTGGTTTTGTGAGAAAAATATGAAAATTTTTTTTTTATGAATAAAGGGTCATGTTAGGTCAAAAATATTTTGACAAGTTGGTTTTGTGCAACAGTTTTAAAAGTAATTTTCAGAGTTTTGATCAGCAGTTGTGTAATATAGATCTTCATAGGAGGTTTAAGAATCAGGTGTATGCATATAACATGGATGCAATGGATTATTACTATTGTAACAAACTAATTGAAATGCAAAACTTAATACATAAATGTAATTCTTATCAATTTATAGCCAATGATGGTAGAACTCATACAAGGTGTTTGGTTTATAATATGAGTGTTGAATTCAAAAAAATTTTGTCTGGATATGACAAATTATACTAATTATGAGACTTTATCTTATAATGAACAGGGTCATGATAATTTGTATCATATTAAGAAAGTATATTTTATATAGATTAGAGAATGAATGTTTCTATGGGAATTTGAATCATGGTTATAATAAAAAGGACTTGTTTCATAACTATCCCACCAGGACAAAGATGGTGATATATATATATATATATTTCGGTTAATTTTTTAAATAAAAATTAACCGAAATATATATATATACAAAGATGGTATATATATATATATATATATATTTCGGTTAATTTTTTAAACCTGCCTCAACTGCCATTAAATTCAAAAACAAAAGTGGAAGCAAACATCATCAATTCAAATTCCATGAATCTCATATTTTAATGTTAGCAGTTTGTCGATTTATAAAATGCATTTTATTCCTGTTTATAATAATTGCCTCTTTAATTTTTCTTTTACTATGTTTTCTCTCTTCATGAAGAATTTTTACATTTTCAAAATCAAATTTAAATGTATATTTACATGTTTTTTTCATGATCAAAGAAAACTGAAGGAGATATTACATCACCATTATTTTTACTTTTTATATGCTTATATAACAATTCAATGCTCCCTCAATCTCTTCTCAATACTGCACCTAGATTCACCTATATATGATAGCATACAATCACAAAATAATTTGATATATGACATTACTTTTCTGCTGGTGATTTATTATATCCTTCATATTATCACTATCATTATTGACCATGTTCCTATTATTTATATTAGGGTATAGGAAGGTTAAACTTTATTTAAACTAAATAAGTACTCAAATTATAATCCAAAAGTATATTCAAATCTTTGGGATATGTGCAAATTTTAAAAACTAAAACTCAAAGCTATAAAGTAGTGTATTTTATTATAGATTTCATTTATCAGAATATGATAAGGAAAATTATCATATTCAGCACAATTGTCAATTGTTGTTATTCACTATGAAGAGATTTATTGCATTAATGTGGGGACACACAGCAGAAGTCAAATGCACACATGACACCAAAACGTTGCCTATGTCCACAACATAATCATTCTAATAGTTAACCTATGTTACCAATCTATCGGTGAATCACTGATTGAATAAAATAAATCAACATTGTTCATGTGTATCTCTTGGTTTTTTCATATAGAAGTTTTACAATCATTAGTATGTTTTGGTTGGTTTGTTGAAGATCCTACAACATCATAAAGACACTATTCCAATTAGGCAAACACTATAGGTCAACACATTATATAATTTGAAAATGCTATATTGAACAATTACCTTGAACAATTCTATAAATAATAACAATTTTATTAAATCTTCAAACGTTTTCGAAGGCTTACCCTTCATTATCAAGAAGTACAAACTCTCTTATCGCTTTTCAATGATATACTGATACGCAAATATCCGACAAAAACATGTAAATATGCAAATTAGAATCACAGCACCTACACTTGCCAATTCTTTGACAAGATGTAAAAAGACTCCATTTTGTCAGCATAGTGAAACAAAATTCAAACACTTCCAAGTGTAGCACAATTAAAATATGTTTATCCATATTTTCTGTAGATAATGTTCCTTAAATGAATTTATAGGTTTGTTATGATTAACAAGATAAATCATTTTTTGATTTTTTTTTCCATCTGCACTAAGAACAGGAATAAATTCAAGATGATCTTGGCATTTTTAAATATTTAAAACATTGTTAATTTGCATGTATTACAATACAGATTAAGAAGTAAATATTTATTTATTCATTTCTATCAGCAAATTAATATGTGTTTGTTAATACTAAGAGGAATTTATCCAATTGTGAGCAATTATAAATATGATATTCTTGGCATTAATAATCTGTAACTTTACTATTTTTAATATTCAATCAAAATTACACTAAACAAAACTTTGCAGACAGTTTTCTTTCTTAATAAGAATAAAGGATAAGTTAATGCATTTTTCTTTTTAAATTGATTAAACTTTATACTAATTAAAATGACTTATTAATTTGTTTATTTTATCTTTTCACACTTTTCTTCAAAATTAATTCTAATTATATTTTATGAAGATTATAATTTATAAGCAAATGTATTTTCTTCTTTATTATAAAAATGTGCGAAAACAAAACATTTTCTTTTTTTTCCTTTTAATCTAAATAATTTCCACATTATTTTTAAATATGAAAACGGGCTAACAAGAATAAAATTAAAGTAATTACTTACACTTTTTAGATTTGTTCTTAGTTTGAAGTAGTATTTGTTGAGGCAAATAATTATCCATATGGCTGTTTTTCTGTTTTTCTTCAGTATGAATCTCAGGAATTATAAAATCAATGAAAAATAGTGATTTATGAACACAAGGTTTAAGGTTTCTTACTCCATGTTTTTAAATACACATTATCCTGTAATATTATTTAATTCAATCCACAAGGTTGTAACTTTTCAGATTTTTATTTTTTTTACTTTTTTTAGGTAAAGATTTTGAAGTCCCTTTTATTCTGATTGTCTTCCTTAATAGTCCACCCCTACAAACTATGTTATATTATTTATACCTTGTATTACATTGCATTATGGTACTAAATGAACCAATAACTGAACAGATTGAATAAATTAATATTTCTCCCTCTAGTGATAACTACCCAGACTGTTTCATATCATTTTAAATTGCAATACAATATATTTGAAGAATGTTTACAAATTTTAGAAGAATTATAAATTGTTTTCTTTCTTGTTAATATGGTTTTATAATAATAATAATAATAATAATAATAATAATAATAATAATAATAATAATAATAATAATAATAATAATAATAATAATAATAATAATAATAATAATAATAATAATAATAATAATAATAATAATAATAATAATAATAATAATAATAATAATAATAATAATAATAATAATAATAATAATAATAATAATAATAATAATAATAATAATAATAATAATAATAATAATAACAACAATAGAGAATGCACAGGCGCCAGCTGGTTTGGTGATTGTAGATATCGGTAGGATACATTATATATTTCTAGTAATAATAAAACTAAAAAAAATTTGGTTGTCATCGAATAGCCAATATAGCCCACTCGATGGCGCAGGATTCATGCTTCAACTAGAAAATATGTTCATTCCCGGGCCGTTAATTATAATCAAATGCTACAATAAAAACAAAAAAAAATCATCTTTTTTAAATAGTATTTAATTTTAAATATTATTTTTTATTAACGTATACAAATTAAATGATAATAATAAATGTAAAATAAAATAAACAAATTACTATTTTTTTCATATTTTTTAGTTTGCTTTTTATTAGAAAAATCAGTTTTCTATCGGAGATTTTTTTACTGGGGTTACAGCTTTTTTTTGTTGTTGTTTAAAAACTCATAATCGGAATAAAAAGTAAATTTTCTTAGTCTTCCTTTTACATTTTATTTCTACAGAGAAACATATATTATTGTGTTATCACTATTTTTTTACTTTTTTAGTCTTTGTTTTAAATTTTTTTATTTTTTACAGACAAACAGATATTACCACTGGTTTTTATTTCAAATAGAATGACAACTAAAAGTAAAAGTTGTTATGGTTATGTTTAGGGTTAGTTTTAGGGTTAGATTTAGGGTTAGGATTAGGGTTAGTGTTCTATTGTTTGTAATGCTAAAATAAAAAATATCAAAATTATATTTTTGTAAAGATTTTTTTTTACTAACATCTACAAAATAAATGATAACAATAAACATAAACTATATTCAACAAAGTATAACAGTAGTCAGAGAAATAAACTTTTTTTTTTTTATGACATTTTTATGACATTTAAAAAAACAGTATACAATTGTACTTTTCTTACTGGATATTTTTGTGTTAACTATTTTTTTTTTTATTTAAAAAAACATACGGTACAATCTTGTCTGTCTCATGCAATGTTACGAACAGTACGTTACTTGCCACATTACCTATTTCCAACTCACTTTATACAGATATCTCATCAACATTTACTACTTAAAACTACAATACACTATGGTGTAAAAAGTTTGTTATTTATTACTTTACAAAATCTGAACATTTCAATACTTTAAAATTAAAAAAAAATCCAATGAAAACAACATTTCCATCCAATTCAAAAAACATGCCCTCTCACCAAGCCATAACCATTTTATAAACTGTGCGAATTCAGAAAATATATTTGCTGCAATGTGACATACATGCTGTACTGTGACATGACATAGCATCCTGCAATTTATAACACAAAAAAAAGTTGTATTATAGAAAATGCTGGTTCAAACGTGTTGGCCCAGGAAAGAACATTTTTATGTGTTTTAGCATGAAAATGGTGCCATCCAGTGGGATATGGTCGTTATTCTATGAATACCATATTTTTATTTAAAATAAACTGTACTGACTCTAAGCAACCCAACATTCAGTATATAAAGTTTTTTAAACTTAAGAAAACTCCTCCTACGAGGAATTTGTGTGCAAGTGGTTACTTTTTTTTACTTTAATATCATGATTTCTTTGAATGCAGCAAGCATTTCTTATGCTGACGCAATCAAAGCATCCACTAAAAAAAAAGATTTTTCTCAGAATGTGGAAAAAAAATCAAACTCCGGTTTCAAGATTTTGTCATTCAACAATGAATGATCTAATGAAACTAGATATCATTTGAGAATCTAATACATTGTGAGTTAGTACAATAGAAGAAACGATCTGGACTAATGAAAGTCTAATAAAAAATTCTGAATGCTTTAATATGACCATCCCATGTGATTTGTTTATGTTATTTAAATGTTTCTTTACTGACAGGTCTGTTATCCTTGCAATTACAGATATAAATTGTTCACTGTATATATTTCCTAAGTATTTGCTATATGAATAATTAAGCACAAATAATTTATGGGATTCTATATTGTGCATTGCAGATCATCCAAATCCTTGCTATCTTGCTATTGAATTCTATAGTGAAGAACAAAAAAAAAACAAATTTGATAAAACAATTAAAACATTAGGGAAATAAGCTTTAGTAAAAGTTAACCAATATTGAGAAAATTTTATTACCAGCACAATCAAAAATACATACTTTAACTATACAATAAATGACCTCAAATATTATTGCAACCATTCAGAGTTGTTGTTGCCATTCAACCTACATATTTAAAAGGAAATCTGATACTGATCTATGGAAACATTTATCATTTTAAAGTTAAATTAAATCAAAATGTAAGTCCAAATGATTTTCTCCCTCTTATAACTGATAACGAAGCACAGCTACTCTAAATAATTCATGAACTTAAACAACAATGTTTTCACTGCAAACAATGAGGGCATATTATAAATGCATGCCCAAAACTTAAATGTAAACACTGTGATATGAGAGCAACCTCAAGTCATCAATGTGGAAATGCACCAGTAAATAACACATAATTAACTCCTCAACTGATAAGTGAATCAACTACAATTTGCTATCAAAATAATCCAATTAATGATGATGTAGCAGATGATATAAACATCACTAGAGAGCAATCAGTAAATGATGAAAATGAATCAATTTTACCCAAAAATCAATCATGGACTGACGAGGATAAACCAGTGTTACAAGAAAATAGCCCATTTCAACAAGAAATACTAAAAAGTGATTGCCAAAATCACAAACAATCAAAAACACCACTTAACAAAACATCACAAGATATTATAGACTATTTTGTGCCTTGCCTGCCACTTACAGACCCAAAAAAATAAATGACACTGCCAACCAAAAACCAGGCAGACTGCAAAACAAATGAAGCAGAAAAAAATGCAGCAGTGCCTATTGATCTCAGTGAAGATGATATACCCCAGACATTAGATCATAAAAAATAAGAAAAGCAAATATGAGTTCAATGGCTACCAAGTTTGAATACACTTCAGATGAAGACCTTAGCACCAATAAAAAAGCAAATGTGCAAAAATTATCACAGGAGGGAGGAAGTAGAACCTCCAAACATAAAAATTCTTTGTCATAATTTGTGCAAGTTATCTAAACTATATAAAATTATAATCTATTTACTGCATCAGGTGTGTTCTGTTTTTTATTGAGTGAAACTTTAATAAAAATAAAAATAGCGTCATCAAACATTCCTGGATTAAACTCACAGGAAAAAAAACCTATCAATTAATAAAATGGCTTGAAATTATACAACCTCATTTGCTAGGGCTACTTGAAACAAATAATTATAATAAATCTCAGATTAATCCATCTAATTATCTTAATATTCAAGGAAACTCAGCATTCTCCCAAGCATGATTTTCACCCTCAGCAGGAACAGGAGTAGTAGTAATAAAAACCTGCCACTTCTATTCATTCAAAATAATACATATAGATGCACACATATTAATTATAACCATATATGATAAATCAGTTACATTGAATGTAGCAATTGTTTATATATCTCCAAATAATACAGCAATTAATAAAGTTATTCAAATTATAAATTCGAAAATAGCTTCCTCATCACATCCATTAATTTTACTTGGTGATTTTAACATGTCATTCAATAAGTTTATCACAAATGGTTGCACTTACTAGCCATATTACTCATGAGTGGGGAAGGCTATCTCCCACAAAATTCAGTAACATTTAATAATGGCAGGTTTTCATCATTAATTAACCTGGTCTTCTACTCACCAGTGTTACGTCACATGATCAGCCTAACCATAAAATCTCATCATTATCAGATCATTCTGCAATTATTGTTTCACTAAAGAATGATTTTATATACAGATCAACAACATCTATTGGTAACACAATTAGAGTGCTCCTTTCATGTTGAACCCCTTAATATTTATTCTCAGAATATATATTCAAACTTCGAGACATTGAAATGGATCCAGTGCAAACTTGGATTACCTTTGTTAACATAATTTCATATACAATTGATGTCATAACTAGGGCAACACCAGCCCCTTCAAGGCTTTTAGCTCTTGTAGATGAAACACACAAAATAATTTCAAAAAGTACTACAAATATATATGGCTGTTCAAATGTGATTGCCCTGAAGAAAGTTTATCAATCAGTCTCTGAAGAAATTAAAGAATACCTGGCAATTAAAAAAAGAAAACTTTTTTGGCACAGACACACACTTGGTCCAGACTCTATATTCACTGGGTACTGGGACAAAAGCCACCAACTCGGCATACCGACAGCAATTAAAATAGAAGGTATAATTTCTGGTTACAACATGTTGCTACCTCTGTACACACATTTCAAATCCAAACTTCAATAGAAGAAAAAATTCAGCCCTGCACCATTTTTTGTCAGTGAGCCAGAAGAAGATATAGTATTTACTCCGAAAGACTTTATTTAAAAAATTGCCTCAACCCCAAACTCCAGTCACCCAGAAATGCATGGTACACCTTGCTTTGTATTCAAGCATTTAGAAAAATTTACTGCTCAGTATCTGTGTAATCTAGCAAACTTTCTAACAAAAAGATCCATCATATACATGGATTATACCCTAATTTACTAATACCATTTATCAAAACACATGAAAAAATAACCACACTAAACAATCTAAGGCCCATATCAATGAGCCCTCTAGATATAAAACTGCTGGAGTCAATCATTAAAAACAAAATAGAACCCTATATTATACCTATACTATCTAAAATGCAGTTTGCTAAAAAAAGGCTAATCTACAATGCAAGTGGCCTTTCTAGTCAAAAACAGTTATTGATTCTGTCAGAACTAATAAAAAATATAGTCCAGTTGTTATCCAACTGGATATAAATTCAGCATTTCATTTGATTCCAATTGAATTCTTTGTTGAAGCATTATTAGACACAACAATACCAAGCTCCTTAATATATTTAATCACCAATCGTCTCTTAAGTCAAAAAATAGATATTGCACTTAATGGTAAGAATTCCCCCCCTCTTTTGTACTTTACTGTTCAATTCCACAAGGTTCACCACTAAGTGCTATTTTTTTTTACTTTCTATATCAATTCCTTACTGAATATTATAGACAAAAAATTATCAGGCATATACATACCAGGTCTGAAAGCAAACATCTCCTGTATTGCCTACATGGATGATGTCTCGATTTTTTTAACTTCTAAAAAACAGATCCCAACTCTATTGAAGATTCTTAATTTATATACTAATAAATACAAGTTGGAGTTTAACATGGATAAATCATCTGCATGGTCTATACATGACAATTTCACACACAACATTTTAAAGGAAAACCCATCTCTTTTGTGGGATTTCCCTTCTATTTGAGCAATCTAGAAATGCATTGACAAATACAAAACAAAATTAAAAATAAAATAGAAAATATAATTGATTCACTTTCAAAATCTTACCTTACATTGTATTCAAAAGTATCCCTGTTTAATCTATTAATTATGCCTCGAGTCACATACTCTTCTCCAATAATACTATTTACTAAATCTTTTACTAGTAAAATAAACTCTTTATGTAGAAAGTTGTTGTGGGGAAAAAAGATTGTTTCAGTTTCACTAAAACGTATTCAAACTTCTCTAATACAAAATGGTTTAGGACTACATTCAATACATATTTTTAACATTCAAAAGACATTATGTGCTTATTTATTTCCATACATGAAAGTGTTCTTCAAGATTACCGCAAGACATAAACCACTACCAACCATCGGATATTGGAAAACCTTGGTTACACTAATTCTTAACATTCCAAACATTTTTTCACCACCTCAGGATAAATTTAAATATTGGAATGTATACCAGATAATTTGCTCTTCCGTAAATGATAAAAGACCAATTTTAAAAATTAATAATAGACAACTAACCTGAAAATTTAAATTCTGATCATTAGAACCCAAATATTATGATTTTCTACTCAAATTAAACCTTGAAGCATTGCCAACATTACACTTTTGTAGATATAGAAGAAATTACATAAATACAGAAGACATATGCTGGTTATGTCATATTTGATAATATTCATTCATCCATACCAACATTGTGCAAACAAAGAAATTGTGACATTCAAACCCTTTTACAATAATTTGTTAAGAGTAGCTACCCACATATTTGAGCAAGTACTATTATATTATTTTCACTATAGCATACAAGATGCTCCTTCATGTACAACAATAATCCAAGAAGACATCCAAACACATTCTGGAACAAAATGAAACAGCTCCACTTAAGGGATGAAAAAAATGTATTCCAAAAGATGTACACAGGCTCTTGTTCTATATTACAACAGCGCTCAAAATTATAGATGAAAAAAAGACTAATAAAAAGCAGAACTAAGAGCCTTACAAGTGCACAAAACTAATTGAATGTGTATATTTTAAAGAAAAAATGTAAACTCAAATTTGTAAACCACATGCATATTTTTTGTCTTTGTTGCCCCCCCCCATTACAATTTTCTACTTATTTATACTAACTTCAATTCATATGCATGTGGTAAAAATAGTTATAAATGTAACCTTTTCTTGTTATATTCAATAAAATCCTTTTGAAAGATAATAATAATAATAATAATAATAATAATAATAATAATAATAATAATAATAATAATAATAATAATAATAATAATAATAATAATAATAATAATAATAATAATAATAATAATAATAATAATAATAATAATAATAATAATAATAATAATAATAATAATAATAATAATAATAATAATAATAATAATAATAATAATAATAATAATAATAATAATAATAATAATAATAATAATAATAATAATAATAATAATAATAAAAAAATGCTAAATATTTTCATACTTCCAAATTGGTTTAATATTATTTTAAATATTATTTTAAATATGACTACCACTGGACCTTATAATAAAATGTTTATGAAATTCATATACACTTTATCAGATTTTCCAGGGTGTCTCAAACAATGTAAGTATTCATCACCCTTGGGATATTTATTGGTGAGCTTTTTCTTAATGGGAAAATTGTAATCCAATAAGCATTTCAAACTATTACTAATTTTATAAACTGTAATACAATATATTATAAATTATTATTAATTAAATTTTAAAGTTTTACATACTGGATCACTTGAATAAAGCTTAATGCACTTGATCCAAACCACATGGTTACAACATATAGTATAATAAATATATATATATATATATATATATATATGTGATATATATATATATATACATATTTATATGGTATATATATATATACATATATATATATATATATATATATATAATCAACCATTATCAATCCACTGCATGATGAAGGTCTCTCCAAGTTCAATCCATATTTTCCTATCTTTAGCTACTCTTCTCCACATAACCCCTGCACACTTTCTTATTTCATCCACTCATCTAACCTGTGGTCTCTTTCTGAGTCTTTTAAAATCTCTTGGAATCCAGTTTAAAATTCCAATTGTCCATCTGTTATCATCAGTTCTAACAATATGTCCAGCCCAACTCCACTTCAGTCTTTTAATTTTTTTAATGAGGTCAGTAACACCTGTTTGTTCTCTTACCCATACATTGCATTTTCAATTCCTACTTGTTATTCACAACATGCATCTCTCCATACTTCATTGAGTGGTCTGAAGTCTCTGTATTGCTCTTGCATTAAGTGTCCAAATCTCAGATCCATAAGTAAGAACTGGCAAAACACATTTATTAAAAACCTTTCTTTTCAAACACATAGGCATAATTCCTTTCAGTTTCAAGTTATTTCTACCAAAAACAATTCAATCAAGTTTAATTCTATGATTAATTTCATCCATTATATTTTCATCTGTATTAATAATCTGACCAATGTATTTGTAACTGTTAACTTATTCTAACTCATCATAATCAATCTTTATTTTCATATTTTGAGAAAATCTATTAAACATTACTTTAGTCTTTTTAACATTTATCTTTAGGCCTACTTTCCTACTTTCATCTGATAACTCCTGCAACATTTCCTGTAGCTCTAAATCATTATTTGCAAAAAAAACAAAACAACTACATCACCTGCAAAATCTAAATGACTTAAATAATCTCCATTTACTTTCACTACTTTAGTTTTCCATTTTAATCCACAAAATACTTCTCGCAGCACTGCTGTAAAAAGTTTGGAGATATGGAGTCACCCTGTTTTACACCTTTTTTAATGTTAATTTTTCTACTATCATTGTGTTATCTAATTGTTTCTGTTGCATTTTTATCAATATTCTTTAAAATATGACAATATCCTGGATTTTCACCTTGATGATCCAATGCTTTAATCACTGAAGAAATGTTTATAGAATCAAATGCCTTTTCATAGTCTACAAATCCTAAGCATAATGGCAAGTCATATTCATTTGTCCTTTCTATAATTTCTCTCAATACCTGGATATGATCTACTGTACTAAAACCACTTTTAAATCCAGCTTGTTTTCTTGGTTGGTGGAAACTGATAAAAGACTGATAGGTCTGTAATTTCTAATGTCTTCTTTATCACATTTTTTAAATATTAATATTAATACTGCATTTTTCCAATCATCTGGTATCTTTATCATTTAGACATTTGGTATATAACTTTGCTAATTTTTTTTTCTATTTCTTCACCTGCTTCTTCTAATATATCAATTATAATTCCATCATTACCTGGAGCCTTCCCTTTCTTCATAAATTTAATTGCATGTCTCACTTCCTCATTTAAAATTCTGGGCAATTCGGAAGATATATGTATAGGAGGCACTTGTTCTTTATTACTATATAATTCTTGATAAAAGTCTTCTACACATTTTATGATGTCATCTCTTTTTTTATTAATAATGCCATCTTTTTTTTATCTTAGTGCAGATATACATTTCATACCAATACTAAAATGTGTTTTACACTCTTTACACTTTTATTCTCTTCTACAGCTTTCCTTGCTAGTTCACAATTATACTTTCTTATATCATTTTCAACTCTTTTCCGTACCATTTTACAAAATTTCGAGATATTCAATCTTTTTTAATGCATCATTGTTGTAGATCCTCATATTCCTTCATTTCTTCATAAATTCTCTAGTCTCAGTAGAAATTTTACTGGTTAATTGCTGCTTTTATCTTGCAGTTTTTAAAAGTGTATCGCTTATTTTCCTATTAATGTCGTTCAAATCTGAATCATGTTCAAAATCTACTAATACTTGAAACCGATTTGTAAGTTCTAATTTAAATTCATTAGAATGTTTCTGAAGATTAGGAATATTAACTGTAAATATTGTTTTTCTTAATAATTTCTGTCTCTCTAGTTTTGCATTAACATGTATCTTACATCTTACTAATCGATGATCACTTCCTGTATTAAATTTCTTAAGAACATTATAATCTTGAAATATGTATTTCCGGTTAGTCAAAATATAATTCAATTCTGCCGTACCTTCATTTGGATGCTTCCATGTCCATTTCATATATATATATGTTAAAACGAAGATTTGCACGGGTTAAATATATAAAATACATATAAATAAATTGATGCTAATGACATTCTGGTCAGTTTTGATGTCGTGTCTTTGTTTACAAACATTCCAATTGATGAAGCTTTAAATATAATCTCACAACGTTGCAATTTACCAGACCATATTATTGCTTTAATTAAACATTGTCTCTTAAATACATATTTTGTATACAATGGACAGCATTACAGACAAGTTTTTGGTACTCCTATGGGCTCACCTATCTCAGGAGTAATAGCTGATTTATTCATGGAATACATAGAAACTCGTGCTTTAGAATCATCATCTTTAAAACCTCTCATTTGGCTCAGATACATAGATGACACTTTTGTCATATGGTAACATGGAAAAAATAATTTAGATATTTTTTCTTACATTTAAATAATATGCATCCTCATATTAAATTTACAATGGAGACAGAGTCTGATGGAAAACTCCCTTTTCTTGATGTTCTAGTCACCAGAGTACCAAATAGTTTATCTTTTTTCTATTTACAGAAAGGATACACACACAGACAGATATTTACATTTTCATTCTCATCATCACCAAATTCAGATAGTTTCTGTAGAGAAAACTGTTTTAAATAGAGCAATTAACCTTTCAGATGAGACACATCTGAAAGAAGAAATAAATCATATTAATAGTGTTTTATTAGCAAATAGTTATAATTACAAATTTATAAAAAAAGCCTTATTTCAAGCCCAAAATAGGAAACAAAAAGATGATAAATCAGCTATTAGGATTTGTGTTCCATATGTAAAAGGAACTACAGACAGTATCGGATGTATATTAAAACGCTATAATATAGATACAGCATTTTCTGCTCATCAAAAGATCAGCATTATAATAACCAAGCCTATGGATTCAATCCCTCTTGAATCTCATGGTGTCTGTCAAATCTCATGTAAAAATTGTAAAGCTTCTTACATAGGGAGGAGTAATTGTCGCATCAGTGTTAGGAAAGATGAGCATGCTAATGCAGTTAAACAACACTCATCATCATCAGCACTCTCACTCCATACTATAGATTCAGGTCATAAAATTGATTTTTCTAGTACCAGGATCATATCAAGATGTGATAATCTCTACCAATGCAAAATTAGAGAAGCCATTGAGATACTTAAAAGGCCAGATTGTTCAATAAGAGAGATGATACATGTAAACTTCCTCCTATTTGGAAAGATTTTTTTAAAAAAATATTCCTAAATTTAACATTTTTTGCTATTGGTGGGATTTTTAACATTTTATTCAGATCAGTGATTGTAGCTCCTCTACAACCGTCTTTCTACCTTTTATAACTCAGTGGATGGCTTGTGTGACCAAGTCGAAACGTCAGTATATTAATATTAAAAGTTTTTAACACGGATGAACCCGCAAAATATGTATTATATATATATATGGAGGAAGAATATAATTAAAGATTAGAAATAAAGAAAAATGTAAGGAAGAGAGAACATAGCCATATAGGTAAATGTTTATCCATAATCAAAAAAAGTAGCAACATTAAATCAAATATATGGGAAAATAATCAATAAAAAGTCATAATAAAAAGTTCAGAAGAAATTCAGAAGTTTGGAAACAAAATACTAAAAAATTGTCTGCAAAGGCTGATGTTGTTTTAAAATAATGAAGACAATCAGAAATAATATTGGAAAATAATATGGACAAGACAATCAAAAATTAACAAAAGTTTTCACACATAAAATCAGAATATTCTTAAATAATGAAAGAGAAAAATTAAACATAATAACAAAACATAAGATTTTATTTAGACATAATTTGGAAAATGTAATACAAAAAGTAGTGGAAATAAAAGTTCATATTATAGATAGGTCAGAGAAATTAGAGTCAAAGGTAAATTGGAGCAAAGCACCCAGTTGAAAATATAGAACATAAACAAAACACAAAAATGAATCAAAATAATGTTAAATTGAAAGTCATATTACAATGGTAAAATAGAAATAATGAGAAAAATACAGAAATAATTATCACAAGAGATATAAAGTAGATTCAGTTTTTACAAGGCAATATATTTATAATGAAAATATTGACAGCTGATATCTTGTTAAATCATTTGATTAATAAACATGTGAGCTAAAAGCTATGACAGAAAAGATGGTTAAAAGTTATACTGAACTAATATTAAAATTACATGATTTTGACAGACATATTTTGGGTTATCTAATTTTATAAAAAAGTATTAGCAAAAATGAGAAATAAAATTACCATAAAGCAAAGGACTCCTAAAATAAATAATAAACATAATAGCTGGGAAGATGCATTTATTTGAAGAATGTTTAATATTAGTTCAGAAAGTAGAGATAACCTGAACAGATCACTGATTCTTTATTACATTTCAACATAAATGAATTAATTAAGGCATACTAATTAATTTCAGGTAAATTACAGACTGAAAAACTTACTTGAAAACCCTTATAACACTGTGCAGCACCTGTAACAAAGATAAAAATTTAAATATAAAACTAAAATAATTTGAAATGAAATTTAGTTTTCTATTTCATTGGTACATTATTGTAAAAGGAGAGAAGGGTATTATAATGTAGTACATCATCAACTCTGGTCAATGTCAAATACTACATATTTCTTAAAGAATTATTTTAAATAAAGGGAAATAACAGATGTAATTGCTTCAAAGATTTATCATAATGATAATCAGTATTTGAATTCTTTGAATATTGTCTTCATTAAATGATAAAATGAATTTTTTAAAATATTTTCAAAATAATATTGTAAATATGTTAATATGTTATAAGAAGTTATAAAAGAGACATTAAAGTTCAAGTTAAAACAAACATATTTCATACTCACTTCAGTAATTTATGTTTTTAATTTTAAACTTTTTATAAAATAACTACAAAAATATATATTAATAACTTAAGAAAATGTTTACTGAGAATGTGCAATTAACATTTGAACGATAACAATAAAGTGATATAAATTGATAAAAAAAAAGAATATTTTTCTAAATATTTTGTTAATTTTTTACATTTAATACATGTTTCATTTCCTTTTATCACTCTTTAATTAAGACAATATATTTTAAAATCAGTGTATTTAACTGAATTATTTTTAAATAAGTAAAAAAAAAGTAACCAAAAAGAGATTTCAAAAATTATGATTGACCTTTGTAATTAAAAAAGGAGGCACAATAAATAAATATTATATATATATATATATATATATATATATATATCTATTTATATGTATAACATATATATATATATATATATATATATATATATATATATGTTATTTGTCTGAAGGACAAGATTGTGGTTGGGTTTACACTAAATTGTTCAATAAACTTTGATGCAGGAATCAATAAATCAGCTTGCATCAGTGATTTGTGAAGGACACTTATTTTTGAATCACATGCCAAAAAAAAAAAAAAACAGAATCAGACTATTGGCTAAGGTTAACATAATAGTGATTATCATTAAACCTCAAGAATTTATTCATTAGAAAAATGTAAATGAAAAAGATAATACAGCTTCTCGTAAAAAGATATAACTCTGTGGATGGCTTGTGTGACCAAGTCGAAACGTCAGTATATTGATATTAAAAGTTTTTAACATGGATGAACCTGCAAAATATGTATTTTATATATTTAACCCGTGCAAATCTTCGTTTTAATATATATATATATATATTGTAATGGTCAAATATGTACATTTGCGTAACAAAATCTAAGTTTTAGTAAATCATTCCAAGGCTGACCAGAATACAGTGGCAGAGACCACAGGTCTGATATAGCCCTAGTTCCTTTACTATTGCTCAGAGATTTACCACCTTACAGATGACACACCTGAATTTACAGCAGTATTTTTCTCCATCACATGCCAGCAGTAGAACATCAGTAGAGCAATAGACTGGAATAAAGCTGGCATTCTATATAGTATAGCTATATAGTTATTGTGTGGCTAGAATATAATTATAAATTAGGTAGTGATTCTTAATAACTAATAATAAATAATTACTAAATAATGGAATGATTATGAGCCGATGAGCAAGACTGAGACATAAAACAAAGTTAAATTTAAAATCCATTTAATAAAAGTTAAATATTAAAATTATAAATGAAATGATAATACAATGAATATATGCATAGTCTCACTCGCAGGTGAATGAGGGATAGTTTACATTTAAGTTTTTGTTCGCACACAGGTGATGGTTTTGCAAATACAATTCTCTATGGCTGAGTCATACATAGCTTGATTTACATATATGGTGGTGTGTGAAATCACTCGCAGGTGATATTAAATTTCTAGTTACACATTATTTGGTTTTATATATATATATATTACTTATAGGTGATAATTTAATATGTAGGCACTTCCGGTTTATATATAGCATTTTAATCACTCGCAGGTGATTGCAGTTTTTAGGTTACACATATTTAATTTAATTAGCTATATATATATATATATATATATATATATATATATATATATCACTTGTATGTGATAAAGAAATTATAGGTTGGAATATACATTTCCATTAGGATTAATGTTACTTTATAACTTGGTGAATTTACTCATGATTACCTATGGCTAGTTTATGCTATATCATAGGATGTATATTTTTCCTTATAGTTAGTAGAAGTGATTATAACTATTTATAAAGATCATAAAAATTTGTTAAGCATGGATATTCAATGTATTCTCTATATAGCTAATATGCCTAATCAAATTAGATTTGAATTCAGATCAAAGCTGACAATAACAATTATAATGGTGGGATGAACTGATTATTGGCAGCCAGACTTCAGATACTAAGGCATATAGAAAACATACAATTCAGAGTCTCTGCATTTCATATATGTGTCTTATTCATGGGATTTTTACCAAGTAATGGTTCCCTTTTACCGAACTCATTGCTGTGAAATAAGACACATTTAGACTGAATGATCAAACAACTAATTTTAATTAGGAGACTCATTACCATTTCTGGGGATAGAGAATGGGGAGGTGTGAACCCGTCCACCATCTGAAGGAGGTAGTTGTCCAAACTAAAGTAATGTTGTAGTCCTAACACATACAACCATTAAAGAATGCAGCAACAAGTAAATATGTCATAGTGTTTCTTAAGGATACATACACACCTCTGACAACATTATCATATAATAAAAATTTAGATGCTAAACAATAGTTTCCTTCATGAAACTACCCTGTATCAGTTCATTTCATAGTATTTATAATTATACTATTAAGTAAAGCTTATGAATCCAAGTGATAAAGCTATCTATATAGGCTTTAACGCCTCTAGGGAGGATTACATCATATTATGGAAATTACAATATCGGATTATATATTATGATGTATTTCATCACTTCAACTGAATATTAGTTAAATATTATATTTAAAGCAAATCTATCCTAGAATAGCTGTAAGCTTGTAATTATATCTTAATTAAGATATTTTATCCATTTCAATTCACAGTTTTGGTTTGTGCATCAATATACGTGAAATTATATATATATGTTAATTCTAATATTTTCAGGATAAAAGATGTCATATTATTATTATTATTTGCGGGATATTCTGTGTAGTGAAAAAGCTAAATGCTGACGTTTCAGTACAATATCAACTACCTTCCTCAGAGTGTCCTCTTTCTCAAATCATAAGAATGCACGTGAGATTTAAAACCGTTTTTATCATTTTCTTTCTCCTCATAATTAAATTCTATTGGTTGAGAAGTTTTAAAATTTATTTTCTCTTCCAATAGCTTCTTCCAAATGTTGTTAATCTTCTTTAATTCACACCTTTCATTTAAGCTCTTGGGTCTTTTAAATTTCTCCAGCATTAGCTTCTATTTTTATGGAGGATTTGAAAAATAAAATTTTGACTTTAGCAGTTAAATAACCCATCTATATGGTTGAGGTATGTTGATGATACCTTTGTTATTTGGCCTCATGGCAAGCATGCTCTTGATGACTTTTTTAATTTTTTAAACTCTTTTCATAACAATATTAAATTTACCATGGAGATAGAAAATAATAATCAATTACCTTTTTTAGATGTTTTGATTGAAAGAAGGGAAGATGGTTCTTTATCCCATGGTATATATAAAAAACCAACACACACTGGGAGAGATCTGCATTTTTCCTCTCATCACCATCCTGCACAACTATTTTCAGTAGCAAAGAGATTATTGGATAGATCAAAAAGGCTTTCTGACGATAGCCATTTTCACCAGGACCTTTTTGCTACTAATAAAATGCTTCTTCATAATGGTTTTAATTACAACATTATTAATAGGGCTTATACATATCAAAAGAAAGAAGATTTTGATACATCAAAAATTAAGACAGTTTTGCCATATATGAAAGGAGTAACTGATAGAATTGGTAACATTTTAAAAAATAATAATATTCACACAATTTACACTACTTATAAAAAATTAGTGAAATATTTCCACTTTCTAGAGATAAAATTGCTTTGGAGTGTCATGGTGTATATGAAATTCCATGTAGGGTCTGTCCACATACATATATAGGACAGACTCATCGTAGAATAAATATTAGAAAGGAAGAACACATTCTGGCAGTGAGAGAAAAATCCAATTCATCAGCTATTTATTCTCATATAAAATAACCAAATCATGATATCAATTTTGAAAAAACAAATATTTTAGAAAAAATTGAACAATATGACCATAGATTGCTAAGAGAAGCTATAGAGATTTTTAAAAGGCCCAAGAGCATAAATGAAAGGTGTGAATTAAAGAAGATTAACAACATTTGGAAGAAGCTATTGGAAGAGAAAATAAATTTTAAAACTTCTCAACCAATAGAATTTAATTATGAGGAGAAAGAAAACAATAAAAACGGTTTTAAATCTCATGTGCATTTTTATGATTTGAGAAAGAGGATGCTCTGAGGAAGGTACTTGATATTGTACTGAAACGTCAGCATTTAGCTTTTTCACTACACGGAATATCCCACAAATAGTAATAATAATATGACATATATATATATATATATATATATATATATATATATATATATATATATATGAGAATACATATTTACTTCTCACTATTGATTTAATTATGAACAAAACATGGTTTTGAATACATATAACATAAACAAATACATAATTGAAAATAATAAGATTTGGCATAGATTTAACTAAAAGAAATGTAGATTCAAAAAATAAGATAAGATTTCACATATGTGAAATCTTTAATTTGGCTTTGTTTTTAATTGAAACCTATACAACATTAGCTGAAATTTTATTGATTCAGTTTAAGAAAATTCTAAATAGTCTAAAAGAATTGACTAAGGCAAAGATTGTTATTAGATTAAAATATACAAAATAAGTTAGAAATTTTAATTGTTATTTTAAAATAGATCATGTGACAAAAGTTATATTAAAACATTTAAAATATAGGTTTTAGGAAGTTAAAAATAAATAACTTTTAATTACTCAAAATAGGATGAATATATAACTAAATCAATCATAAATAAATTCAGCAAGTAAACCAACAAATAAAGAAATCATTTCAACAAATGAAATAAGTTATTAATGCAAATAATAATTCAGATAATAAATCATAAAACAGTTAAATCTGTGAATCAGGTATTTAAATCAGGTATGTAAATCAGTTATCAAATATTTAATCAGTTTTCAAATCAGGCAAGATTTTAGGATTGAAACAAAATAAAAATTTCATTTAAGAAATAAGTTTAATTTACATTATTATTATTATTATTATTATTATTATTATTATTATTATTATTATTATTATTATTATTATTATTATTATTATTATTATTATTATTATTATTATTATTATTATTATTATTATTATTATTATTATTATTATTATTATTATTATTATTATTATTATTATTATTATTATTATTATTATTATTATTATTATTATTATTATTATTATTATTATTGTTGTTGTTGTTGTTGTTGTTGTTGTTATTATTATTATTATTATTATTATTATTATTATTATTATTATTATTATTATTATTATTATTATTATTATTATTATTATTATTATTATTATTATTATTATTATTATTGCCTTAGATTTAGATTTAGCTAGCACTTTAGAATAGGTTGACTTTAGTTGAAAAGCTTTAGAATTGAAGGAGTTTATTACCATTTTTTATTCTTTTCTCTGCTGACAGACTGTTTGATCATTGACAAACTTCTTTTAGGTGGTGGCAGCTGTTACTTCATCTTTTCCAGAAACAGGTAGCTTCTCATTGAGGTGAGAATGCAAGAGTTTTAGCTTTCTATGCCAACATCATCATCATCAATCTTTTGCAAGTACTTTGTTAAATTATAATCAAAGAGTGTTTCAAAGATGGTGGCAGCAGCTTATATATCATCTCCCCCTCTCATTCATTACATTATTTTTAATTTTGCTTTTCCAGCTTTGTCACTATTGCTAACAAATTTGTGGAATCCTGCTGTGACTGTTTATCCTTTAGATCAATTTAACCTCAGTCACTCACAGTAATTTATTCAGTTTTTTAAATTTAAATCTAATTTTAACCTTAAATTGAAATTGGGTCATTTTATAGCGAGAAGGATTAACTTTTCTGGCATCATCCTTACTAGAAATACAAATCTAAAATATGGAAAAACATTTTCTTATATATGTAACTTGACCTATTAATTTACCGATATATGCAGAATTATATAGCATTTTCTAATATTACTTTTAAGAATAATTTAAATAATGAAATCTTAATGTTTAAATTCTGTTAACATTATTCTTCTAGCATATATGTAGTCTTCAGTTACACATACAACTCATTTTTCATTTATTTATTACAAGAAATATATATGTGCCTAATTTTAGAGATTTATACATATAGATGTATATATTTATATTATATTAATATATATTTATATTATATTATAATTTGTATCTTTAAATAGAAAATAATAAAAATTTTATTTACAAACAAAATAATAATAATAATAATAATAATAATAATAATAATAATAATAATAATAATAATAATAATAATAATAATAATAATAATAATAATAATAATAATAATAATAATGATTATGATGATGATGATGATGATTGTGATGATGATTTTACAATATAATAAAATTGAGACATACAGTTGCAACTAATGGCAAGACATCAAATCACCTAAATGGACTTTAAATATAAGCATATTTTAATAAATAATTTTGTAATAAATATCTAATTAAAATAAACCCTTTAATTTCTTTTTGATAATATATAGATGAATAATTCAGTATGCAATTATTTATTTTTTAATTTAAAATAAATTAGAAAAGTAATTAATTATTGATTATTTTTGAAAACACTTGTTTAATTGTACAAGTATGCTGATATTTCTATTTTAAATTCAATAACTTAATTTATTTGTTTTTATTTATTTTTGATTAATCAAAAATATTAAAATAATTACTGAAGATTAAAATAATAAATCATAACATTAACTTTAAACGACATCTATAACAATTGATCAGATATCAATGACCATTTATTTTATGAAGGTATTACTGTTTCAGTTACTTTTTACAATTATTAGAACAGCTGTTGACATTTTATATTTCTATGTACTTATACATGTTATATAAATACATTAACAATTTTTGAAATTATGTATTTTTTCTACACACACACACACACACACACACACACACACATATATATATATATATATATATATATATATATATATATATATATATATATATATATATATATATATTAATTCTAATATTTTCATGGATAAAATATGTCATATTATTATTACTATTTGCGGGATATTCCGTGTAGTGAAAAAGCTAAATGCTGACGTTTCAGTACAATATCAAGTACCTTCCTCAGAGCGTCCTCTTTCTCAAATCATAAGAATGCTTGTGAGATTTAAAATCGTTTTTATCGTTTTCTTTCTCCTCATATTTAAATTCTATTGGTTGAGAAGTTTTAAAATTTATTTTCTCTTCCAATAGCTTCTTCCAAATGTTATTAATCTTCTTTAATTCACACCTTTCATTTATGCTTTTGGGCCTTTTAAAAATCTCTATAGCTTCTCTTAGCAATCTCTGGTCATATTGTTTCAATTTTTGCTAAAATATTTATTTTTTCAAAATTGATATCATGATTTGTTAATTTTATTCTTCTGGCTGATAAGGGTAATACTACAGTAATTTTAAATAAGGCTGATTATTTTTAAAAAAATACATGATTTATTAAATGATAATATTTATAAAAAAAATTATAGAGATCCTATGACTTATCTTGAAAAGAAAATGAAAGCATTAATTTATTCTACTGATCTAGATTTAGAAAAAAAGATACAGCTTACTCCCAGGGAAAAGTATTCTTTTTATCCAAAATTACATGGTTTACCAAAAATTCACAAGCCAGATATTCCATTGAGACCGATTGTTAGTGCAGTTGGTTCACCTACACAGACACTAGCTCGTTTTTTGACTTCTGTTTTACAGCCGCATTTAAGAACGATGTCATCATATGTTAAAGATGCTAAACATTTTCTTGAGCTTATCCTGGATATTAAAGTGACTAAGAATGATATTTTGGCAAGTTTTGACATTGTTTCACTTTTTACTAGTGTATCTGTAAATGAAATGATTCAAGTTTTAAAAAATATTTGGTTGCCTAATTTTGCTGCGGTTTTGATTGAACACTTCTTATTGAATACATTTTTTTGTTTTTGACGGGCAGATGTATAAACTAACATCATGTATAGCTATGGGTTCACCAATTTCTCCAGCATTAGCTTCTATTTTTATGGAGGATTTGGAAAATAAAATTTTGACTTTAGCAGTTAAAAAACCATCTGTATGGCTGAGGTATGTTGATGATACCTTTGTTATTTGGCCTCATGGAAACATGCTCTTGATGTCTTTTTTTAATTTTTTAAACTATTTTCACAACAATATTAAATTTACCATGGAAATAGAAAATAATAATCAATTACCTTTTTAGATGTTTTGATTGAAAGAAGGGAAGATGATTCTTTATCCCATGGTATACATAAAAAAACCAACACACACTGGGAGATATCTGCATTTTTTTTCTCATCACCAACCTGCACAACTATTTTCAGTAGCAAAGAGATTATTGGATAGATCAAAAAGGCTTTCTGACGATAGCCATTTTCACCAGGACCTTTTTGCTACTAATAAAATGCTTCTTCATAATGGTTTTAATTACAACATTTTTAATAGGGCTTATACATATCAAAGAAAAGAAGATTTTGATACATCAAAAATTAAGACAGTTTTGCCATATATGAAAGGAGTAACTGATAGAATTGGTAACATTTTAAAAAATAATAATATTCACACAATTTACACTACTTATAAAAAAATAGTGAAATATTTCCACTTTCTAGAGATAAAATTGCTTTGGAGTGTCATGGTGTATATGAAATTCCATGTAGGGTCTGTCCACATACATATATAGGACAGACTCATCATAGAATAAATATTAGAAAGGAAGAACACATTCTGGCAGTGAGAGAAAAATCCAATTCATCAGCTATTTATTCTCATATAAAATAACCAAATCATGATATCAATTTTGAAAAAACAAATATTTTAGAAAAAATTGAACAATATGACCATAGATTGCTAAGAGAAGCTATAGAGATTTTTAAAAGGCCCAAGAGCATAAATGAAAGGTGTGAATTAAAGAAGATTAACAACATTTGGAAGAAGCTATTGGAAGAGAAAATAAATTTTAAAACTTCTCAACCAATAGAATTTAATTATGAGGAGAAAGAAAACAATAAAAACGGTTTTAAATCTCATGTGCATTTTTATGATTTGAGAAAGAGGATGCTCTGAGGAAGGTACTTGATATTGTACTGAAACGTCAGCATTTAGCTTTTTCACTACACGGAATATCCCACAAATAGTAATAATAATATGACATATATATATATATATATATATATATATATATATATATATATCTCATATATATATATATATATATATGAGAATACATATTTACTTCTCACTATTGATTTAATTATGAACAAAACATGGTTTTGAATACATATAACATAAACAAATACATAATTGAAAATAATAAGATTTGGCATAGATTTAACTAAAAGAAATGTAGATTCAAAAATAAGATAAGATTTCACATATGTGAAATCTTTAATTTGGCTTTGTTTTTAATTGAAACCTATACAACATTAGCTGAAATTTTATTGATTCAGTTTAAGAAAATTCTAAATAGTCTAAAAGAATTGACTAAGGCAAAGATTGTTATTAGATTAAAATATACAAAATAAGTTAGAAATTTTAATTGTTATTTTAAAATAGATCATGTGACAAAAGTTATATTAAAACATTTAAAATATAGGTTTTAGGAAGTTAAAAATAAATAACTTTTAATTACTCAAAATAGGATGAATATATAACTAAATCAATCATAAATAAATTCAGCAAGTAAACCAACAAATAAAGAAATCATTTCAACAAATGAAATAAGTTATTAATGCAAATAATAATTCAGATAATAAATCATAAAACAGTTAAATCTGTGAATCAGGTATTTAAATCAGGTATGTAAATCAGTTATCAAATATTTAATCAGTTTTCAAATCAGGCAAGATTTTAGGATTGAAACAAAATAAAAATTTCATTTAAGAAATAAGTTTAATTTACATTATTATTATTATTATTATTATTATTATTATTATTATTATTATTATTATTATTATTATTATTATTATTATTATTATTATTATTATTATTATTATTATTATTATTATTATTATTATTATTATTATTATTATTATTATTATTATTATTATTATTATTATTATTATTATTATTATTATTATTATTATTATTATTATTATTATTATTATTATTATTGTTGTTGTTGTTGTTGTTGTTGTTGTTGTTGTTGTTGTTGTTGTTGTTGTTGTTGTTGTTGTTGTTATTATTATTATTATTATTATTATTATTATTATTATTATTATTATTATTATTATTATTATTATTGCCTTAGATTTAGATTTAGCTAGCACTTTAGAATAGGTTGACTTTAGTTGAAAAGCTTTAGAATTGAAGGAGTTTATTACCATTTTTTATTCTTTTCTCTGCTGACAGACTGTTTGATCATTGACAAACTTCTTTTAGGTGGTGGCAGCTGTTACTTCATCTTTTCCAGAAACAGGTAGCTTCTCATTGAGGTGAGAATGCAAGAGTTTTAGCTTTCTATGCCAACATCATCATCATCAATCTTTTGCAAGTACTTTGTTAAATTATAATCAAAGAGTGTTTCAAAGATGGTGGCAGCAGCTTATATATCATCTCCCCCTCTCATTCATTACATTATTTTTAATTTTGCTTTTCCAGCTTTGTCACTATTGCTAACAAATTTGTGGAATCCTGCTGTGACTGTTTATCCTTTAGATCAATTTAACCTCAGTCACTCACAGTAATTTATTCAGTTTTTTAAATTTAAATCTAATTTTAACCTTAAATTGAAATTGGGTCATTTTATAGCAAGAAGGATTAACTTTTCTGGCATCATCCTTACTAGAAATACAAATCTAAAATATGGAAAAACATTTTCTTATATATGTAACTTGACCTATTAATTTACCGATATATGCAGAATTATATAGCATTTTCTAATATTACTTTTAAGTATAATTTAAATAATGAAATCTTAATGTTTAAATTCTGTTAACATTATTCTTCTAGCATATATGTAGTCTTCAGTTACACATACAACTCATTTTTCATTTATTTATTACAAGAAATATATGTGCGTAATTTTAGAGATTTATACATATAGATGTATATATTTATATTATATTAATATATATTTATATTATATTATAATTTGTATCTTTAAATAGAAAATAATAAAAATTTTATTTACAAACAAAATAATAATAATAATAATAATAATAATAATAATAATAATAATAATAATAATAATAATAATAATAATAATAATAATGATTATGATGATGATGATGATGATTGTGATGATGATTTTACAATATAATAAAATTGAGACATACAGTTGCAACTAATGGCAAGACATCAAATCACCTAAATGGACTTTAAATATAAGCATATTTTAATAAATAATTTTGTAATAAATATCTAATTAAAGTAAACCCTTTAATTTCTTTTGATAATATATAGATGAATAATTCAGTATGCAATTATTTATTTTTTAATTTAAAATAAATTAGAAAAGTAATTAATTATTGATTATTTTTGAAAACACTTGTTTAATTGTTCAAGTATGCTGATATTTCTTTTTTAAATTCAGTAACTTAATTTATTTGTTTTTATTTATTTTTGATTAATCAAAAATATTAAAATAATTATTGAAGATTAAAATAATAAATCATAACATTAACTTTAAATGACATCTATAACAATTGATCAGATATCAATGACCATTTATTTTATGAAGGTATTACTGTTTCAGTTACTTTTTACAATTATTAGAACAGCTGTTGACATTTTATATTTCTATGTACTTATACATGTTATATAAATACATTAACAATTTTTGAAATTATGTATTTTTTCTACACACACACACACATATATATATATATATATATATATATATTAATTCTAATATTTTCATGGATAAAATATGTCATATTATTATTACTATTTGCGGGATATTCCGTGTAGTGAAAAAGCTAAATGCTGACGTTTCAGTACAATATCAAGTGTACCTTCCTCAGAGCGTCCTCTTTCTCAAATCATAAGAATGCTTGTGAGATTTAAAATCGTTTTTATCGTTTTCTTTCTCCTCATATTTAAATTCTATTGGTTGAGAAGTTTTAAAATTTATTTTCTCTTCCAATAGCTTCTTCCAAATGTTATTAATCTTCTTTAATTCACACCTTTCATTTATGCTTTTGGGCCTTTTAAAAATCTCTATAGCTTCTCTTAGCAATCTCTGGTCATATTGTTTCAATTTTTGCTAAAATATTTATTTTTTCAAAATTGATATCATGATTTGTTAATTTTATTCTTCTGGCTGATAAGGGTAATACTACAGTAATTTTAAATAAGGCTGATTATTTTTAAAAAAATACATGATTTATTAAATGATAATATTTATAAAAAAAATTATAGAGATCCTATGACTTATCTTGAAAAGAAAATGAAAGCATTAATTTATTCTACTGATCTAGATTTAGAAAAAAAGATACAGCTTACTCCCAGGGAAAAGTATTCTTTTTATCCAAAATTACATGGTTTACCAAAAATTCACAAGCCAGATATTCCATTGAGACCGATTGTTAGTGCAGTTGGTTCACCTACACAGACACTAGCTCGTTTTTTGACTTCTGTTTTACAGCCGCATTTAAGAACGATGTCATCATATGTTAAAGATGCTAAACATTTTCTTGAGCTTATCCTGGATATTAAAGTGACTAAGAATGATATTTTGGCAAGTTTTGACATTGTTTCACTTTTTACTAGTGTACCTGTAAATGAAGTGATTCAAGTTTTAAAAAATATTTGGTTGCCTAATTTTGCTGTGGTTTTGATTGAACACTTCTTATTGAATACATTTTTTGTTTTTGATGGGCAGATGTATAAACTAACATCATGTACAGCTATGGGTTCACCAATTTCTCCAGCATTAGCTTCTATTTTTATGGAGGATTTGGAAAATAAAATTTTGACTTTAGCAGTTAAAAAACCATCTGTATGGCTGAGGTATGTTGATGATACCTTTGTTATTTGGCCTCATGGTAAACATGCTCTTAATGCCTTTTTTTAATTTTTTAAACTATTTTCACAACAATATTAAATTTACCATGGAAATAGAAAATAATAATCAATTACCTTTTTAGATGTTTTGATTGAAAGAAGGGAAGATGATTCTTTATCCCATGGTATACATAAAAAAACCAACACACACTGGGAGATATCTGCATTTTTTTTCTCATCACCGACCTGCACAACTATTTTCAGTGGCAAAGACATTATTGGATAGAACAAACAGAATTTCTGATGATAGCCATTTTCACGGGGAACTTTTTGCTACTAATAAAATGTTTCTTCATAATGGTTTTAATTACAATATTATTAATAGGGCTTATACATATCAAAAGAAAAAAGATTTTGATACATCAAAAATTAAGACAATTTTGCCATATATAAAAGGAGTAACTGATAGAATTGGTAACATTTTAAATAATAATAATATTCACACAATTTACACTACTTATAAAAAAAAAAATAGTGAAATATTTCCACTTCCTAAAGACAAAATTGCTTTGGAGTGTCATGGTTTATAAGAAATCCCATGTAGCATCTGTCCACATACATATATAGGACATACTAATTGTAGAATAAATATTAGAAAGGAAGAACACATTCTGGCAGTGAGAGAAAAATCCAATTCATCAGCTATTTATTCTCATATAAAATTAACAAATCATGATATCAATTTTGAAAAAAAAACAAATATTTTAGCAAAAAATTGAGCAATATGACCAGAGATTGCTAAGAGAAGCTATATAGATTTTTAAAAGGCCCAAAAGCATAAATGAATGGTGTAAATTAAAAAAAAGATTAACAGCATTTGGAAGAAGCTATTGGAAGAGAAAATACATTTTAAAACTTCTCAACCAATAGAATGTTAATGTGAGGAGAAAGAAAACGATAAAAACGATTTTAAATCTCACATGCATTCTTATGATTTGAGAAAGAGGACGCTCTGAGGAAGGTACTTGATATTGTACTGAAATGTCAGCATTTAGCTTTTTCACTACATGGAATATCCCACAAATAGTAATAATAATATGACATAATTGTATATATGTGTGTGTGTCAATTACTTTACTTAATATAAACACATAGATAGATAGATTGATAGATAGCCAGACAAAGAGAGAAAGATTGATATATATATATAAAATAAAAACAAGTTAGTCACATAACCTGCTATCACTTGTTATTTATGATCAATAGATGGCGTCTTTACCAAAACCGCCGAAACAAGCGGTTTTGGTAAAGACGCCATCTATTGATCATATATATATATATAGAGAGAGAGAGAAATATATGATTATAGAATAAGTAATTATTTTATCTATTTGATGTATTTGTATTAAACATTATATATTATAGTCGTATAAATTTATTTAATACCGTCAAAATATTAAAAAATAATTGGTTTATAAAAAAAAATATATTATTTTATAGATTGTTAAAAAAAAAAGAGCAAATTATAGAAATCATTTCAAAACTTTGGCGGATTCATAATGTTATAGTTAGCAAAATCTGTGCATGTATAATTCGAAGAAAGTTATTAAATTATTATTATTATTATTATTATTATTATTATTATTATTATTATTATTATTATTATTATTATTATTATTATTATTATTATTATTATTATTATTATTATTATTATTATTATTATTATTATTGTTTCTTCTTCTTCTTCTTCTTCTTCTTCTTCTTATTATTATTATTATTATTATTATTATTATTATTATTATTATTATTATTATTATTATTATTATTATTATTATTATTATTATTATTATTATTATTATTATTATTATTATTATTATTATTATATTTCAAAGCAAACATTATTAGGCAAAAAAAGGTTACATTCTTATCAAGTAATACATTGTATCAAACGTCATATACTAGGATACATATTGAAATCCAGAAAATATACTTTTGTTTTTTTTTCCATTAGAGTCTTTTGTAGTTCATACCTTTTAGATATTTCAGTTCTTATTACGCGTTCATTTCAGTTTTCCATTTTTCTGAGGTTGTATTTGGTCTATCCATTATAAGGCTGCTTTTATTTTAAATAGAAACCAAGTGGCAGCATAAATGTCCGGTGGTGCTAGAAGATTGTCTCTTTCCTTAAGTTTTTCTACTTTGTTGTGATATGTGTTAGGATATCTTCTTGGATTGTTTCTTAAAGTGAAAGCACATCTGGTAGACCATAAGGCAAATAAACTGAAAGTTGCTGCACATATTATAGGTATTTTATTTTCATTGAAAACTTTTAGCATTCTTTCTATTGTGGTTTCCCTTTTGTTATAATTACTCACCAACAATTATCTGACTTTTTCTAAGCCTTTCCAGTGATATATTAAATGTTCTGGTGTTTCTTCTTCCCGGTGACATAAAGCACACATTGGATCAACATTTAGGTAAAATATTCTGAACCGAATGAAATGAGCTGTAGGTAGTGCATTTAAATTCAATTTGAGGATGAAGTCAAATAATTTATGTTCTAAATACCATGTTTTGTACTTTTTGAGTAATTGACTAATATTTATTACTAGTATTTTTAACTTATTGTTGTTTTCTTGGCATTGAGTTAGAAAAAAATGAATTTGCCAATAAGTATATTTAATTGGGTTCTTCAGTGCTATTTTATCTTTAATGTTTTAAATACTTGTCCATAGTGTATTTATATAATTGTCTTGGGTGGGGGTCGGTCTGTTGGTGTGATTTCCACTTTTGGTTCTATGTTTGGAAAACGTCTGAATATGGTAATCAGTATATTTACTGTTTTTTTTTGTGTGTGGAAAGTATGTATAGCATGCAGTCCAAGGCCATTCCATTTTGTTGGTTGGTTAAGTTTCTTTAAAGAAATTGCTACTATTTTTTTGTTCCATAATAGTTTATTACAGAATGAGTTAATTGACTTTATAAATTGTTTTGTAAAAGTAATTATTGGCAGGTAGTAAGTTATTTTGGTCATTATAAGTTGATTAAATAGTGACACTTTTGCATAGAGTGAGATATATGATCTGGAGAGTGATGTTATGAATCTTTCTGTTTCGAACTTGAGTTTATTTTGTATATTCCTTCTCAACTGTCTCATTCCCAAGTGGAAAGAAAACCCAGGAAATTACTGGGCTTACGTTGATAAACTTGTGTGTATGTTTTGCTTGTGTATATTGACCATGCTGCTGACTTATTGATGTTAATTTTTAATTTGAAATTTTTTGTGTATTCTTCTATTATTTCATGTAGTATATGTATTTGCTTTTTTGAGTTTAGAAACACTGTGACATCATCCATATAAGCTATGCAGGGAATGTATGTATTAGTATTTGGTATTTCAATTCCTTGAATGTTTTTATTTATTTGCTTTAGTAGTGGATTTAAATAAAAGGTAAATAGCAGAGTGCTTAGTGGAGAACCTTGTGAGATTGATTGGCTGGGATTGAATGATGACGTGGATCTGATGTGTATTTCTCTATTTAGAAGCAAATTGCCTATTGTATATAATATTTTTTAGGTATCTGTGTTTTTTTAGCTGGCTCAATAGGGTATCTATTGGTACAGAGTCAAAATCACTTACAAAATCCAGCTGGACTACCATTGGTGCTTTTTTTTTTCTTTTTAATAACTGAATTGAATAGCGTTTTATATATTAGTGCTGCCTGCCCTGTGGATGACCCTTTTTTTGCGTATTGGTGCTATGATATTATTGGTTCTATGTATTGTTCAATTTTACTCTTTATGACCTTTTCCAGTATTTTTATTCCCAATGGCTCCATTGAGATTGGTCAGAGATTGGCTAGTGTGGAAATTGGTTCTTGTTTTTTCATAAATGGGACCATTGATATTGGATATAGTCCTTGTATATTGTATAGTTTCTGTGATAATTGATTTGCAAGTTGGCATAAATATTTATTTGTGAACTGGATGATATGTGACAGTACAAATTGTGGGATCCGTGGTGGCCCTGGATGACATGTGCTTGGGACTGAGTTTAAAACTATTGCAAAATCTTTTATTTCAAAAGGTTGTTTCCGTTTCTGGCTTGCCAAAATAATCTGCAAGTGGTTTGAAATGATTATGTTTAGTTAGCATTTTTTTGAAGTAGTTATATATGGGGTCTAGCATATTATAACCAGCTGTCACTCTATTTCTCATTCTAGCGCCATGGGCATGGATAACCTAAAGCCCAATGAATATATATGCGGGTCCATGTATGTTGTTGTGTGAGACAAATTTTCTTTTTCTTTATTGCTAGATATTGTTTCAGTTTATCAACAGTTTGATTGTATAACTTTGTTAGCTTTATTATATTTGCTTGGTTATTCTTGACTAGTTTTGCCTGTATTATCCTTTTATTTATTTCCTCTGCTAATGTGATTAATTTTGAAGGGGGGTAGATTTTTGTGTAATGTGATTTATGTTAAATGAGAGTGTTTTTTTTATATATGCTATATATTTGGAGATCAGGTCCAGTTCAATTTGATTAATTCTGTTTAGCATTATATACATTTCTGACAAGAGAGCATTGGGAGTACTAATTGGAAGTATAATTGTTATTGTTTTTTGTATGTTGTTAAAAGTATTGTGGTGTGTGTCTAAATTTAGTTTCATTATTTGTGCTGCATGATCAGAAAAATTTGTGGGAGAAAGTTTTACTTCAATTGCGTGGTGTAACATGGGAGAATAAAACAGCAGATCAATTAAAATACTGTGTCTGTTATTATAAAAAGATACCAAGTCCGGTGGAAGCAAACCTTCCCCACTCATTAGTGGTATTGTAAGTTGGTGTAACCATTTTGTGACAAACTTTTTATAGGTCATATTAAAATCTCCAGCAAGAATAGTGGGGTGGGGGTTGATTGCTAGAATTGAATTTATTGTCGAAATTATTCTGCTAATTACTATTGTCCCTGGAAGTATATATACAAAAATAACATGGATTGAATGTTGTCTATGATTGTTGTTATAAGGAGATTTGCAACTATAATAATTATTTTAAAAGTAGTGAATGGGCATTGTTGGTTGATAAAAATACTTGCCCATTTGAAGGCATTGTTGTATCTCTGGAGCATGAGCAAAAGCCTATTTTATTCATATGTAGTGCTGGATCAAAGCGGGATCTACTATAAATTTTTGTTTCTAATAGCCCTAAAATGGATGTTTGTGTTATCTGTATCCAATATTTAATTTGCTGCATTCTTTTAATGAAATTTAAACCTCAGACGTTTATTACACTAATATTTATCTTCATTTGAATTGTATATTTTTGTATGTAGGGGATATTATTTATATTTTTTCCTATTAGAGTGCTGGAATTTTATCTCCTACCTGTGAGCTAAACTTTTTTTCATTGCAGTTTTTTTTTGCTGCTGGTAGACTCACTATTTGCATGTTTATCTATTGCTGTCTCTTTGTTTTCGTTTTCCAAAGTCATTTCTTCCAGTAAGAGTGATTATATTTCCATACAGTCATCTGATGATTGGTCTGGCATGTCTAGTTGTGTAAGTTTTTGCTCATTTGTTTTAATTTTTTTGCTTCCTCTAGTTTTTTTTTTTGCTTTGGGCTGCTTTCTTTTAATTTCCGGTGGTGGACTTCCAACATTTGAAAAAAACCTCTGTAATGCTGTCCATGATTTCTGTTGCAGTTTTATTTATTATTGTGTGTTCTGTTTGATATTTATTTTCTTTTGGGATTTCCTTCGCTTCATTTTGCATGCTTTCATTTATTTTCTCTATTTTTTTTGTTTTGCTTGTTTTCGTATTTTTTACGGAGGTGTGTTTTCAACTTCTGGAAGGGATTGTGTTATTGTATCCATTATTTCAGTTGTTGTTTTGTTTATAATTGTGTTCTCAGCTTGATTATTATCTCCGTTTGGCAGTTTTTTGTTTCTTTTTGCATGTAATTATTTACATTTTCTATTAACTTATCACTATGTGATTTTGCCTGGGGTTCAAAGTTCTCCTCTTCCTCATTCGTGCTTGTGTTAATTGTTATTTCCATTGACTTGCTTGGGGAATGGTCTATAGTTTTATTTTTATTAATTTTAATTTTTGATATTATTGACTTGAGTAGTGGGAAATCTATGTTTTCCTGCTTCGTGGATTTGTGTGCTCTATTTGTCTTCCCTTCTAATCTTTGGGAGGGGTGGTTATTCTCTTCCACATGATTTACTTCTTCATTGCATTGTGTTAGTATGTGGCCTCTTTTACCACAGGTGAAACAACATGGCTATAGTCCTCGGATATATAAATATAGTGTTGCCTCTTGATCTGTTATGTGTGTTGGAATGTTTTCTGGGTCTATTTCTTTGTTTAGCTTGACTTTGTATTCAAAACTATTTGTGAATATGGGTATTGATGTTTTTTGAGGTATATCTGCTGAAAAAAATAACCTTTCCGAATGGATTCATCATTCTTTGGAAATCATCAAAACTATATCCAAAGTAGGCATTTTTTAATACTCTGGTGATGTTTTTGTATCTGTTTTCATCAACTCATATGATTGCAAAATTACCTAGAGTTTTAATATGATTTTTTAATTGATCCCTTTGTGCAGCTTCACAAAACTCAACCGCTACATATCTGCTATTTGGATGGTTGCCTATGCATTGTACTGTCTCCAGTAAATTATTTTTGTTTAGTGCTTCAATAAATATCTCCTTGTGGAAATGATAGAGTGCAGTGATTGTCTGTTACCACCAACACTATTGATTTTTCAGTAAAAAATCTTTTGAATGTTGAAAAAAGGGTTCTAGGTATCGTATTATTGAATCGGCCCACAATCTGTTCCAGCATTTCATCTGTCCATTGTGTGTCTGGGGGCTCAATTTCATTTTGGTTTACTAGATCCAAGTCTTTAAGATTGTCTGATGTAGTTTTTCTAAATCTGGGATTTTTTCCCGGGTTTATGTTTTCTTGGTAAGTTTTTGCGATAGTTGCATATGTTTTTCTTGTGTGGTGTGAAGGTCCAGCTTCTTGAGCTGACGACTGGGCAGTCACCATTTTATTATTTGTGCAAGTAATCTTTTAACAAGGTAAAGTTTTGTTTTGATTTTTTAAACTATTTTTTTTAAATTTAAAACTTATTAACTTTTCCTTATACTCTTTTTACTTTTTGTTTCTAAATAATGTAATTAATTATAATTGTTTGAATTGACGTATATTCGCTATACCGGAGAATTAATTACTACTCATAGCTATTATTGATTTTTTTATCATTGTTCACTAATTATTTTAGGTCACACACATTTCTTAAAACACTCGGGTAAGCATTGAGTATAGCATATTTAAATATTTAAGGGGAAAAAATCCACTTTTATAGCTATTTAATTTGAAAAAACCTAGGAGGCTTTTTTCTTACCTGCAACAATGTAAGTAACCTTATTATTTTTATTATTATTATTATTATTATTATTATTATTATTATTATTATTATTATTATTATTATTATTATTATTATTATTATTATTATTATTATTATTATTATTATTATTATTATTATTATTATTATTATTATTATTATTATTATTATTATTATTATTATTATTATTATTATTATTATTATTATTATTATTATTATTATTATTATTATTATTATTATTATTATTATTATTATTATTATTATTATTATTCAAAGGAACTAATAACTTAAAAAAACTAATAATTTAAAAAAATCACTATGTTTACATATATGAAATGACAAATATTAAGTATTAAATAATAGAAAAGTAAGTAAAAAAAAAAAAACAATAAGAATTATAGTGATAAAGTTAAAAAGAAAAAAAGCAATAACAATTATAATAAGAATATAGACAAAAAAAATGGAACAAAAAGTTGAATATTATAAAGAAAAAAATCAATTATAATATATTAGATACACATTTTGATTAAATTATAGTATATCATTATTTATATTTTACTTTTTAATTTATAGTAAAGAATAGAAAACTGAACGTTGTTTTTATACATGTTTATGTGGCTGAAAATATATCTTGAAAAAAAAAAATCTCTAGGTTTTAGTTATTCTATTTTTTAAAAAAAAAAAAATGTTTAGAATGTCTTCTTGGGTTGTTTCTATATATAAATGTACATTTTGTGTAATATAATGTGTACAACTTATATGTTGCAACAGGAATATTTGAGAAATATTTTTAGATAATTTATTATATTATTATTTGATGTAGAGTTGTTTCAGAATATATTTGTGATTGATGTTCTTACTGCTGTAAAGCCAGATCAAAGGTAGAAAAATTCAAATTGGGTTACATCTTCCCTAGGACGCAATTCAGATGTAGATTCAAGTATTAGAGTAAAATATTTTGTATTTAAAAAAAATAAAAAGGTGGAAGGGCCATTAAATTAATTTTTAAAAGAAAAATCGAAATGCTTTCTTCAAAGAACTCATGTTTAATTGTGTGTAAAAGTTCTTTATTACTTATTTTGAGTATAGAAAAGTTAATATCATTTGAAAGGTTAGCGAGAATTAATTTAAAAACATTCCAATATGTTTACTTTGTTTACTAGTGTATCAAATTTACGTTTGGTATTTAGGACAAAATTAAATATTTTTTTTGTTTTTTGATAATTTTAATAAGCATTGGAGTTGATATACCTGTAGGAATGTTTTTTCAGGGTGTTCAAGTATTGGAAAAATATTTTAATCATCGGTATTAAAAGGTCTATATTCTTTTGAAAAATTAAAGATATTAATGAAGTAAAGTGTTAAAAACTTAGAGATTGAGATAAATTTACACGTTTTATAGAAAGTAGCTACTGACTTTGTCCCACCCCCTGTATTAACTTCATATAAAATTAATTTATGTATTTTAATAATGATTTTATATATTGTATGAAGGGTAGATAGTATGAAATATTCATTATAATTAATTGATTAATTAGTGACAATATTTTATATAATGATAGATGTGGTTATATATATATATATATATATATATATATATATATATATATATATATATATATATATATATATATATATATATATATATATATATATATATACGCTTTTCATGTGTCTACTTTCTCATACTAGTAAAACATAAAAACAAATTAGAAGCCAATAAAGTGGAAGGTTTTCACTGAAAAACTGAATAAGAAACTGATCCATATAAATTACACATGCTAAAGTCTTGTTTATGTTGTTGCATATATTCTTGTAAAATGGTAAGTAGTGTAGGAATTTGCTTTTTGATGTTAAAATATTGTAATATTATTCATATATGTTGTGTATGTTACAGTTTTTATTTATGTCACAAACATGCCAAAGATTTTTTGTTTCATTAGTTTTAATGAGTGGGTTAATATATATCATCAACAGCAATAATCTGAAAGGTGGTACATGATGAATTGATTAATGAGAATTAAATGATGGTAAGGTTTTACTATTAAGTGTTTTATGTATTTCTCAGTTTAGAAGAAAATTTGTAATTAAGTTTAAATGAGAATACCATTTTGCATATAGTTAAATGCTGATTCTATATCTGTCAGTCATTTATTTTATGTTTACTTCGAACAAATTTATATAGAAATGCTACTTTTTCTTCTCATGTGTCATAGCATCAGCTGTGAAGCGAACCCACTAACCTATACAAGTGATTGTAAAGCAACTGTTGCTTTCATCTCGACCACCAATGCTTGACTACTTGTGAGATAGATGATTTTTTTTTGCATATAGCTTTTTTGAAATAAGCAATTATCAATAAAGTTCGATTTTATACTTCATTACTGACTTTACTAATTTAATATTTAGATGACATATTTTTTAGAGAGAATATTGACGTTTTTTTATTTATTATTATTAAAATATACCATTGACATAGGATATAATCTTTGTATTTTATCAACCAAAAATGAAAGAATTTGAAAGATATTGATTTAAATCACAAATATTAATGTATTTATATAGTTATGTAATATTCAAACAACTAAAGTTAGCAATTCAATATGAAATGTATGCCAAAACAGAATTAGATTAATAACACAAAGCTAACATTCCACAATTTTTTTCCAGATTCATAGTACATAATAACACCATCCAGTTGGTAGAACAAATATATAGTAGTTGGAAAATATTTAAATTTGTCTTAGTATGCAACTTTATATGTTCCATTTTTTTTTATAGAACGATGCATGAGTCTTATCCATTAATTGAATGTAGGTCCCCTGCTATCCTCCATGCTACATTTAATTTTTTTTTCTATCTAACTTTTCTCTACATATCTTTCTAACATTAGAAATAAAAAGATATGACCTACCAACTCGTGTTCAACAAAAAATAATGTGTTTTGTGACATTTTGCTTTCTATATAAATGAATTTGCTGGAAAATTATCCTTGACATATTAGCCCAAGATATAGCAAAGTGCTGCTCACAGTAGGTTTGGGCAGGGCATGGGGTATTATATATGATTTGGGGGATATGTTTGGAAATTTTATAATGCAAAAATATTTCTAATTTGGAAAACTATAAATTGAGACCCATGAAGGGGTCGATGGAAATATTAAAAAGACTAACTGGTTCAAATAGAGCTGATGAAGCTTAACAAATTACAGCCTTATGAAGACAACTTATTTTACTTTTCTTTTAATATAAACGCTCAAGAGCAACATTATCACATCAATATAGTAAAATGTTAATACATTTTTTAAAAATTTATTTATTCGTAATAAAATACATTTTTTTACTGTGGATTAATTTTGCTTATATAGAGAATTTTAGATCCATTAAGAATTCGGAATTTGTAACAACAAAGCAAAAAAAAAAAAAAAAAATACAAATGCTAATTAGAACATAATCACCAATGATTATGTATAAAAAAAAAAAAAAAAAAAAAGTTTATAATTTATCTAAAAAGGCCCTCTCTACAGATGAAATTTCGATTTTAGACAAAAAAAATGTTTAATTTGTCAATAACGCCTTCCCGGATACCATTTAAAAATTGTTTGTAATGTTGAATCAGCTCTCGAAAAAGTAGATTCTTCATCGGCTGATTTGAATAGAGACAAGATTGTTAATATATTTAAAAAAGTTAAGCTTCCTAAAAATAATATTTCAAAGAAAGATAGACAAGCATTAAATAATATAAAATCGGACTAATCAATTGTTTTCTTCCAGTTGATAAAGGTAATGCTACTGTCATTATGGATCATGAAATGTATCATAATAAAATTTTAGATCTGCTTCATTATAAAATTTATAAACCATCAAATAGAGATCATACCATGTATTTGGAAAAAAAAAAACATTATTAATTAATCGTCTATTGAAACAAAGATAAAAAATTAAATAATCCCTGGTGAAAAATCATGTGTCTGTCAAAAATTTTATGGACTCCCAAAATTCACAAACCAGATATTTGCATTTCTCCAATAGTAAGTGCAATCGCATCTCCAATTCATATTTTAGCTAGATATTTATATGATTTCATTAAACCTATAATCCCATCCATTAAATCATATATTAAAAACTTTTTTTCACTTTATTTCTTTTTAAAAAAATTTAAAAAAATAATCCTAATGACATTCTGATCAGTTTTGATGTCGTGTCTTTGTTTACAAATATTCCAATTGATGAAGCTTTAAATGTAATCTCGCAACGCTGCAATTTACAAAACCATGTTATTGCTTTGTTTAAACATTATCTCTTGAGCACATATTTTGTATGCAATAGACAGCATTATAGACAAGTTTTTGGAACTCCTATGGGCTCACCTAATTCAAGATTAATAGCTGATTTATTTATGTAAAATATAGAAACTCGTGCTTTAGAATTATCATCTTTAAAAACTCTCATTTGGCTCCGATACATAGATGAACTTTTGTCATATGGCAACATAAAAAATAAATTAGATTATTTTTTTTTACATTTAAATAATATGCATCCACTTATTAAATTTACAATGGAGACATAGTCTGATGGAAAGTTACTTTTTCTTGATGTTCTATTTTACCAGAACACCAAATAGTTTATCTTTTTCGATTTACAGAAATAAGTATATATTTACATTTACATTCTCATCATCACCCAACTCAAATAATTTCTGTAGCCAAAACTCTTTTAAATAGAGCAATTAAACTTTCAGATAAGTCACATCTGAAAGAAAAAATAAATCATATTAATAGAGTTTTATTATCAAATAGGTATAATTATAAATTTATTAAACAAACCATATTTCAAGCCCAAAATGAACAAAATAGGAAACAAATAGATAATAAATCAAGCTATTAGAATTTGGTTTCCATATGTAAAAGGAATCACATACAATATTGGATGAATATTAAAATGCTATAATATAAATAGAGCGTTTTCTACTCATCAAAAGAATTAGCACTATAGTAAACAAGCCTAAGGATTCAAACCCTCTTGAATCTCATGATGTTTATCAAACATCATGCAAAAACTGTAAAGCTTCTTACATAGGTATGAGTAATCTTTGCATCAGTGTTACTAGAAATGAGCATGATAATGCAGTTAAATAACACTCATCATCATCATCAGCCCTCTCACTCCATACTAGAGATTCAGATCATTTTTTTCTAGTACCAGGATCATATCCAGATGTGATAATCTCTACAAGTGCAAAATCAGAGAAGTCATTGAGATACTTAAAAGGCATGATTGTATCAATAAGTGAGATGATACTTGCAAAGTTCTTTCTTTTTGGAAATATTTTTATAAAAAAAAATAATAATAATTTAACATTTTTGCTATTGGTGGTATGTTAACATTTTTTTCAAATCAATGATTGTAGTGCCTCTACAACCATCTTTCTAACTTTTATCACCCAGTAGATGACTTGTGTGATCAAATCGAAACATGGGTATATAAATATTTAAATTTTTAACATGGATATATATATATAAATTTCAACGGTAAATACAATTATTGTTTTTACTGTTAATATATTTATATATATATAATATTTTAACGGGTACTGTATTTTACATTTAATATATATATATATATATATGTGTGTGTGTGTGTATTTTACATTTAATATATATATATATATATATGTGTGTGTGTGTGTGTGTGTGTGAGAGAGAAGTTGTATGTCATAGTCGTAACAATTCAACGTAATGACATTACATTTATTTGTTACCACGATGACATAAATATCCATATATAGAGAGATTTGTAATGGTCCCTGCTGTCATATTTTAGGCACATATTCTTCAGGTTATAGCCTTAATATATATTACAATTTATCGAAGTATATGGTATTCTAGATTCTACTTGATTTTTATTTCTCAGATATTCATTGAATTTCCTATTTGCCTAATCGTCTAAAAGCATTACTATAATCGATGGTAGCATAATAAAAAATTGAAATATCTTGTCTTTTATTACTGACTTAATACTAGGTAATATTTTTTTTCTTATGCACTTAATTTAATAACTATATATGATTTGTTTAATTATTTCTGTAAAATCTATGTTTATTTTGTATTGAGTGTATTTTTCTTTTTAGGTTTGAAAATTATTTCATTCACTATATATATAATGAGGTTCGGTTTTATAAAACTAAATAAATAATGTATTAAAAAAACCATGAGACAATGAAGTGAGGTTCAAGTAGCAATTTGAATTACATTGAGCTAATATACCACGGTATACAACCTCAACTGCATAACAATATTACCCCCTTTATTATTTCAAATAATAATAAATTCATAGCATTTTTACGACTCTAAATTAATAATCAATTAAATATAACGCTAATAAATAAATCCTAAACTTTTTATTCAAATAGTATATGAATAATAATCACAGGTTCTTTAAACTAATTCGAATCATTAAAATTTCTGTAGGCAAGCATGATAAGGATTTTATATCACCGTCAACTGCACCTAACTAACAATAATAATCAATACTAATCATACTAATAATCTTCAGTGTATTATTATCAATTTCATCTACTTTCAATGTTATGGAAACGATCGATGATAATAATAATAATAATAATAATAATAATAATAATAATAATAATAATAATAATAATAATAATAATAATAATAATAATAATAATAATAATAATAATAATAATAATAATAATAATAATAATAATAATAATAATATAATTTTAGCCTTCATGTAAGATCTCAAACAGAATATATGGTATAATCTTATAATCTGAGAATATGTGACAAAGAATGAGACTAATTCTGTGCAATTAATTATACAATTAATTTATGACCATAATGATAAGAATGCTATGCAATGACATTTCTCAAATAAATTATATTAAGAAACACTATAAAATCTTAAATAAATAATCTTATTCACACTGTGCAAATATTTTATTTGGTTTAACATACCTTAAGATCATATGTTTGCAGTGTGAAAAATCAAGGTAACAAAAAATTAAAAAAGACAAGTTTAACAAAATATTATTATAACACTTTTAACAACACAAACTATGTACACTATTTACAATTAAAATCTTGGATACATTACATACTTCTTCATTTCCAAAAATCAAAATAATAAAATTAAATGTAATTAAGCCTGCATTCCGACTTAGAACTTTTTGTCTTTCTTTACAACAATTACAATAATATTACCAATAATATTCATGGATACAATTATAGTTTAAAATATATTGTCTACCAATAGAATTATATTATAATATGTTTTATAGGCATTTACAAATTGTGAAAACATAAATATAAACAACAGAAGAAGCATTTATTTCAATACATGTCTATCAGTTTATACACAATTATTCAACCAGACCAGAAAAAAAAAAACGTAATATTAAAAAAAAAAACATATCTATTTTTAAATATATATCTTAGTTCTGCTTTGTATGTCCATGAAAAAGATACAGGCCACACTATTAATTTTGATGGAGCTAAGGTTTTCTTTTTTGAGAGAAATGAAATCAAAAAAAAAAAAATTAAACAATCTTTATTATTGAAAATATATTATTCTGAAACAATTAACTTATTTAAGAGTTATTTTAATATTAAGAGTGGATGGGAAGTGAATGTTTTTGTGGGTAATGTTTAATATATATATATATATATATATATATATACAATATATATATATATATATATATATCTTATATATATTGTGTATTTTTTAGTTCTTTACCCTTGAGAAGTCTTCTTGTAGCAGTGAAACCTTTGGTTGTGTTTTATTATTATTATTTTTTGCTTGTCTGTTTTAATTTTGGATTTGGGGTAATTTTAATTAGACTAGTTTAGCTTTATGCTTGTAATGTTTATTTATATATATATATATATATATATATATGTAAAGTGGCCTGTCTATAGGTGGTACGACTCTAAGCAGAGTTGCCAAGTCCCTACATTAGAACATACTTGGACTCTGGCTAGGTACTATTAACATACTGACTATTTGCCGACCATTTCTTTAACTATAAAAATTTAATTTAGATAAGGTTAATATTCATCCCAAGTTACATTTACATGATTGAACATTTTTAAGATAAACATATTTTAAACATAATTAAGGTGAGACTTGTTTACCTATAAACAGATGACATCCCCTTAATATTAAACAAATACAAAATATTTGTTCAATGGCATAAGAATGTCCAGGTACTCCTCCTTATTAAGTATCTACATACTCTCATGGCTAATAATAATATCCAATATATTATATTATGTTTATAACTAATAAGTTTTAATTCAATCACTCATTAAATTAATCTGTTAGATAATTATAGATAAACTTTGATTCCTATTATTTTTAATAATTAAGATTGGCAATAATCACAAGAATAACTTTATAATAAGGAGATCACAGGAAAATCATTGATTTATTAATTCTTCATACTACCTATGGAATATCAAGAGTGATTTTTACAGATTTCCATGGATATTGCACAAATTAAGAAAAGCTTATGATTTTAATCTATAACCAAGCTTTATATTCATGTTTTTTAATACATAATATTAAAATAATATGATTAACTAAACTGTGATTAACACTAATACTTTCACTAATAATTAATTTATCATTTAATTTCATATTAATAAGTGCACTTTAATAATTGGCAATGTCATCAATGATCTATAGGATCAACACAGCATGTAATAAGTAAAAAAATCTTTATTATGAGATTTATGCTTAATAAACTGTTAGATTTGCTTTAAACTGAATTGACTTTTCATTTTAATTTCGACTGTACATTTTGAGTTATGTGATGTGGTGAATATGAGCCCATGAAAAGAAATGCAACATTTAGAATTTGATAAAATTTTCAAAACAATAATTTTAATCACATTACGAATGATTACAATAAATATTACCATTAACATCTAATTTAAAATAACTTATAACAAAATGATATACACATATATTATAATAACAATAACAATAGAAAATTAATCTTCCGAGTGTTATAATTAAACAAAACTAACAATTTCCCATAGTATGTTAATATATTTACCCCTATTTATTAAATAATCATTGTCTTGTTTTTTTTTTTTTTCAATTCATGGCCTGTTATTTCAACCTCCAAAATAATAATAGTACTAAGGTTACATATTTGATGAATAAGAAATAATACAAAAAACAACAAAGAAAAGATAGTTACAATTCTGGAGGTTGATAAGCAAAACAAAATTAATACTTTTATATTTCACGTAAGAAATTTTTTTTTTTTCATTTTCGTTCGCACAAGTAAACACACCCTGCCCTCTGGACTGAATATATATATAATATAATATAAATCGATGTCTGTATTTCTTCAAAATAATATACGCAAATTTATAAATAAATATTTCAAAATACAGTCTTTAAAAGCTTATAAAAGTATATGTATAACCATCACTTAAAAGCACTTTCAAACAACTTGTGGCTTTGTCAACTATCACAGAATTATGGGAAAGTTGACATCATAGAATTATGGGAAAGCTGACATTTTAAAGGTGATAGTTGACAAAGCCATAAGTTAGTTGAAAGCGATCCTATGTGACGGTTGTACATATATATTTTTTATAAGCTTTTAAATACTATATATATATATATATATATATATATATAGTATTTAATATATATATATATATATATATATATATATATATATATATATATATATATATATCAAAACTACCCCAAATCTAAAATTAAACCAGACCAGCATAAAAATAATATTAAAACACAACCTAAGGTTTCACTGCTACAAGCAGACTTCTCAAGTGTAAAGAACTACAAAAAAAACCACACATTATATATACTATTAAAAACTACCCACAAATCCATTCACTTCCCATCCACCCTTAATATTAAAAGAACTCTTAAATAAGTTAATTGCTTCAGAATAATAAATTTTCAATAATAAAGACTCTTTAATTCTTCTTTTGATTTCATTTCTCTCAAAGAAGACAACCTTAGCTTCATCAAAATCAATAGTGTGGCCTGTATCTTTTTTATGGACATACAAAGCAGAACTAAGATATCTATTTTTAACTCTACTTTTATGAACCTTTATTCTTTCATTTAAACTCAAACTACTCTGACCTATGTAAACCTTCTTACTAAATAAACAAGGAATAAAATATACCACACCAGGAATAGTCTTTCTATCAAAAAACTTCTTTTGTATTATTTAATAAATTATTCAATGTAACACCCCTTTTCCAAGCAATTTTCTTATTTCCAAACAATTTACTATTTCTACACACAATTTTATAAGAAGACAATTTAAATGGCAAAGAACTAAAATCATATTTTTCTTTAACCTTTACATCCTTACAAATATTACTATTAAATAAAATACTTTTAACAAATTTATCAGAGTATCCAACACTCAAATAATCTTTATAAAATTGATATTTCTGAAACAAAGCTACCCCACTACAATTATTTAATTTAATATTCCTATGACAATAATTCTTTAAAGCAGCTACTTTATGAGATACAGACTGATAGCTATCAGGTTTAATTATAGATCTTAATTCTTTACTTTTAACTAAATGACTGCACAATAAACAATTAGTTTCTATATTTCTAATCACCAAAAGATCTAAAAATTTTAACTTACCAAAATCTAACCCCCTCCTTCTAACACAAATTTTATAGAAGGATCAAAACAATTAAACTCATTTACAAATTCCTTCAATTTATCATTCTCAACTACAAATAAACAATCATCAACATATCTGACAAATAATTTTACATATAAACAATTCTTTTTAATAATAATTTCCTCTTCCATAAAACTAATATAAACTGAACATACTAAAGGAGAAATAATATAACCTATTATCCACCCTTCCTTAATCTTATAAAAATTACCTCTATAAGTAAAATACATAGAATCTTCCAATAACAAAAGCAAATCTTTAATTACCTTAATTTTATTTTTTGATAAAGAACTTTTCTTAATCAATACAGACAAAAGAACATCAATACTGCTTAACCTATTAACAGACTGATACATATTTTCAATATCTAAACTTCCAAATACCCAATTACTTTCCATTTTAAAATTATTAATCTTATCAAAAGCCTCAAAAGAAGAAGAAACTGTGTACTGACCAAAATCAATAAATTGTTTTAAAAATTATTCAAGAATCTAGAAATACCCTCTACAACACTACCTGTAAAATCAAAAATAAATATTAAAGGAAAACCATCTTTATGAGTTTTAATATTCACAAACATCTTAGCTGATGTAAAATCATTAGGATAGCATTTTAAATAATCTACTCTATTAAAAATTTTTAAATGAAGCATTTTTTTCATAATATCTATCAATTTTCCTTTAATCAAATTACCTGGATTTTTATCTAACAACATATATTTACCATTATTTAATTATCTATCCATTTTCTCTTTGAAATCATCTCCTTTCATAATAACAAACCTACCAGCTTTGTCTTCACAAGAAATGATTACATCATTAGCAATTAACCTATTTTTAAGATGTTTAATCTCAGCAGGATTAATAACAAATTATTCTTTCCTTTTTAAACTTTTATTCAAAATCGATTGAATACCAACTTTCTGCTCATCACTCAAATTACTAGATTCAATAGACGAAATTGTATCAAAAACTATATTTTTTGAATGAAATGGAACAAAATTAGGGCCTTTACCAAGAATATATAATTCTCTATCATTTAACTTCAAATCCATAAGATTAACAACTCTATCCTCAGAAACCTTATTCTCATACCCTTTATCACTACAATAAACTTTATTAACTTTCCCAAACAACCACTTTAATTTTCTTTCATATTTTTTACAATAGAAATTTGACCTATTCTGTTTAAATTGTCTCATAAAAAAATTCAAAATTGAATAATTAAAATCTTGCCTCCTTTCTAAATAATATCTATTCCTTTTATATAGATAAATAAATTTATAAAACCTTACAAAAGTATCTTTTAAAAAACTATTCAATATATATGTTTGTAACTTAAAAACTATTTTTTTTTATTTTGAATCAACTTTTTATTTCTACTAAAATTAATAACACAACACCTAGGAAAAACACTATATTCCCTACATTTTTTAAGAAAATAAATCTGCCAACGTAAAGACTCTATCTTATCACTCAATTTAGACAAATTTTTAATCCTTCTAATATCATTAAATGGAAAATTATTAAAAATTAAACTCCACAAACCCATACTAAATACCCAAATTACCAATACCCTTATAAATTAAAACCCAATAAAACCTACACACACTAAATAAATTTTTATATATATATAAATATATATATATATATAACCAAATAAACACAAATATACTCTTTCAACCCAAACTCAAACAACAAACATAATATACATAAATGACATTCAAATATACCAATAATTAAAAACAAAAAACAAAAATAAATATATCAATAATAAAATGTCAATAATAAATATCAATAATAAAATAATAATAATAATAATAATAATAATAATAATAATAATAATAATAATAATAATAATAATAATAATAATAATAATAATAATAATAATAATAATAATAATAATAATAATAAATCTTTACACTACATCAGCAAAACTACTCTTAAACTCTAAAAACTCATTAAAATGTAAACATTACAATCATAAAGCTAAACTAGTCAATATAAAATCAAAACTACCCCAAATCTAAAATTAAACCAGACCAGCATAAAAATAATATTAAAACACAACCTAAGGTTTTACTGCTACAAGCAGACTTCTCAAGTGTAAAGAACTACAAAAAAACCACACATTATATATACTATTAAAAACTACCCACAAATCCATTCACTTCCCATCCACCTTTAATATTAAAAGAACTCTTAAATAAGTTAATTGCTTCAGAACAATAAATTTTCAATAATAAAGACTCTTTAATTCTTCTTTTGATTTCATTTCTCTCAAAGAAGACAATCTTAGCTTTATCAAAATCAATAGTGTGGCCTGTATCTTTTTCATGGACATACAAAGCAGAACTAAGATATCTATTTTTAACTCTGCTTTTATGAACCTTTATTCTTTCATTTAAACTCAAACTACTCTGACCTATGTAAACCTTCTTACAAAATAAACAAGGAATAAAATATACCACACCAGGAATAGTCTTTCTATCAAAAACTTCTTTTGTATTATTTAATAAATTATTCAATGTAACACCCCTTTTCCAAGCAATTTTCTTATTTCCAAACAATTTACTATTTCTACACACAATTTTATAAGAAGACAATTTAAATGGCAAAGAAATAAAATCATATTTTTCTTTAACCTTTACATCCTTACAAATATTACTATTAAATAAAATACTTTTAACAAGATTATCAGAGTATCCAACACTCAAATAATCTTTATAAAATTGATATTTCTGAAACAAAGCTACCCCACTAGCTTTGTTTCAGAAATATCAATTTTATAAAGATTATTTGAGTGTTGGATACTCTGATAAATTTGTTAAAAGTATTTTATTTAATAGTAATATTTGTAAGGATGTAAAGGTTAAAGAAAAATATGATTTTAGTTCTTTGCCATTTAAATTGTCTTCTTATAAAATTGTGTGTAGAAATAGTAAATTGTTTGGAAATAAGAAAATTGCTTGGAAATGGGGTGTTACATTGAATAATTTATTAAATAATACAAAAGAAGTTTTTGATAGAAAGACTATTCCTGGTGTGGTATATTTTATTCCTTGTTTATTTTGTAAGAAGGTTTACATAGGTCAGAGTAGTTTGAGTTTAAATGAAAGAATAAAGGTTCATAAAAGTAGAGTTAAAAATAGATATCTTAGTTCTGCTTTGTATGTCCATGAAAAAGATACAGGCTACACTATTGATTTTGATGAAGCTAAGGTTGTCTTCTTTGAGAGAAATGAAATCAAAAGAAGAATTAAAGAGTCTTTATTATTGAAAATTTATTATTCTGAAGCAATTAACTTATTTAAGAGTTCTTTTAATATTAAGGGTGGATGGGAAGTGAATGGATTTGTGGGTAGTTTTTAATAGTATATATAATGTGTGGTTTTTTTGTAGTTCTTTACACTTGAGAAGTCTGCTTGTAGCAGTGAAACCTTAGGTTGTGTTTTAATATTATTTTTATGCTGGTCTGGTTTAATTTTAGATTTGGGGTAGTTTTGATTTTATATTGACTAGTTTAGCTTTATGCTTGTAATGTTTACATTTTAATGAGTTTTTTGAGTTTAAGAGTAGTTTTGCTGATGTAGTGTAAAGATTTATTATTATTATTATTATTATTATTATTATTATTATTATTATTATTATTATTATTATTATTATTATTATTATTATTATTATTATTATTATTATTATTATTATTATTATTGATATTTTATTATTGATAGATTTATTTTTGTTTTTTGTTTTTAATTATTGGTATATTTGAATGTCATTTGTGTATATTATGTTTGTTGTTTGAGTTTGGGTTGAAAGAGTATATTTGTGTTTATTTGGTTTATATATATATATATATATATATATATATATATATATATATATATATATATATATATATATATATATATATATATATATAAGTGTGTGTAGGTTTTATTGGGTTTTAATTTATAAGGGTATTGGTAATTTGGGTATTTAGTATGGGTTTGTGGAGTTTAATTTTTAATAATTTTCCATTTAATGATATTAGAAGGATTAAAAATTTGTCTAAATTGAGTGATAAGATAGAGTCTTTACGTTGGCAGATTTATTTTCTTAAAAAATGTAGGGAATTTAGTGTTTTTCCTAGGTGTTGTGTTATTAATTTTAGTAGAAAAAAAAAGTTGATTCAAAATAAAAATTTAGTTTTTAAGTTACAAACATATTTATTGAATAGTTTTTTAAAAGATACTTTTGTAAGGTTTTATAAATTTATTTATCTATATAAAAGGAATAGATATTATTTAGAAAGGAGGCAAGATTTTAATTATTCAATTTTGAATTTGTTTATGAGACAATTTAAACAGAATAGGTCAAATTTCTATTGTAAAAAATATGAAAGAAAATTAAAGTGGTTGTTTGGGAAAGTTAATAAAGTTTATTGTAGTGATAAAGGGTATGAGAATAAGGTTTCTGAGGACAGAGTTGTTAATCTTATGGATTTGAAGTTAAATGATAGAGAATTAGATATTCTTGGTAAAGGCCCTAATTTTGTTCCATTTCATTCAAAAAATATAGTTTTTGATACAATTTCGTCTATTGAATCTAGTAATTTGTGTGATGAGCAGAAAGTTGGTATTCAATCGATTTTGAATAAAAGTTTAAAAATGAAAGAAAAATTTGTTATTAATCCTGCTGAGATTAAACATCTTAAAAATAGGTTAATTGCTAATGATGTAATCATTTCTCGTGAAGACAAAGCTGGTAGGTTTGTTATTATGAAAGGAGATGATTTCAAAGAGAAAATGGATAGAGAATTAAATAATGGTAAATATATGTTGTTAGATAAAAATCCAGGTAATTTATTAAAAGAAAATTGATAGATATTATGAAGAAAATGATTAATTTAAAAATTTTTAATAGAGTAGATTATTTAAAATGCTATCCTAATGATTTTACATCAGCTAAGATGTTTGTGAATATTAAAACTCATAAAGATGGTTTTCCTTTAAGATTTATTTTTGATTTTACAGGTAGTGTTGTAGAGGGTATTTCTAGATTCTTGAATAATTTTTTAAAACAATTTGTTGATTTTAGTCAGTACACAGTTTCTTCTTCTTTTGAGGCTTTTGATAAGATTAATAATTTTAAAATGGAAAGTAATTGGGTATTTGGAAGTTTAGATATTGAAAATATGTATCAGTCTGTTAATAGGTTAAGCAGTATGGATGTTCTTTTGTCTGTATTGATTAAGAAAAGTTCTTTATCAAAAAATAAAATTAAGGTAATTAAAGATTTGCTTTTGTTATTGGAAGATTCTATGTATTTTACTTATAGAGGTAATTTTTATAAGATTAAGGAAGGGTGGATAATAGGTTATATTATTTCTCCTTTAGTATGTTCAGTTTATATTAGTTTTATGGAAGAGGAAATTATTATTAAAAAGAATTGTTTATATGTAAAATTATTTGTCAGATATGTTGATGATTGTTTATTTGTAGTTGAGAATGATAAATTGAAGGAATTTGTAAATGAGTTTAATTGTTTTGATCCTTCTATAAAATTTGTGTTAGAAGGAGGGGGGTTAGATTTTGGTAAGTTAAAATTTTTAGATCTTTTGGTGATTAGAAATATAGAAACTAATTGTTTATTGTGCAGTCATTTAGTTAAAAGTAAAGAATTAAGATCTATAATTAAACCTGATAGCTATCAGTCTGTATCTCATAAAGCAGCTGCTTTAAGGAATTATTGTCATAGGAATATTAAATTAAATAATTCTAGTGGGGTAGCTTTGTTTCAGAAATATCAATTTTATAAAGATTATTTGAGTGTTGGATACTCTGATAAATTTGTTAAAAGTATTTTATTTAATAGTAATATTTGTAAGGATGTAAATGTTAAAGAAAAATATGATTTTATTTATTTGCCATTTAAATTGTCTTCTTATAAAATTGTGTGTAGAAATAGTAAATTGTTTGGAAATAAGAAAATTGCTTGGAAAATGGGTGTTACATTGAATAATTTATTAAATAATACAAAAGAAGTTTTTGATAGAAAGACTATTCCTGGTGTGGTAGATTTTATTCCTTGTTTATTTTGTAAGAAGGTTTACATAGGTCAGAGTAGTTTGAGTTTAAATGAAAGAATAAAGGTTCATAAAAGTAGAGTTAAAAATAGATATCTTAGTTCTGCTTTGTATGTCCATGAAAAAGATACAGGCCACACTATTTATTTTGATGAAGCTAAGGTTGTCTTCTTTGAGAGAAATGAAATCAAAAGAAGAATTAAAGAGTCTTTATTATTGAAAATTTATTATTCTGAAGCAATTGACTTATTTAAGAGTTCTTTTAATATTAAGGGTGGATGGGAAGTGAATGGATTTGTGGGTAGTTTTTAATAGTATATATAATGTGTGTTTTTTTGTAGTTCTTTACACTTGAGAAGTCTACTTGTAGCAGTGAAACCTTAGGTTGTGTTTTAATATTATTTTTATGCTGGTCTTGTTTAATTTTAGATTTGGGGTAGTTTTGATTTTATATTGACTAGTTTAGCTTTATGCTTGTAATGTTTATATATATATATATATATATATATAAACATATACAAGCATAAATATATATATATATATATATCACAATATATATATATATATATATATTGTGTTAAATACCCTATTATACCTTTCTTACTAGGGGTATTGAACATATTTGTTTATTAAAATGATTAATAATCTTTAATCTCAACCTTATTATTAAATAACTAATAATATAACACCTGAATTAATTCCTTATTAAATGATTTAGTCCCCCCCTATTGTACTAACAACTCATGGATTAAAAGTATAAATACCACCATTGGGAACAAGTTCTCTTTTAAATTCTGAGCTAAAAGTATAATAACAACTGTAAATTTCTTAGCATTCTGGGTTGTTCCACACTGCATAAACTTATTATAACTTTTATTTTCTTCTTCTTTCTCTGAAGATCCTGCTTATCCTAAGATTCACGAGGTATTTGGGTTATTGTAATAATAATCCTTCCTTTTGTTCTTTGTTTAGTAATACCAAAAAATTATTTATGGCTTGCCTTATTTCTTCTAGATGATATATATTTCAATATATGTTATCAGGTACACTTATCAAAGGTAAAGTTATGATTTTAATCAAAATATATGTGCCATGCAACATTTTCAATTAAAACTTTATAAAAACTGATATTCCCGCTGGTATGGCTCAGATTAAATAATTCTCCTATCCCTTATTGTCATTATGATTGTATAGATAGCCGGAATGATAATGAACACTTCTCAGCTATTCCTAATTTAGTTCTATTGAATCTTACATATATATACTTAACTGTTTCCCCTAGATTTACAGTTCTTTTATTTATCCTTACTGAATATTGACGGTATTTATTTATTTCCTTTGGTTTATTACTGCAATTTATTTTCCTTACTGCACAAATATTGACCCCTTTCAGTGAGTATATTTGTTGATTATTAATCTCCAAGAGTATTTCCTCAATATTTATTAATTTTCAAGAGCTTATTGGGAATTATTGACCATTGATTTGCCCAGTAGAAAACGATTAATTTCTTTCATTAGTTTAAACATAAAGATTATAATTATCCAATATACTGATACAGTTACAATTCATTACTTTTTTTGCTTGCAAATAATAAGATTTTAGGAATTTTTAATCCAACCTTTTTTTTAAAATATATCACAAGAAAAAAAAAAAGAAAAACTACTTACTTATTCTTTACAATCAAGAAGCTTTTCACTTTTCTTCCGTTTGATAGTCCAAGATTGTTTGACACATTGTGATTGGTTGGTATTTCCCACTTTTTCTGTTTATAACAACATAAATTTATCTTGCAAGTTTTAGTTTATTATTTTATAAATATGAATTGACCCTATTGTTTTAACTTATTTTAAGGCATTAAAGGATATCCTCACCAAAGCTAACATTCTTAATTATATATTTTTTTACATTGATCACTATTATTATTTTTATACAACCAATAATTATCTTGATATTCACTTTATTTCTTTATATAACATTATAAACAGCCAAAATAAGGTTTTAAAATTTGGGAATTATACAGGCCACAAATCTCTCCTTCTTGGTTAATCCAAAATGCATTTGGACCTGCCTTTTTAACGATAGTATAAGGTCCTTCATATGTGTTGTAGAATTTATGGTATTTATTTTCTAATGTTTTACTGGGATTGAAAGTCTTTATTAATACTCTATCTCCAACTATAAACTCATAAATACATTTTTTTAATTCTGACTTTTATTACTTGCCATTTTAACAAGCTGTTTATTAGCTTGTAAAATGTCTTTTTCTTCATTTATTTTGGGTTCATTAAGTATAGGTTTATATTTTAAATTGTATAGATATAGTTTGATGAAAGTGTAGTCGTATGGGTGATAATCTAGTAGATTCATTTAAACTCCTATTGATATAATCTACTACACATTTTGTCTGATTTACCCAACCCTTATGCTCTTCTTCTAAATAAGTCCTAAACAAATGTCCAAGCTCCCGCATAATATGTTCACATGGGTTTGATTGTGTATTTGTAATAGAGATAAGCACATGCTTTATTTTTGATATATCTACCCTTTTCTTCCATTCCTTAGATAGAAAATAAGTACCATGATCAGTTATTATGGTCATAGGCTTTCCTATCATTGGAAATTGGAGAGTACTCAATGCTTTGATTGTATGCTTAGTATTGGCTTGAGGTATCAGGTAAGCAGCAACATATTTGGAAAAGAGATCATAAGTGACTAATAAATATTTTTTTTTGTTAAATGGAGGCAAAGGCACATAATAGTCAATTGCTAGGATCTTATTTGGTCTTCCTAGAATGATAGATTTAATTGAATTAGTATAATTTTGGTTTACTTACTTAACCCTTAAGCAAATTAAGCAATCTTGGAGTGATCTCAAGATGTCTCTATACATTTTTGGCCGTAAAACAAATTCTTAAGGTTATGTTCTGTCTTGTGAGCACCATAATGCCCGCATAGACAGTGTACATATTTTATGAGTGGGTCACGTAAATACTTTGGTATTATTGTCCTCCACTCATCAACGTTATCATTCATTATATATAGTAAGACCTGTTGTTCTAATTTATAATGGTTAAGATCTTTAGGTGCATTCAAAACTTCCTCCCCTAATAAAACTTTTATAATTGGGTTTAATTCTGGGTCATTAAATTTTATCTCAGGTAAGTTTTCCAACTCGTTCTCTACGTTACTATCAGCCATCACATTGACAATTGTAATGAAGGCATTGTCTACCATCAAATGATTTGTTCTGACTTACATGGATTTCAACTAAGCACCTCAGCCACGATATTATCAGATCCTTTGCAATAATACACAGTGTAATTAAATTCATGTAATAGTAAACTCCATCTAACTAGACAACTATTAGTCAGATAACTGTGATTCAGGAATTCAAGGCTTTTGTGATCAGTGATCACTATCACCTCTGATCTGAGTAGCATTTAAAAAAAATTGGAAAGCCCAGACTATTGCAAGTGCTTCCTTCTCTGTAAACATGTAATTTATTTCTGGACCTTTCAAGAGCCGGCTAATAAAGTAGAGGACACCTGGTTGGCCATCCTCTTGGATTTGGAACAATGTAACCTCTAATCCAAAACCACTCTATTTGTTTGAACAATAAATGGTTTATTAATATCAGGGAAGGCTAATATGGTTAACTCTAAAAACCCTGTTTTAATATTCTCAAATGCACGGTCTTGTTCTTCAGTTCATTTCCAAAATTCATCTTTTCTATTAAATTTTAACAACAGTTCCATGTGGCCTGAGAACTTCTGAAAGAAAGGATTGTAAAATTACAAAGGTCTAAAAAATATCTAATTTGTTTTTGATTAGATGGTTTAGGAAAGTTTTGAATGGCAGAGATCTTCTCTGGATGAGGTCTTATCCCATTACACCAACAATATGATCTAAGAAGACTATCTGGTTAGAAACTAAAGTACTCTTCTTGAAGTTAATTTTTATACCTTTCAGAAAACACTCTTTAAAAATATGGTTAAATGTTCAAGGTGTTCTTCAATTGTGGTGGATGCAATAATTACATCATCCACATAGATAATCATGATTTGTTTTACCTCAGGAGATAATGTCTTATCCAAGCACCTAATTAAACCAGCACCACTGTTTATCAATCCAAAGGGCATCCTATTAAATTGGTATGTAAAACCCTCATAATGAAAAGCAGTATATTGGCGATCTTCTGAATAAAGTTCAATCTGCCAATAGCTGGAGGTTAAATATAAAGTTGAAAATACCTTCTTATTCCCAAATTTCACAAATAATTTGTGTATGGGTGGTGGGATATTTCTGTATGAGACAGTAATTTTGTTTAGTTGTCTAGCATCTAAACAAAATCTCATCGATCCATCTTTCTTCTTCACAGTTACTACTTGATTACTGTAAGGTGAAAAGCATTTGGAAATGATTTCCTAATCCAGCATTTTGTTAATTTGCTTAGATATATCTTCCCGATATTGGTATGGAATAGGATAAGATTTGTATTTAAATGTTTGATCATGAATTAATCTAATTCTCTGTTGGAATCCCTTTATCACTCCTGGTATGTCTGAGTATATAGAATTACATTTTTTTATAACAAATCATAATTTCAATGTATCATCACTTCCAAGCAAGTTGGATTCTGTGAGTTTACTCTCTAAGAGTCTTTCTGGAATGATAGATGATATTCAGTCAACTTCCATTTAATCATATCTTGGAAGGAATGTCATCTCCAATACTTCATCATTAATTTTAACTGTTTTACTACATAAATCAATTACACAAGTATTCAAATGTAGGAAGTCTTCCCCTAAAATAACATTGTGAATCAAACCATTCAAAATTAAAAATAAATGATAGAGAATTATTCGGCCAAATTAAATCTCAATCCGAATTTGTTTTTGGATTAATTTAGCTTTTTTGCTGTTAGCCATGGTAACCTGCATATATTTTAATGGTAATAGTTTAATGTTAGGATTTATTGCTAAAATCTCTTGATAAAATTTCTCTAATATCACTGAAATTTGGCTACCAGAATCTAATAGTGCCTTAACCAGCAAGCTCTCAAACAAAACTTTTATCATAGGGAAACTTTATAAAAAAAAATTTGGTGTTTTATCTTTCCATGAACACATCATGTTAGTGATTTCTCGTGCAAAGGTTTGATTCAAGTTTCTCATTGGGTATTTGGTTTCTTGAGGTGAGGAACATTTCCTAAAGTACCCTTTTAGTTTGTTTTTTTGTGAAACTGTAAGTATATATTTATTACATCCCTGTTTTGTGGAATTTCTTTGATTATTAGAAGAAGTTATTTTTATTTTATTTAAATTATCATGATTTATTTGGGGAGAGGTATCATAAGGTATATTCCTTTGAAATGTTTTTCCCTTCCAATGATTGGTATCTTTATTATTTTTCTTTTTATTATAAAGCATTGTATTGATTGAAGCTTCCTCTCTATTTTATCAGGTAATCTAATTTATAAATTAGTTTGATTCTTGTCAATACTATTTAAATATTCTACTATTTGTTCTATTTTTTGTTATATTGGTACACAATAATGATTGTTCTATTTTAAGTGGTATTTTTTTTATTATTATTCTAATCATTTCGCCTTCACTTAAATGATAGGTATTAAGTGTTATTAACTTTGTTATTTGACGATGAAAGAATTTGATCAATGTTTTTTCAGGTGTCTGTTTATACTTATCTTGGAATATTTGGTACAATAAAGCCTCTTGTCTATCTCTATTCCAAAAAAAAAAATTAATTAATAATTTTTGGTATTCCGTTTAAGTAGATGGAGTTTGTGATAAAGACTCCCACAACATTAATGCATCTCCTTGTAAGTGACTACATGCAATGATTTCTTTTCCCCCTTCTGATAAATTATGGTTAAAGGAAAAATAAAAAATTAAGTCTTCTAATATGTTCTATAGGAGATTCGTTATGAGATCCCTTGAATATTTTTAACCTAATAAATTGATTAATTGTACTATTTGGTATCGAATGATTATATATCTTTTGCTTTTCTAAAACATTCAACTGAGAAGTTGATGTTTGATTTTGATGATTAATTCTACAAGTATTTAAGTTTAACCCTTCTAATTCAAAATTACTAGGATAATTTTCAACTTCAAGCATTATATGATAATGAAAATTTGATCTATCATAAGAATTAATTACTTGTTGTGGATCTTCTGAATAACCTCCAAATAATGTTCACCAATAATTTGTTTTTGATTACTACTACAAGTATTTACATTTTTTTCAACCTGATGCAATTCTATACTTGGTGGTTTTTTTTTACATATTTGTGTTTCAATAATTAAAAATCTATTATCAGTTGATTCTTTTATTTTATTAACTCTATTCCAAGTTTCAGTAGTATCTTCCCTTAATTTTTCCAATACATTTTTATCTTTATTTGTATTAATTTCTATTGAATTTATTTTATTCTCCAAAATTTTAAGTTGATGATCAATAGTCTCTAGTACATTATTTTGGGACTCTATCTCATTATTTTGCTAAGTAGAAAGTTTATCTATCTTTGTATGTATCCTTTGTCTATCTTCTTGAATTTCATTCCATATTTTATTTTGTTCTTCCTTTGCTTCATCTCTAAAAATTCCTTGATTTTTATACATTTCATCACATTTAACATTAAATCTCTCTATGATGTCATTTTGGATCTCCCTAAACCATCGTTTACATTTTTAATTATTTTCATCAATTTCATTCTTTAGGTCATTCAATGCTTGTTTAATTTCTATGTTATCTCTTTGAACATTATCTACATTCAAATTTAGTTGTTCCATTTTAGTAGATAATTTCTTTTCAATTCCTGTCATTTCAACCTTCAAATAATTTTTTAAACTACCTAATTTTTTACAATTATTATCCAGTTTTTGATTCAAATCACTTTTTAAGTTACACATGTCACTTCTAAAATTAGTACTATTATCAACCATTTTTTATTCAAATTACTTTTTAAATCATCTCATTTTTATTTATATTATCGTCTAATTTATTCATAAATATTTGTGACATTTGCTGAATTGTATCAACATTAAATGATTGACTAATCCCAATAGTAAATGATTGATTTCAATCTTCATCAACTATATTTGCTGTTTGAAATAATATTTGAACTAAACTCTGTTTTTTTTTAGGGTATTCAACTGTGGTTGTAGAACCTCCAGGTGCTTTTTCTAATGATGATTGTCATATAATATTAATATCAGCACTTAGTTCACTTTGCAAATCATCTTGCATTTGACTAGAACATTCATTATCTTTACTAGAAAACATTTTCCCACTTCGAAGCATAATACATTTTAACTTAATTCAGATTTTACACAAGTTTATATATTTTATAACCAACATATTATAGCATAAAGTTCTTTACCACTTCATGCTATTTATATATACTTATGATGTTGTAATGATATATGTATTTATTTTTAATATGCCTATATTTATATAAAAAACTTTATCCCTCTTAATTCATATTTAAAACATAATTTAATAATTAGTTATTTAAATATTGATCTCTCTAAATCATATTATATATATTATCATTTTTTATATTAATCTTGCAATCATAAATACCATATGAATCTCTATAAAAACATTCTTGTTACTAAGAATAATCAATTAATCTATCCATGACTTTCTCATTATATGTAATAATATAGAATCATTGATTCAAAGCCCCAGTTGATATGTTAAACATGTAAAAGTATATAATTTATACCTGTGATGAACTTAAATTTTCAATGCCTAAAACATTCCATGCCAAATATAACGGAATGGCATTTAATCGTCCCAGTTGATGCATCAAATATAACAGAATCGGTTATATTTAATGCTTGGAAATCATTAATTTAATGCTTCACAGTTGGGTTCTCCAGATATAACAGAATGGATTATATTTAAAGTCTAAGTTGGTCTTGTTAAATATAACAGGTTGATTAAATTCCCTAGAAAGAGGATATGCATTTTACTACAATTGGACTTTGGGTCTTCAGGTAGAATGCTAGAAATGAATTGTTGAAATACTAAGTCCATGATTATATATATCTTTATTCTGCTAGCTCAATAATTTGTAATTAAGATTTAGTATAATTCAGACTAGTTCATCCATCTTTCATCCCTCTTTCAGTCACAATTATGCTACGATATTCAAACTCATGGAGAATTTGCAATTAGCACTTTTCAGGGATAATTTCAAAATAAGTCATTATATAACATGCCTTTATATAAGCATTAACTAATAATTGATATTAATATGATATTTATAATACTAACACATATATAATATAATTTAATAATGATGAGACAAAGAGATTCATTTAATAACTCAATATTTAATAAACAATAAAAATATAATGTAAAAGATAAATAAAATATTAATAAATAAATAAGAATGAATTTTACCATAATAAAATATATATAAATAATATTCCTATTTAATAAGCTATGATAAAATTCTGTGTTATGATAAACTATAATTAAAGAATATAATTTAAATTTATATATATATATATATATATATATATAAACAATATCTAGATTCAAAAATTAATAATTTATATAACATTAATTTATTTACAATCTTTATTCCATTATTTTATAATTTTTAATATATAAGTACTTTTTACAATTGTACAACTTATATATTATATGCATTTATAATAAATAAAAGACATATAATTTTATTATATTATATAATATATATAATAAACTTATTTAAAACATCTGTTAATTAGTGACCATTTTTAAATCCTTCATCTAATTTTTAATGAATTATGTCAAGCTTTCAATTTATGTTTAATATTAAATTTAGATACTCCTATTAACATATAATGATATGATGCCAAATTTGAAATAATAATAATAATAATAATAATAATAATAATAATAATAATAATAATAATAATAATAATAATAATAATAATAATAATAATAATAATAATAATAATAATAATAATAATAATAATAATAATAATAATAATAATAATAATAATAATAATAATAATAATAATAATAATAATAATAATAATAATAATAATAATAATAATAATATAATATGAGCATTATTATAATATATATAAATAAAGAAAGAAAAACTTTTATTCCAGAGTTAAGAGTAGATATTTAAGTCTGTAATTTATAATCCTAATGAAGATCTTTAACGAAGTATATTATTAATCCATTGGTATAATGATGATTTTATTTATCTTTAATTGATACACTGTTAATAATATCCAATGATTTGATTGATATAAAATAAAGTAAATATTTTTCGAATGCTGATGTTCTTATTCTCTATTATCATTAGACGTTCTTTACAACTAATATTTCAAAATATTCCAAAATAGCATGTAAGTTGGTTTTGGCACCTTTACGATATAATGCTGTTCTACTCAAATTACATTGTAATATTCTTTATATATATATATATATATATATATATATATATATATATATATATATAAACTTTATATATATATATATATATATATATATAACAAAGTTTTAATATAATGTAGTTTCCAAAATACTTAAACAGATGTTCTTTTCTTTTATATTGCTATTCCTTTAAGATTTAATAGAAAATTAAAATATTTTCCTTGCAGATTTTTTAATCCATAGATTATCTTAGTTTGGAAAAGTTAATATTTAAATTCCAAACATTGAATAGTAAATTTATAAAAGAAAAAGTTATTTAAAGAGAAATGATTTTCTTTTCTTCTCTTTAATAACAAGAGAACAAATGAATCTCCTAGTGTTTTGTTACAAGTCATGCTTAATTCAAATATTAATTGTTCAATAGACATTAAGATTTAATCATAAAATATACATAACATTATTTGTTTTTCAACTTCAAATCTGGCATTTTACTCAAAAGCTTGACCTTAATGTATGTATTGTTTAAAGTTCACACACACACACACACACACATATATATATATATATATATATATATGTGTATATATATATATATATATATATATATATATATATATATTAAAATATATTTTATATTTATAAATTATTTCATTAGAGATAAAAGTATATTTGGTTAATAATAATAACTGGAAGAAGTTACTATTACATGAAAATTTTTACCAAGATAATTACAAATTGTCTACAAAGAACATTGGATTTCCACCAACCAAGACAACAAGCTGGATTTAAAAGAGGTTTTAGTACAATAAATTATATCCAGATGTTGAAAGAAGTTACAAAAAGGACGAATGAATATGTGTTGTCATTATGTTTTGGATTTGTAGTTATGAAAAGGCATTTGATTCTATAAACATTTCTTCAGTGATTAAAGCATTGGATCATCAAGGTATAGATCCAGGATATTGTCATATTTTGAAGAATATTTATATAAGGCAACAGCAACAATTAGATTACATAATGATACTGGGAAAGTCAACATTGAGAAAGGTGTAAGACAAGGTAACTCCATATCTCCAAAACTTTTTACAACAGTGCTGCAAGAAGTATTTTGTGGAGTAAAATGGGAAACTAAAGGAGTGAAAATAAATGGAGATTATTTAAGTCATTTAGATTTTGCAGATGATGTAGTTGTTTTTGCCAATAATGCTTCAGAGCTGCAGGATATGTTGCAGAAATTATCAGATGAAAGTAGGAAAGTGGGACTAAAGGTAAATGTTAAAAAGACTAAAGTAATGTTTAATCAATTTGCTCAAAATATGAAAATAAAGATTGATTATAATGAATTAGAAGAAGTTAACAGTTACAAATACCTTGGTCAGATTATTAATACAGATGGAAACATAATGAAAGAAATTAATCATAGAATTAAACTTGGTTGGAGTGTTTTTGATAGAAATAACTTGATACTAAAAGGAAATAAACCTATGTGTTTGAAAAGGAAGGTTTTGAACAATTGTGTTTTACCAGTTCTTACTTATGAATCTTAGACTTGGACACTTAATAAAAGAGCAATACAGAGACTTTAGACCACTCAAAGAAGTATGGAGAGATGTATGTTGGGAGCAATAAGAAGAGATCAAAAATGCAATGTATGGTTAAGAGAACAAACATGTGTTACTGACCTCATTGAAAAAAATAAAAGATTGAAGTGGAGTTGGGCTGGTCATATTGCTAGAACTGATGATAATAGATGGACATTTGAAATTTTAAACTGGATTTTAAGAGATTGTAAAAGACCCAGAAAGACCACATGTATCAAAATCTTTTTTTTTTTATATGTATAAGCCCTATTAATAATGTTGTAATTAAAACCGTTATGAAGAAGCATGTTATTAGTAGCAAAAAGGTCCCGGTGAAAATGGCTATCATCAGAAAGTCTCTTTGTTCTATCCAATAATGTCTTTGCTACTGAAAATAGTTGTGCAGGATGGTGATGAGAGTAAAAATGCAGATATCTCCCAGTGTGTGTTTTTTTATATAAACCATGGGATAAAAAACCATCTTCCCTTCTTTCAATCAAAACATCTAAAAAAGTTAATTGATTATTATTTTCTATTTTCATGGTAAATTTAATATTGTAAAATGAGTTTAAAAAATTAAAAAAATTCATCAAGAGCATGCTTGACATGAGGCCAAATAAGAAAGGTATCATCAACATACCTCAGCTATATCGATAGTTTTTAACAGCAGCTAATGCTGGAGAAATTGGTGAACCCATAGCTAGACCTGATGTTTGTTTATACATCTGCCCATCAAAAACAAAAAAAATGTATTCTATAAGCAGTGTTCAATCAAGACCACAGCAAAATTGGCAACTGAATATTTTTTTAAAACTTGAATCGCTTCATTTACAGGTACACTAGTAAAAAGTGAAACAATGTCAAAATTTACCAAAATATCATTCTTAGTCAATTTAATATCCCGGATAAGCTCAAGAAAATGATTAGCATCTTTAACATATGATGACATCGTTGATAAATGCGGCTGTAAAAAAGAAGTCAAAAAACGAGCTAGTGTCTGTGTTGGTGAACCAACTGCACTTACAATCAGTCTCAATGGAATATCTGGCTTGTGAATTTTTGGTAAACCATATAATTTTGGATAAAAAGAAGATTTTACACTGGGAGTAAGCTGTATCTTTGTTTCTAAATCTAGATCAGTAGAATAAATTAATGTTTTTGTTTTTTTTTCAAGATAAGTCATAAAATCTCTATAGATTTTTTTATAAATATTATCATTTAATAAATCATGTATTTTTTTTTAAAATCATCAGCCTTATTTAAAATTACTGTAGTATTACTCTTATCTGCCGGAAGATTAGTAATAGATTTGTAATTTTTTAATGCAAACAAAGCTCTTCTTTCTTTAATTGATAAATTAGTTTTAGGTGGTTTTGCTTTATTTAAAATATCATATATTTTCCCCTCACTATATCTGCATCCCCGCAAGCTATTTTTGATAAACTACTTTCCACTCTGCAAATAATATCCTCAAAAGGTAATTTTGTTGGTGTTATTGCAAAATTAAAACCTTTATTTAAAACTTTTAGTTCAATGTCTGATAATTTTCTATCAGATAAATTCTTTACAGCGTGCATTCTTCCTCGTTCAGACAAAGACAAATTTAGCATTTCCTGTTTCTTTTTAAGTAGTTTGTTAAATTTATTCTTTTGCCTTCGAAATTTAAAATCACTTTCTTTAGTCACTCTAAAATAAACAATCTTATCACAAATTGACCATAATGTTGGATAAAAAGTATTACTTAATAAAAGGCGGAGTTGTAACAATTTTTTATCTAAAAAGTCTAACTTTTTTCTTGTATTTCTAATAAAAGAAGTTAAAATATCAAAACTTGCCTTATTCAAAACTGCATCAATTTTCTTCACATGCATATGGAAAGAAATTTTACAACAGCTAGGATAAAGTCCATTTCTTTTACAGTTGAGTAAAATTTAAAGATCACAAACGGCTTTAATTTTCTTCACACACATTCTTTCAAAACACCTCCTTTCTGTAAACCAATCTTTCCTGTAAGATGAATAATGTTTACTACTAATAAAATGCTTCTTCATAACGGTTTTAATTACAACATTATTAATAGGGCTTATACATATCAAAAGAAAAAAGATTTTGATACATCAAAAATTAAGAAAAGTTTGCCTTAGAAAAAAAGCAGTAACTGATAGAATTGGTAACATTTTAAAAAATAATAATATTCACACAATTTTCACTACTTATAAAAAAATAATGAAATATTTCCACTTCTTAAAGATAAAATTGCTTTGGAGTGTCATGGTGTATATGAAATTCCATGTAGGGTCTGTTCACATACATATATAGGACCGACTAATCATAGAATAAATATTATAAAGGAAGAACACATTTTGGCAGTGAGAGAAAAATCCAATTCATCAGCTATTTATTCTCATATAAAATTAACAAATCATGATAGCAATTTTGAAAAAAAAAACAAATATTTTAGCAAAAATTGAACAATATGACCAGAGATTGCTAAGAGAAACTATAGATATTTTTATAAGGCCCAAGAGCATAAATGAAAGGTGTGAATTAATGAAGTTTAACAACATTTGGAAGAAGCTATTGGAAGAGAAAATAAATTTTAAAACTTCTCAACCAATAGAATTTAAATATGAGGAGAAAGAAAATGATTTTAAATCTCATATGCATTCTTTTAATTTGAGAAAGAGGATGCTCTGAGGAAGGTACTTGATATTGTACTGAAACATCAGCATTTAGCTTTTTCACTACATGGAATATCCCGCAAATAGTAATAATAATATGAAATATATATATATTGAGCCAGATTGATTTCCGATTCAATGGTTTTATTGCTAAAATTAAAAAGGGAAAACAACTTCATTTTCCTTAAATGTCAAATGCTAATTTTTTTTATTATTATTTCAAAACACATACACATTTATATTGTCACATTTATATTTTAAAATAATTTATTTAATGTTTATAAAATTGATTTAGAATAATTTACTTTCACTACTTGGTTTATAAAATTGATTTAAAAATACTTTATTTATAAAATTGATTTAAAAATACTTTACTTTCACCACCTTGCTAATTATATATTCCTGTTGCTTTTATTTTTAATCATTTTTAAAGTTAATTCTAAAAGTCTAAAAGCGGAGATTTAGTTTTGTATTTGTTATTTTGGATACAATAATCTCTGGTTGGAATTTTTAAATTAGATTGAGTGGGAAATTAATATTTGCCCTGCAGGATATATAGGATTAGAGACTAATGAAAGTTTTTCATGGGAAATGAAGGGAGGCAAGAATAGCCCACCAATTTAGATATAGAGGAGATTCAGTATGGCAAGAGTACTCTTGGATTATGACCTGCTAAAAACTTAAATAATTATTGACAAACTTCGTTGCTGTGCAAATTGTCAAAATCCACCACTGTGAGTTTTGCCATCATTAGAATGTCTGGCTAATTTAAAACAAAGGAGGGACCCACACCTACCAGCTCTTCTTCAGTCATGCCATGAACCTCAAAAACAAACACTGCCTCTACCTTGCCACTATCAAAGGACCTGAAAGATGAACTATTAACAAAAGTGTGCACTCATCACTAAATCACTAGGACTCTGCCTTACAGTAAGCTAAACTTTTTTCTATTCTAGCCAGGGTAAATAAATTGTGTTTAATTAAATCTTCGCTCAATCTAATGATAAATATGTTTTAAAATGGTATTATTTTTTTTTAATTATTTATTATCTGCATGTACTCTTTTCTGGAATTTAAAGTGTGTTATGGAATTTTAGTTTGAGGTTTCCAAGTTTGTTTGCAATTTTCGTTTATCAGGGGGTGCATTAGGAGATTGTATTTTATATGTTTAATATATACCTGATTATTTTGTTAACTATTACAAAATGCATTGGTAGTTTTCATAGTCTTTATTTATTCACCTGTCCTTAGTTGTAAAATAAAGAATCTTTAAGCATGTTTTGTTTGCGCTTTTTGTGCAAACAACAAATCTTTTTGCTGGCTATTTGTCAAGTTATTTCTTCGGGTTGTCTGAAAGAATCATTTCTTTCTGGATTACGTAAGATCATAATCAAATATTTTCAGCTGTCTTGTGTGTGAGATCAACCTTGTTTACTTTGAATGTAGTATTACGTGCAGAAGTCTTATGGTGTTTTAATGACAGTAATTACAATATTACTGCTCGAACGTTCAAGCTGGTTTCATTGATTTCCAGTGGGATAGTAACTGTTTTATTATCTCTGATTTAGGAAGCTAAAGTTGTTTGTTTTTTTTTTTTTGTAATTTTACAGCTGGCCAGCAAGAAGATATTATCCTAACCATTTCATATATTTTAAGTGAGATAATTTTGCTGCCAAAATGTTTAATGTCTTTATGTTTGTCGTACTGTTGTGCACCCTCTGGTAAATACGCATATGTTACTATAAGCCACTTTTGTATTTGTGGCTAGATGTCTTCACTCTATTGCACAACTTTTAATAAAATTAATAAATTGTTTAAACTTAATTTGGCTGACATTTGTCTTTGTGCTTTGATTTCTCAACTGTCTAAACAATATTTATGATATCTTGTTTCTTCCTGAGTTTAGTCTGGTGCATACAGGTTCACATATCCTGTCCACTATTAAAATAAATGTCTAGTTCCTATTTTTGGTCTAGTGGTGCCCCAGTGGTCCGTATATGCAAATCTCAAATATATTTCTCCCATTACATATATAGTAATTTTTGGTGCCTCAAATTGGAGCTTCCGAGTTTTCAAGCCCATGTGAGATTTTGTTTAGATGTTTGAGAAAGATTTCAGGTGTAAGTGGCAAGATCTAGTGGGTAGAGGTTCGATTTTTGTTAATTATTGCATGTATTGTTGGAGCAGTTTGGTAAAACAGGGTTTCATCTTTTTCATATGACATAAATAAACAATAAATAGCATATTTTAAAACAATAATTAGCGTATTTTCTAAAAAGTATGTCAGAGTTAATTTTTTGAACAGTTAAATATATATAGTTCATCTTTTTCATATGACAAATAATTAATAAATAGAAAGGAGTGTCGTATTCGTTTTTAGATTAATTTAAAAAAAGATAAAAATAGTTCATTCATCTTTTCATATGAAATAATTAATAAACAGTAAACATCATTTGCTTTTGTAGCTAAATTTTTATTTTAAAATAGCAAAATAAATATTGGGATAAAAATAGTTCATTCGTCTTTTCATATAAAATAATTAATAAATATTAAACAGTGTTTGCTTTCATAGCAAAAGTTTTATTTTAAAAAGCAAAATGAATATTGGGAAGTCTCTTTCTTGTGACAAATAAATAGTTAAATAGTGTTTTTCTTTTAGATTTATTGGCAAACTTAGTGTTAAATAAATAGTAAGAGGTATTGTTTTCTAAGACTGACAATAATAGCAAAAATATGTATAAATAAATGAGCTGTTAAAGAGTGCCAAGATGGGAGGGCAAATTTATAAGAAAGTTGAAAATAGGTAAAGTAAACTTAAAGGTACAAGATTGATCCAGATAAAAGTTTTCAGGGCAGATAATTGGGAAAGTCCAGCTGTGCATCTTGAAAGCCTTCAACAAGAGTTTCAGTTTCACAAATGGAATGAACAAGAAAAGATTACAGTGGCTTATAATTATTTGAAGGGTGTGGCCGTAGATTGGTGGCATACTTTAAGTGTAAAGCCACATACATTTGGGGAGCATGGATATTCCATCATGCACAGTTTTTGGAGTGAAGAGAAACAATATTGCATTTTAGAAGAGTTTTGCAGCAAGCATATTCCAAAGGGGATAAAGGAACTTATATGCAGTTTTTCTCTAGTCAATCTGCCATACTGAAGTCATTGATGGCATTGTCTTTGCCAGAAAGCCAGATAATCTCAATAATAAAAAACAATATGCCAGTGACGATACAACAAGCCATGTTGATTAATTATAAAATGTGTATAGAAGAAATAATAACATTATTGACATTGATTGATTATAGAAGGGATAAAATAGAGAAGGAAAACATACTCGATGGAGTTGGGGGAACAGTATGCAATGTGGTGGTGGATAAAGATGAACCAACGTTAGTTGGAGCCAACCATACTTGTCCCATCATAACTATAAAAATTGGATTCATCACAGCACAGACTTTAATTGATTCAGGGAGTCAGTTGTCCCTGATTTCCAGTCACTTTTATTCACAGTTAAAACAACAAACTCACCTATATACTTTGTCTCTAAAGAGACTGCAAGTTACATTGGCTAATGGTAAAAAGGCAAATGTAGAGACAAAGCAGGTTTGGAACCAGCTTCATCTGGGAAACATGGAAGTGGATCAAGTCTTTTTGATAATTCCTGGGTTGATACAAGATGTAATAGTGGGAACAGATTTTTTTTTCATCAGCATAAATGTGTGCTTGATTATGGTCAAGGCATATTTCAGTTAAGAGAAAGCATAATGCCCCTGGAGGGATTAAAAAGTATCAGTCCTTACAAATACACTGTATGCAGTCAGTCTTGGACACCACTGAAGTAAAGAATAAGGTGGAACAGTCCAGACTAAAGGGGGCAGAGCAACAACTTTTAAAACAGGTGTTGATGCAGTACCACACAGTGTTTTCTAATAGACCTTGGGTTATTGAAGGGTATGTTCATCAGATCAATGTAAAGGAGGAAAACCATTTTCAAGGTCGATGTTACCCCATTCCATTTCAATATAAAGCTGAGGTGGATAGTCAGATACAACAGATGATCAAATGGGGTGTTATCAGTAAACAAGCATCATCTTATATTAACCTTTTGGTGGTAGTAAAAAAGAAAGATGGGGCAGCTAGAATATGTTTGGATTCTCACCATTTAAATGCTATCACTATTCCTGAAAGAGACATTCCTCTTACAATAACCAAAATTCTGGCTAGATTTCAAGGGAAAACTGTCTTTAGTACGTTTGACTTGACTTCGAGTTATTGGCAGATATCTCTTCATCCCTCTGATTGCCAATATCCGAGGTTTCGGTATGAAGGGTATATGTATGTCTTTAAATGGATGCCATTCGGGTTGAAAAACAATGGATCCGGTTGTTAAGGGGTTTGGATCATTTATTGACAGATAAGGTTAAAAATATTATAGTAATGTACATGGACATGTGGTTATTGCATCCAGAAATATTGAAGACTACTTGGAACATGTGGAGATATTTTTGACCCAGTGCAGTCAAAAAAATAGCATGATCAACTTGCAGAAAAGTTACTTAGCCATGGATGAAGTGGTATTTTTGGGCTTTGTAATTGGGAAGGATGGTATTAAACCCCATCTGGATAAATTATCTGCAATTAAGCATTTCCCTACACCTGCTAACAGATTCCAGGTGAGGTCATTTTAGGTCTCTGCAACTTTACCACCAGTTTTATGAAAATTTTGCTGTAGAATCATCATCCTTAGTCCAGTTATTAAGAAAGGACCAGAAGTGGTTTTGGTGTTCACAACAGGAGAAGGAGTTTTGGTTCATTAAGAAGAAATTTTCTGAAACAAGTAGTTCTGGCTTATCCTGATATTTTCCAAATATTTTATATTCAAACTGATAGTGGCTGACATGGATTGGGAGTAGTATTATTCCAAATTGATGGGCAGAAATGTCACAAGGTATTATATTTTTGAAGCCGTACCCTTAAAGGGTCTGAAAATAATTATATGACTATTGAAAAGGAGGCTCTGGCCATTGTATAGGCCTTTGGAAAATTCAAACAATTCTTTCTGGGCTCAAACATCGTTGTTATTACTGACCATAAATGTTTGGAATTTCTGAATAATAGTTACCTCACAAATGATCAGCTCATTCGATGGAGCTTGATTTTGCAGAAATTTCAATATAGAGTGGTCTATTGCCCTGGAAAGAATAACATTGTGGAAGATGTCTTAAGTCAGCACCCCATAGATCTTTCACTGCATCACCTAAACTTGGATAACTTAAGTATCGCTGTGATTACATCGGTTATCGATTGTTCCATGGAACAGGATTTACGGAAACTACCAGAAATACAGGCAAGTGATCTGATTATGCTCCAATGGTAGCCTACAAGAAAGAAGCCATGAATCCCTCACTAATGGACCTATCCAAGTTAGAACAACAAGAAAGAGCTTATCGTATTGAGGATGGTGTCCTTCAATACAAGTTTACTGCAAAAGAAGGTTCCTGGAGAACCCTCATACCTAAAAAGATTAGGAATTGTTTAATTGAATATGTACATTGTCAGTATAAACATTTTGGACCACATAAGCTTGAGTATGTGCTCCGAGAATTATTTTATTGGCCAGGGATGTACTCAAATATTTTACCGGTTCTCAGAAGTTGCCACACATGTTCACGAACAAAACCCATAAATAAAAATTTTACGGGAGTCTTGCAACCGATTCTAGCTCAGAATCCTAAGGAGTTACTAACTATTGACTTTTATGGTCCATTACCAGCCTACCGGCGATACCGGTTCTTAGTTGTCATGTATGATGTCTTTTCAAAATATGTGACAGCTTATCCATTAAGAAAGGCTGATGCTTTCAGCACTATCAAAGTATTACAAGAGCAGCAAATTCCTAGAATTGGCAAGCCTCAATGTATACTCTCGGATCATTGAACACCCTTTAAATCGAGCCAGTGGAAGCATTGGCTCCAGCAACAGGATATAAAACATTTATTAACATTCATACGCAACCCTCAATCTAACACCTGTGAACATGTTATGAGGGAGCTTAACCTGTTATTCCAGTTGTATGTCAACCAGAACCACAGAGAATGGGTGAAACAGACTGAGAATGTTGTTAATTATATTAATTGTATGTTAAATGAGTCCACAGGCTTTACTCCCATTAGGCTGCATTTTGGAAAAAAAATTATACTTATCAAAGCTCCATTACCCATCGATCGTGATAACCCTAATGGAGAGAGGGACAGAGAAAAGGCTAGGATAAAATTAAAGCACATGGCTGAATTGTGCATAAGGCATGCAAACCAGAATCTTTGCCAATTCGATACTGGTGATAGGGTTTTTATCAGAAAACCTCATGTGAGCGATCCAACAAGGCATCAATACAATTTTTTTTTTCTAATATATGATGGACCTTTTACAAAAATATGGTCAGAATGCCTTTCTTCTGGAAGATGAGTCTGGAATTCAGGGGTCCTATAATGCCTGTAGACTTGGACCTGCTGAACAAAGGATCAATAATGATAGGTAAGTAGCAAAAATTATCATAGATGTGATAAAGCGATTGATCACAGTTAACACATATAACAAATGTCCAGCTGGGATTTTGCAAAAGGGGGGGGGGGGATAACATGTTTAAAAAAAAAGAAAGTTACAAGAAGTTTTTTTTTTTTTGATCAGGTATTGAGGCAGTTGAGCCGGATTGATTTCCGATTCAATGGTTTTATTGCTAAAATTAAAAAGGGAAAACAACTTCATTTTCATTAAATGCCTAATGCTATTTTTTTTTATTAATATTTCAAAACACATACACATTTATATTTTCGCATTTATATTTTAAAATAGATTATTTAATGTTTATAAAATTGATTTAGAATAGTTTACTTTCACTACTTTCTTTTTAAAATTGATTTAAAAATACATTACTTTCACCACCTGTTTTAATCAAAAAGCTTGCTAATTATATATTCTTGTTGCCTTTATTTTTAATCATTTTTAAAGTTAATTCTAAAAGTATAAAAGCAGAGATTTAGTTTTGTATTTGTTATTTTGCATACAATAATCCCTGGTTGGAATTCTTAAATTAGATTGAGCGGGAAATTAATATTTGCCCTGCAGGAGATATAGAATTAGAGCTAATGAAAGTTTTTCGCAGGAAATGTAGGAAGGCAAGGATAGCCCACCAATTTAGATATAGAGGAGATTCAGTATAGAAAGAGTACTCTTGGATTATGACCTGCTAAAAACTTAAATAATTATTGACAAACTTCGTTGCTGTGCAAGATGTCAAAATCCACCGCTGTGAGTTTTGCCATCATTAGAATGTCTGGCTAATTTAAAACAAAGGATGGACCCATGCCTACCAGCTCTTCTTCAGTCATGCCATGAACCTCGAAAATAAACACTGCCTCTACCTTGCCACTGTCAAAGGACCTGAAAGATGAACTATTATCAAAAGTGTGCACTCGTCACTAAATCACATGGACTCAGCCTTACCGTAAGCTAAACTTTTCCTATTCTAGCCAGGGTAAATAAATTGTGTTTAATTAAATCTCCGCTCAATCTAATGATAAATATGTTTTAAAATGGTATTAATTTTTTGTAATTATTTATTATCTGTATGTACTCTTTTCTAGTATTTAAAGTGTTTCTTGTAATCTTAGTTTTAAGATTCCAAGTTTGTTTGCAATTTTCGTTTATCAGGGAGTGCATTAGGAGATTGTATTTTATATGTTTAATATATACCTGATTATTTAGTTAACTATTACAAAACACATTGGCAGCAGTTTTTGTAGTCTTTATTTATTCACCTGCCCTTAGTTGTAAAATAAAAAATCTTTAAGCATGTTTTGTTTGCGCTTTTTGTGCAAACAACAAATCTTTTTGCAGGTTATTTGTCAAGTTATTTTTTCAGGTTGTCTGAAAGTAGTTATTTCTTTCTGGATTATGTAAGATCATAATCAAATATCTTTTGCTGTCTTGTGTGTGATATCAACCATGTTTATTTTGAATGTAGTATCACATGCAGCAGTCCTGCAGTGTTTTAACGACAGTAATTAGAATATTACTGCTCGAACATTCGCGCTGGTTTCGTTGATTTCCGGCGAGATAGCAACTGTTTTATTATCTCTGAATAAGGAAGCTAGATTTGTTGTTTGTTTTTGTAATTTTATAGCTGGCCAGCAAGACGATATTATCCTAACCATTTCATATATTTTAAGTGAGAGAAATTTGCTGCCAAAATGTTTAATGTCTTCATGTTTGTCGTACTCTTGTGCACTCTCTGGTAAATACGCGTATGTTACTATAAGCCACTTTTGTATTTGTGGCTAGATGTCTTCATTATATTGCACAACTTTTAATAAAATTAATAAATTGTTTAAAATTAATTTGGCTGATGTTTGTCTTTGGGCTTTGATTTCTAAACTGTCTAAACAATATTTAGGCTATCTTGTTTCTTCCTGAGTTTAGTCCAGTGCGTTCAGGTTCACAAATCTTGTCCACCCTTAAAATAAATGTGTAGTTGATGTGATATGATGTGATGTGATGTATTATGGCTTCTCCTTAAACGAAGTCAAGAATATCTCATCAATTATGCCCAGATAAACCTGTTAGCCACTTTTTTTTACATTCCCCACTCTAAATTTACCCATAATCTGCTCTATCCCATTTCCACAACATAATTTTTGTCAACTCTATAACCTTTATATCTAAATCCCCTTTATCTTTTCCCAAAACCAGCATAAAAAACAATAATTCACTTTCTGTATAATCACTCTTTTCATATTTATTTTTCCACAACTTCATTATATGTACCCTTTCTGTTTTCAAACATTTACATTCAATTAACAAATGCCTAATATTTTCAATATCTTTCCTTACATAATTTACAAAATAAATCACCCATATTTTTCCATTTACATGTATATTCTTTTATAGCTAAAGATCCCGTTCGAGCCTTAAACAATAAACTACTTGCCTTACTATTATCATATATTAACTCACACCTAATATTCTGTTTATTTCTATATATATATTTAAACTCTTTTTACTCTCCATACTATTTCTCCATCTCTCTAACTCCCTAGTCTTTATTAATAAATTTATTCTTTTATCCCATTCCTTACTACTATAACACTCAATAATCCTCTTAACACAATCATCCCATCTTTTGTACAAATATACTGATATAAATTCTTTATCCAAATCTTTTGCATACCGCATTACCTTTCTCACCCATCTTGTTACCTGCCCTTTACTCATAACCCAATTAAATACTATTTTAGCTATTCTTTTATTATCCATAAACTGCAATCTACCAAACATTTTCATTTTATTTTTTGCATCTCTCATATGAAAACTTGACCATCCCATTTCTCCTTGAATTGCCCTCCCTTGCTGTCCATACTTCTGCATCCAATGCATGTCTTCCTACTTTCCTTTGAGCTTTTTCTAAATAATCTAATATCTTTTACTAACATATAATGCATCATTACCATATGTTAACCCTGCTACTGCAACTCCTTTCCATATAATTCTATCTACATCATATTTATTATATGAAAATTCTATTAATTTCTTTATCAATCCCTTTCTTTTCTTTGCTTCATTTATCAATTTTTTCTCCCATTCATCCAAATAATTTTTCTGATCTTTTCTTTGCTTCATTTATCAATTTTTTCTCCCATTCATCCAAATAATTTTTCTGATTACTTAAAATAATTCCCAAATAACTATATCTATTCACCCCACTTAACTTAATATCTCCCAATAAAAATTCTACATCTTCTCTTTCCTCAGTATTAACCATCATTCTATTTGATTTTTCTTCACTAAATTTAATCCCCATCTCTTTACCCACCCTTGCACATGTCCTCAACATAACTTCCATATCTTCTCTTTTTTCTGCACACAAAAATATATCATCTGCAAAAAAAAGACCTGACACAATATATACTCCCTTACTACCTATTAACGGTATCTGTATCCCTCTTCCTAATCTTTCTATTGCTCTTTCCATTTCACTCAAATACAACACAAACAAAATAGGTGACATAGGGCATCCTTGCCTTAGTCACACACCATTTTTAACTTTAATTGATTCTATATTCTCTAATTGATATATATAATAATTATTTTCATATAATTTCTTAATAATATCTATTAAAGCTTCATCCATTCTTAAATTTGCTAAATTTATCCATAATCTATTTCTATTTACTCTATCATATGCTATCTCTATATCTATAAAACTCATATATAACTGTTTATCTGCATTCCTACTCATATCCATAAGTTGTGTAACTGCAAATAAAATATCTCCTATATGCCTATCTATTCTAAAACCTCCTTGCATTTCACCCACTACATTGTTCCCTTCCATCCATTTTACAACTTTACTAGCCACCATATACGAGAAAATTTTATATAAAACTGATGTTACCGCTATCGGTCTATAATTATTCAACTTTCTATTATCCTTACCCTTTCCTTAAATAATAACCTTACTCTTGTATTACTCCAACTACTTGGGAAAACTCTATTCTGTGCCATTTTATTAAAACAGGATAATAACTTTACTTTTGCCCTATATCCTAAATTCATTACCATCTCTGCTGCCCATCCATCTAAACCGCTTGCCTTCCCACTTTTCAATTTCTTCTCTACCTCATTTAGTTCATTTTCTGAAAAACTAATATTCCCATTACTATACTGTTTCATATTTTCTAATATTCTATCATTCACATCTAACATCTTTTCTATATTCATTACATAACTATTTAAGATTCTCTCTAAATCTTCTCTAGAACTACACTCAGTTCCCTCATCATCTAATAATACTAACTCTCTCTCCCCTACATTTCTCATTTTAATATAATTCCAAAATTTTTTACTTCCATCTCTTCCACTTTTATTAATATTCTCCAACAATTTACTATTCAATTTCATTCTCTCTCTATAAATATCTATTTTAGCCAACTTTTTCTTTTCTAAGTACTTTTCCCATTTAGCATTAATATCTTTTTTACTTTCCTTATTATTAATAGCACACTTATATTCTCTACATGCTTCTTTTCTTTCTTTTACACTTTTAGTAATTTTAATTTTTTTATTACTTTTATTCTTTTCAATATTCTCACCTAATACCCTATTTACAACTTTTTCTACTTCCTTACACCAATCCTTATACTCATCCCCAACCCACTCTTCCATTATTTCTTCAACTTGTATTTTATACTCTTCCAACTTATTCTTATCATTTACTCTCCATCCACATCTTTCACTATTATTTCTACTTTTATTTCTTTTCTCCATCACATTACTAACCATTTCAATTACAAAGAAATTATGATCACTAGTGCATACTTTTTCTTCATTATCAAATGCCTTAATTTTCCATATTTTATTTATTCCCTCTTTCTCTACCAATACATAATCTATTGTGTGAGATATATTTTTTCTGGACCATGTGTATTGTCCCTCATAAATATTTAATAAATTTCCAATACTCAAATTCACTTTATGACAAAAATTCTTCATAAGCTGTCCATTTTTATTATCTACATCATCAATTTCTTCAATATGTCCATTCATATCCCCTATAACCATTATTCTCTTCCCCTTTTCTTTAAAACTTTGTATATCCTTAATTAAACATTCATATATGTTACTATTCCACTCCAATATATCTCCAGTAGCTATATAAACTATAGCCACCATCCATTATTGTCTACCCAACCTTATTTCAAACCACAAGTGTTGTTGACATTTAACAATATTTAAATATTTTTTTGATATAACACCTATACCACCACTCCTTTTTTCTTTTTCTTTTCTATATATACCCTGCCATACCAACTGTTCCAAAATAGGTTCTTCTTCTTCTCTTAAATGTGTTTCCACTACTGCTAATACCTCAAGCTCTTCATTTTCAATTGTTTTATTTAATTCCATCCACTTTTCTGGTTTCCTACCACCTTGCATATTCAAAAACCCAATTTTAACAATTTCTTCTTTCCTAACTACTCTTTTATAAATTATTTTAATTCTTTCTTCTTTATTACATTTATAAATTACTTTCTTACCATTAATTTTACAAACCCATTCCTTCTCCATATCTATATTTATATCAAAATCAAATTCATTTTGCTTACTTTTTATATTACATCCATACTTTTTAATAATATTACAATTTAAAAACCCACCCCCCTTTATAAGTTTCCTGAAAAAAATTCTTTATAAATCAAACTCCCTAAAACTTCACTTTCTTGTTTTCCTAAATGCAACCCATCTTTACTATATAACTCTCTCTTTCCAATAAAACAATCCCACACATCCACAAACATAACATTATTTCTCTCACACAATTTTTTCAATCTCTCATTTGTAGAGCATGCCCTATCTAACAAATAACTCTTGTCAAACCTTGGTAATAATCCAACTATTCCTACTCTTCCTTTAATCATAATCAAATTCCTAATCAAATCTACATACTCATCCATTATTCTCTCTGATGATTCTAATAAATTATTAGTCCCCACCATAACATATACATCTCTACTACCTTGTTTTTTAACTTTATCTGCTACATCCCTAATTCTAGCTCCAGGCAAACATACTCTTACTTACCTACTTCTATTTTCCCTTGTAATTATATCCCCACATTCTCTAATTAGTGAATCTCCTATCAATACTGTTTCATAATCTACTTTTTCTGCTCTATCCATAACATTTTCTAATACCTTCTGGTCCTCCTTATCTATTTCTTCCTTATCATTCCTACTCAATAATTCCTTTATCTCCTCACATTTTATCTCTAATGATTTTAATTTTACTTCTACATCATTCAATTCTTCCTCTATCTTATGTATTCTTTGACTAATCATCTCCATTACACTATTACTTTCTCCACCCACTATTCTTCGACTATCTACACTTTGAAAACACTTTCTCACCTCTTTTATCATATTAATACACTGACTGCATAACCATAAACCTTTTACATCCTTCCTAGTCTTATTTAAACATTTCAAGTGATATACCCCATCACATATAGTACATTCTACATGAGCACACTTAATTTCCTTTTCCCGATTATATAAACATTTTGAAATACAAATATAATCCTTTTTTTTTTTTTTTTTACGTTTTTCGAACGTTATATTTTTCTTAAAAGTAAATTTTTTAATAACAAATTTACAAAAAACTGATCAACAAAATAACTTTTTAAAAATAATAATAATTCTATATATAAAATAACAATGTATAAATAATAAAACAAAACAAAAAATAAATAATAACTTTTTTAAAATATATATATATATATAAATAACAAACTGAAAAAACTTTAAAACAAATAAAAAACACAATTTTCAATCTTTCAAATACTCTTAACCACTAATTATACTTTCACACACAATAATAATTAATATTAATAAATATTAATGCTTTCAGACTAAACAAATTAAAAGAAATTTTTTTGTTTGCTTATCTGATAGCTAGAAGATATAAAATAGTTCCTATTTTCGGACTAGCGGCGGTCCAGTGGTCAGTATATGCGAATCTCAAATATCTTTCTCCCATTACAATATATCTACTATATAACTATCTTTAAAATATTTTACTTATCATCCAGTTAATGGGTTCTGTAACCAAATCGAAATGTCCATTATATTAATTGTAAAAATCATACTCAGATTAAAACGCATATATATATATATATATATATATTAATTGTAAAAATCATACTCAGATTAAAACCCATATATATATATATATATGCGTTTTAATATGGGTAAGATATCTGATATATATACGTAAAAATCATACTCAGATTAAAACCCATATATATATATATATATGCGTTTTAATCTGAGTAAGATTTTTACAATTAATATAATGGACATTTCGATTTGGTTACAGAACACATTAACTGGATGATAAGTAAAATATTTTAAAGATAGTTATATAGTAGCTATAAGTACTGGTTTATAATGATGTTACGTTATTGTTCTGCCAGTAGAAAATAGAGTATGTAAATCTTATAAATACCAAAGTAAAAAAAAAAAAAGTAATATTTTCAAAAAAATATTACTTTACATGTATTATCATGTTTATTTATACCCTCTGTTTTTTTTTTTTTTTGTTTTGTTTTTTTTTAGTATTTCAGTGAATTCTTGATCCTACAATGGTAGTCAGTGCTACATCTGGATAAGATTTTGTTATTAAGAATATCAATATTTTGACTTGAATCCAGAATGTTGATGATGATGAGTGTTCATCACTCTTATAAGGTTTTGTAAATAATTTTATTATTATAGCCATTAGCTATTAATACACTGCTTATATGATTTCATTTTTTAATTTAAAAAGAAAAAAGGTATTATAATTTATTTACATATAACAAATTTAGTTCAATATGTATTAAAGTGCTATAACCAAACATAAAGATTTCTCATTTCTTAAGGTTCAAGGAGTTTATGAAGTTTCACTTGGATTTTGTAAAACTTCTTACATAAGTAAGAGACATCAACACAGCAGAATTAAAAGTTAAAAACATGCTTATATAATTAAACATACTGATCATCAACATTCACTCTCCATGCTAAAAATTTACATCAAAGTTTTGTTTTTATCTAATAAAGTTATCATATATTAATATCTACCCATGTAAGTTCAGCAAAGCCATTGAGATAGTAGCTATTCCAAACTGTATCTATAAAAAAAAACATGCAAAATTATTCCTATACTAAGATTTTTTTTTAAAAAAATATTACTGTAAAAAAATTCTGACTTTTATTTTTGCAATTTTGTATATCTTTTTTTTTTCTATTTATATATTATCATTGGCATGAACAATGATCAACTCCTCTACAATCATCTTTAAAATATTTTATTTGTCATCCAGTTGATGGCTTCTGTAATCAAGCTGAAAGCTCATTATGTTAATTGTAAAAATCATTCTCACAGTTTATGTCATTTAGATATATAACTTGTAGTAATGAAATTAGTGATTAAGCCAATGCACCTGCATTTTAAAGATAAATTATAAATGAATACATTCACTTTTACAGACACAAGATATAGTTTTTTAGAAAAGATAAAATGAATCCCCACATCCTTTCGACCCAAACATGAATGTATGAGAAAATCTTAAGTGTATTGAAATAAGAGGGTGAAGTTGTTAAGCAATCACTTTAAATTACATTTATTATCTTCAACGAATGACGCTTGCAAAATCATTACAATTACGATACATCATTCTTTAGTTGAAATTAAACATATATAATAAGATATTATTTTATATAGCGCTATGTTTTTATACTTTAATAGTGATATTAGCGTTTAAGTCAATGTACATGCACATGTGCCTTGACTTAATCGCTAATATCACTATTACAGTATAAAAACATTGTTGTTAGCTGCGAGATCGCAGCAGCATTGCAAGCAAGTAGTTTGTTGCAGACCATTGTGGGTTCGCCTTGCGGCAGATGCTATGACATATGAAAAAAAAAAAAACCCATAGCCCTATTTAAGATAATATCTCATTATATATAACTTGTGAAAATCTTCATATATATATACACATACATATTCTTTCCTTCAATATTATTTATATTTTCTTTTACTTATTTTATATATTCTTCTTTTAGGATTTATTATGGAAGAAAACACTAGTGTCTCATCATTTAACATAACAGATCAGCAAATAAATTTAAATTTATATGACATTTTTGATATTACTATAAGTTTTAGTACTTTAGTATTTACCCTAACAGGTAATGGTTTTATTTTGTTGTCATTGATAATATTTTCTAAGTTAAGAACAATACCAAATATATTTATTGGCAATTTAGCTTTAACAGACTTTGTATTTGGTGGGGTTGGATCTCCTTGCTTTTTGTATCATGTAATATTAAAATTATATAATATGAATCAAGGTTGTGATGTCATTTTTGGTATATGGCTTGCAAGTGCTTTAGTGATGTTTTTCACATTCGGTCAAATTGCTGTAAATCGTTATATAATTCTATATCATTCTTTTGAAATTTATCATCGAATTTATACGAGAAAAAATACATTATTGATAATACTAGTTATATGGACAATATCCTCTATAATAATAATGATGATGCTATTTTCTAGATATTTTCATTTTACATTTAATTTTCTGGTAAGAGAATGTTATATTGATTTTGATACAAATGGCGTACTGTTTATAATATCTGTAGCTCTTTTTATGTACATTATCAATGTCCCTATTATGACATTCTGTTACTATAAAATTTACGAAATAATAAAACTTTCTCAACATAATTTGAAATCTATGCATGCATCTGCTACAGTGAATAAACGATTTATAGAAAATCTACGATTGACTAAAATATTATTTTTAATTTTTTTATGCTTTTTAATATGTAATGGGCCAATTGTATTGATAATTTTATTTAGCATTGCTTATAATTTACCGTTTAAATTTATTAGAACATCAATGTTAATCACAAATTGTCATCCAGTTATAAACCCAGTAGTATGTTTTTTTACTAATAAAATGTTTCGTTCTGCTTATTATAAAATTATTACTTGTCATTGTTGTAGTGAACTTTAAGAATCATTGTAGTATTAAGCGTATCATTGTATTGATAAATAATAATAATAATAATAATAATAATAATAATAATAATAATAATAATAATAATAATAATAATAACAACAACAATAATACTAATAATAACAACAACAACAACAACAACAATAATAATAATAATAATAACAACAACAACAACAACAATAATAATAATAATAATAATAATAATAATAATAATAATAATAATAATAATAATAATAATAATAATAATAATAATAATAATAATAATAATAATAATAATAATAATAATAATAATAATAATAATAATAATAATAATAATATAACATTTCTATTATTTTACATATTATGCACTACTAATTTTCTATAGAGCTTAAATGATAATAGAACCAGTGTTTAATGCATTTCCAATTTTTTTTTTTAAATTCACATAATAAAACTGTTATGTTAGAAATAAGAGTAAATTAGGAAGTTTACAAATAAAAATGAAGTTTTAGTACATCAGGTTTTTTAATCATTCATTTTCAAATATTTAGTTAAACATTTGTTTTGTTTTATTTTATGTCGTGTATTATTCCTGTGGAATCAATCATATATTTTTAATACATATGTGTAAAAATTTCAGAACATATAGTTACATTTATATACTTAATAAATACATAAACTGATTGTATTCTAAATATGTTAAAGTAACAAATAATTCAGTACTTGTAATCCATTTTTTTAATAAAGTTAATTGAAACTTCAAAATTATAATACATACTGCAAAACAACTTCAATAAAGCTATGTGCTTATAATCAATTTTGTCCATTATATTGAGATTATAAAAAAGATAAATAACCTTTTTTATTTTAAATAATATTACTTCTATTAATTATGTTTTAGAATTTATGTTATAGGAATATTGTATAAGTAAATAATAATTTTTAAATTTTACTCAATCATTTTATATTCTTATTATTTAATACTTGTAAAAAAAAATAATTTATGTTTAAGCTTTATTTTTGGTTTAGAAAATTTCAAATTTCAAATAATAATATTTTAATATCATTTGTAATCTTGTAGGGTTATTTAGTTAATGACTTGTATAAAAATGTGGACAGGTTTATTTTAAAACATTTGTAAACATGAAGAAGAAAAATAATTACTTGCATGTATAATTATATAATTTTGGTAACATGGGTCATTAAAGTAATGACTAGTTTTTATAATTAATGATTTTTTTTTAAATGTTGTTGTCAATAATTAAAGAAAAAATTTTTTTTTTTTTTTTTTTGCAAATGTGGAATAAAATGGAAGCTCGTAAAAGACTTTTAGGCATTCTGTTACTTTTCATTTTCATTTCATTCATCCTTCCTTTTGTCTGCATGATATGAAGAAAACAAAAGTTCAACCAGCAGCTGAAGTAAGAAGAAATATTTTCTGACTGCAAAGTATTTCTCATTGAGCATAGAACCAGTAACCATTATGACACTCAACATTGCTTCTGAATTTGAACCATCATTATGCAAATTATATTTATAAAAATGTCTTTATTTAAACAATTTTGGTGATTATTTGTGAATTGAATATTGTGATAAATAGGTTAAAATTAATTTACTTAATTGTAATAATGATGAAGAATAATATGATATTCTTTTTTTCCCATTTAAATTGTTTTCTTATAGAAATGTATGCAAAAACAGGAATTTGTTTTGAAAATTAAGTCAATTGTTATGAAAACAAATGCTATTTTAAAACAAATATTAACTAATACAAAGGGAAATTTTGGCAGAAAAAATTATTCCAGCAGTTGTCAACATTATCTCTTGTTTCAGAAAGAAGGCACATATAAGTCAGAGTAGCTTGAGATTAAATGAAAAAAAAATCAAGCTACATAAATTTAGGGTTAGAAATGAATATCTATGAAAAAATACAGGTCCAAACATTAATTTTGATGAGGCTGAGGTTATCAACTTAGAGTGAAATGAAATAAAAAGAAGAATTAAATAATATTTATTATTAAAAAAATATGATTCTGAGGCAATTAAATTATGTAAAAGTTATTTAAGTATTAATGTAATAACTGAAACACAGGCTTGTTATATACTTGTGTCTATATATATATATATATATATATATATATATATATATATATATATATATATATATATATATATATATATATATATATATATATATATATATATATATATATATATATATAGGGTATATGAGCACAGACTTTCACACCACCCACCACTCTCCACTCTATCTAATAACACTGATACACCCAAACACATATATGCTGAAAAGATAAATGATCACCAATATACGTATTTCATGCTAAAACAGCAATTATCAGTTGGTTCAGACTATCATCTTCACTCACATATAAAGTATAAGTGCTCAGATATATATTAAGATAGACAATCCTCATAATTTAATGGACAGGCTTCAATCTACTCCACACTCCAACTCTTCAACCATTCATACAATTGAAAATCTGATGATGGAATGCTCAAAGGCCACCCTGAGGCCGAGATTCTTGTCACAGCCATGATGACCTAAGGTCAATCTGAACCCCACATGTACAGGACATAATCCATTTAATACATATGCAAGTATTAATGGTGTATGGGATGTAAGTGGATATGTGGATAATCTATAATTAAGACATGTTGTTATTCTGTAGTACTTTACACTTGAGAAGTCTGCTTGTAGCAGGGAAAGTGGTTACATTTTAGAGTTTATGTCTTTTGGATAGTCTTGATCAGTTTGGGAAATTAGGGTTATTTTGACCACTTTAGAGAGAAAAATATTTCTTATTTCAAAATCCCCAGCTCAAATTGATACCACTTTGAACTGTACACTATAAGATCTTAAATGAACTAATAGTATTTATAATTTATTTTTATATTAGTTCACAGAGGGTGGGACTGGATTTCTTAATATATATATATATATATATATATATATATATATTTATATATATAACTGTATATTTATATATATATATATATATATATATATATATATATATATATATGTAAAATAAATAAAAATATCCGTTAATTAAAAATAATATTGTAATTATAATTGAAATAATATTTTTAAACGGTTTATAAACAATTCAAACAATCTTTAAATCCGCAGAAGTACTTTCGGTTACTTTCAAACCTGCCTCAACTGCTATTAAATTCAAAAACTAAAAGCGGAAGCAAACGTCATCAATTCAAATTCCACGAATCTCGTATTTTAATGTTAGAAGCTTGTCGATTTATCAAATGTGTTTTATTCCTGTTTATAAAAATTGCCTCTTTAATTTTTCTTTTACTATGGTTTCTCTCTTCATGAAGAATTTTCACATTTTCAAAATTAAATTTAAATTTATGTTTACATGTTTTTTCATGATCAAAGAAAACTGAAGAAGATATTAAATCTCCATTATTTTTATTTTTTACATGCTTATATAACAATTCGTGTTCCTTCAATCTTTTCTCAATGTTGCACCTAGATTCACCTATATATGATAGCATACAATCACAAAAAATTTGATATATGACATTACTTTTTTGCTTGATAGGTATGACATCCTTAGAATTATTAACTAATTTGTTAATATTGTTTGGAACGTAGAATGAAACATTATATACATTCTTATATAAATCCTTAAAAAAATTTACTTGTGGATTTGAAATAAATGTAATAGATATCCATTTTTTATTATTAATCTTCATTTCTTTTAAATTATATTTTTTTTTAAATTGACTTAAAGTATTGTTTATTTGTTCCATTTTATAACCAACATCAAGCAATTCCTTGGCAAATATCTCAATATTTTTCAATTTATCACTTTGGTAACGACATAATTTTTCATTTCGAAACAAAAAAGATTTAAAACTTGCCATCTTATGCATCATTGGTACTTTTGATTTAAAATTTATAGATCCTCTTTTTTGCAATGGCTTAATTATTAGTTTATAATTTAATATACTGTTATCTCTTGTGATCATTAAATCTAAATAGTTAATCTTATAATCCTTTTCTTTTTCAATAGTCCATTTCAAGCCATTCAATTTATTTAATTCCTCTATAAGCAAATTTATACTATTAATGTTTCCACAGACAAAAACATCATCCACATATCTTTTGTAAATTTTAATATCTCCAAAAATACACATATTTAAAATATTACTCTCATATGTAGATAAAACGAAATTGCAAACTTGTGCAACTACAGACAATCCCATAGGCCAACCTTTGGTCATTTTATAATATTGACCTTCAAAAGATGCAACAATGTTATCATTAAAAAATTTTAAAGAGTCAATGATAAATTTTATCATATATTTACAAATATTTTTATTTTTTAATGCATGTTCAATTATTTGTATGGAATTCATTCTATCAATAGATCCATACATTTCTGTAACATCCAATGAAGCAATAATATCATTTTCATCAATAATTAAATTTTTAATACTATTTACAAAGTCAAATGATAAAGCAATAGTATTTTCTCCAAATCCTAAAAAGTCTTGTAAAAGTTTACCAATATATTTAGAAGACTGATATATAAAGGAACCACCAAAATCTATCATTACTGCAAAGGATTACCTTCTTTATGTAATTTTATATTTGCAAAAATACGAGAACATATAGCACAAGAAGGATATATCATATAACTTTAAACAGTTTTTTCTTCTTTAATAAACGATTTTAAACTAATATCGTTTTATATATTTCTATCAGTTATAAAAATGTCATTTTACTAAGGAAATTGTTTAAAACTTCATAACGCTACTCACCACCAGCTGTATATATATTTATCCATGTTCCTCTGCCTTTATCTGATGCAGTATATGTTTAATTAATTTTTCAGCTGGAAGATTTTTCTTGGTGAGTTTGGTTTTTAGTGACTGTCATAATCAGGAAAAATTACATAATTCAGGTATGGTTGGCTTTTTTTCCTTTCTGTAGTCAGTTCCACTTATACTTGGATTTTTTTAACTTCAGGTCAACAGGCTGTTTTCCAGAACACTTTCAAGGCTATGAATTACAAAGAATCTTGACCCGTTTCCTCCATGTAAATTTAAACTCCTCCAGTGAAATGTAGAGCAGCCACGTCCCTGTATTCTTAAATCCTCATGGCAGTTCTTTTGATAATTATACTAGCCATCCTTGCAGCTAGCATTACTATGGCCATTTTCTGCTACAGATACCAACTCTTTACAGGTAGCTCTTCTGCTAACTCTTACAAAACTGCCAGCCAAACTGTTCTCTTTAAAATCACTCTCCAGACTGAAGCTAGTTTGTTATCAGCCCTTTTTATAAAATTATCTGAGGTGATAACAACACCTTCATTGAAAACAAAGTTTTTATTTTTAGCTTTCTAATCCCTTTAAAACATATACGTGTTTTTACTTAGAGGATTTCTAATAGATAAAACTCTGTTTAATTAATTAAAAATAATTGAAAACAATATTGTGTTTTTACATTTCACAATCAGAATAATAATAATAATAATAATAATAATAATAATAATAATAATAATAATAATAATAATAATAATAATAATAATAATAATAATAATAATAATAATAATAATAATAATAATAATAATAATAATAATAATAATAATAATAATAATAATAATAATAATAATAATAATACAATATTTATATTTATTCAGACTTTTAAAAGTTTAATTTATAAACAATAAAATATTATTTTAAATCAGATTTAGTATTTATTTATTTTTTTTATTTCAATGAATGTAGAAAATATCTACTATAATTTTTGTGTGTGTTTATTTCTAGTTTTCCTTTCATTTTTACATGTATATTTATGCACACACACTATATTAGTGTGTCTATGTAATCCAACTGGTTACAATATATATATATATATATATATATATATATATATATATATATATGTTTTGGCTCAACAATAGTAAGTTTTATTCAGTGATCCAGTATGTAAAATTTTAAATTTTAATTAGTAATAATTTAGTAATATATTGAAAATCAGTTATATATATATATATATTGTAACGGTATATATAATTCAGAGCCTCACTTGGATGCGCCATATGTAACGGTATGCCCCCTATCAACAAGATAAGTTAAGGAGTCGCATCTCACTATAGTCAGATTTAAGATCTTCATATAGGATGCCACGAATGATGTGATTTAATTTTGATATAAAACTATATTTGTTCCCAATAACTAATTTATTATTTTAAAAAAATTATTATATCCAACCACATCAAATCAATTTTCATTTTAATTAACTTTACCGTTATGCTCAGATTTCGAACTCAGGGAAGTTTAACACTTTACTCTCTTCAGGGGTTCCTATCAATATTTTAAAGTAATATTAACAACGAATCTCACTAACTCTTTAATTCAAATAAAACAAAATTGAAGACTTCATTTAATATAAAAAAAAAACATACTTAATTATTTAACACTTAAATAATTTAAATTTTACAATATATATAAAAAAATATTTATATATCTACCTCCTTATATTAAAAATATAAACCTTCTCTTTGCTTACGGTAGATATATTTTCTAAACCTATAACACTACGTGATTTTACAATTTATTTAAAAAATAAGTATTCTAATATTTAGACAATTATATTAACGCTAATTTACACTAATTAGATAATACAAATAATCCAATTATTTGTATATAACACCTTCATTCATTAAAATGATTGTCAGTCAAGTTATATTTATTAATATAAAAATATATACTTCAAAACAATGTTAATCATTTATTTCTTTATCACACATTACATTTATTAGTCTATTTTGATTAGTATAAACAATGTAGTGTCATGTCATGGAAAATAATATGTGGATTCAAAAATAGTTTAATATCTTACATCTAAGTTCACATTATCCCATTCCCAAAATTAACATTTATTAACCGATATTTAAATCTTTATTAATCATAAATAAAAACAAAAATATTCTAAATTATTAATTCTCTCTTATTATTCATTTTTATAATAAAATGAATACGATGATAAAGAAAATGAAATTAACTTTTCCTAATTATAATTTTCAAAAATCCCAAATGGCATTTATAAAAGTTAATGTTCCTCGCGAGAATGAAAATCCTTCGAAGATGCAGTTTTTTTATTCTTTTGTTGTTAAACATTAAAGAGAATAATATTAGGATATCCTAAGTTGACATTTAGTTTCCTCTTTATATTCATTTTCTTAATATAAAGTTCCTTCATTAATATTTATAATACCATTTTGAAGATCTAATTTTTATAATTTTAAGGCATTCATAATTCCATTTTGAAGATCTAATTTCTTTATAATTCTAAAGCATTCGGCAGTGATGTTATTCCCACATATATATGTTTGATTATGCAAGTGCATTTTATCTATCCCATGATAAATATTTGTGTTCTAGCCACTCTACATTTTCTTTATAATGAAAAGTACATAAAATTTGAATGAAGTTTTTATAAACATGTTTTTTTTTTTTAAGACCCTGTTTAAATTTTAAAACATAATTTAAACAATTTTTTCTATAAAACACGAAAATATATTTAGATTACTTTCATTGAAGAAGTATAAGAAACTTCTTTTAATGAGTATTAAATTGTTTAAAATATAAACTTCAACTTACACTGTTATTTGTAATCAAACATAGTAAAAGTTTTTATGAAAATATAGCTGATAAAAATAGAATCCTTATTCTTCTAATAACAAGAATAGAAGAATTATTTCATGTCTCACTCCATCAGCTCGCTGAAGCATACCCATTCTCATTGTTGCAATAACAATTAGATATTAAAACACTAAGTTAATTTCACTTCCTTTAATTCGATAAACTGTGAACCCAGAGGTCATTTATCACCTTGTCAACAGTCTTTTGTCAACAACGTCATATTTCATTTTAAAAAATGAAAAATAGTAACTTTATATATTTATTTTCATAAGTATAATAATAATGTAAATATAATCTATACATATTGATTACATAAATATATGAGTATGTATGAGTATATATATATACTCCTACATTTCCCCTCGACTAAGAAAAATAAAATAAACTAGCATTTTATTTTAATTCTTCATCTTTGTTATCATTTATGCATCATTACAATTCATAATTTTTTTTTATTTTCCCCTCGACTTAAAATCTTAAATTCTTCATCAATTATTAGAGAAAAAAATATTATTAATTATTATATTTAATAATAATTAAATTGTTTTATGGGCAATTGGGTTCTTTTTTTGTTAATATCTTAAATATGGTATATCTAATATAGTCTGTTTTGATCAAATCATAGATTAAATGTACTGACTATTTTATTTTATAATTATTACTTATTACAGTTAAATAATGTAATACTTTATTATGCAAAAATCATTATCTATATTACTTTTTTTTATTCACTTCTTTCAATGAATTTCTATATAATGTATCCTTATTAATATACTAAGTATTTGAAATAATATATCAAAATAATTATATGGTAGAAAACCTTATTATTCTATAACTAAGTTTTAATTAGTTATTTCATAAGTGTTTTATGTATAAATCAATTTAAAATGCCAATCCTGCTCCTTATTGAAACTTACTAAATTATCACTGACATCTAATAAATGAACATACACAAACTTATTTAAAGGTGCCAATTCTGCTCCTTAGTTTTTGAGACTTACTAGATTATCTTTAGCATCGAATAAATATATTAGTTGGAATTCATTTGTGAACTTGCCAACCTATAAGTAACCAGTCTTCCATTTCCACATTAATGATATGATCCATCTTAGTTAGACACAATTATATATAGTATTTCCTTCTCTTTAATCTCTTAATTCTTTACATTTTCTCTCTATAATCCTAATAATTATTACATAATTTAGGTATTACAAAACTCATGGTAATTGTTTATTTAAGACAATTATTATATTTTTCCTCTAAAGGGCTTTAATATACGAGCATTATAAGTACCTCATACCTCACCATCACAATCCAACCAGTATGCATTTGGTCCAGCTTTCTTATAATGGTAAATGGTCCTTCATAGCTATTACAAAATTTATGAAAAATAAAATTTTTTGGATTACTAACATGTGGGGTCTTTAAAAATACTTTGTCACCTACTTTGAATTGATAGTTTGACTTGTATGTATTTTTATGATGCTTTTGAGCCATTTGTCTCATACTTTCTAAAGCTTCTTTTCTATCCTTTTCAGTATTTATGGTTAAATTAGGGATTGGTGGCTTATAATATTTAAATAATATTGGTATATTTTGTTTTAATTGCAATTTAATGGGTGTAAATCCAGTGGACTCGTTAACACTCCAATTTATACAATTTACCATATCTGGTGTGTGCTTTACCCACCCCTTGTGATTAACTTTCAAATAAGTTTTAAACAAACGTCCAAGTTCCCACATTACACGTTCACATGGGTTTGATTGAGGATTCCTTATAGAAGTAAGCACATGTTTTATTTGATGTTTATTTACCCACATATTCCATTCTTTGGATAGGAAGGGTGTGCCATGATCAGTTAAGATCATCATAGGTTTCCCTATCCTTTCAAAATGGAGGGTTTCTAATACTTTAATAGTATATCTAGTATTAGCTTGGGGTATTGGATAAGCAGACACAAATTTAGAGAAGAGATCATAAGCTATTACTAATTTTTTTTTTTATTAAATGGAGGTAAAGGTCCATAGTAGTCTATAGCTAAGATCTCATTTGGTCTTTCTGGAATGATAGAATTTATTGAACTAACATAATTTTTATTTACTGGTTTAGCTCTCAAACATATTTGACAATCTTGAATTTCATTCAAAATATCTTTATGTATATTAGGCCAATAAAAACAATTCTTTATTGTTTGTTCAGTTTTATAGACACCATAATGCCCATATAAACAATGGATATATTGTATGAGTGGGTCTTTTAGAACTTCAGGTTTTACTACCCTCCACTCATTTAAATTATCATTAATTTTATATTTTAATACCATATTATCTATCTTATATAATGGAAGATTACTGGCTGTATACAGAATTTCCTCTTTATTTAATGTTTTAATAATCAGCATTAAATTTTTATCTTGATTTTGTAAATTATAGATATTTAATAAATCGTTCTCTACATTTTCATCAACTATCAGGTCAACATTCATAATGTAGACATTACCTACCGATAAATGTAGTTGTTCTGATTTACATGGATTTCAACTTAGTGGATCAGCTACAACATTCTCGGATCCTTTACAATATTTAATTGTATAATTGAATTCTTGTAATAACAGACTCCATCTCACTAATCGAGAATTAGTCAAGTAGCTCTGATTCAGGAATTCAAGGCTTTTATGATCAGTTATCACAATCACCTCTGATCCAAGAAGCATCTGTCGAAATTTTTGAAAAGCCCACACTATTGCTAGGGTTTCTATCTATGTAACCATATAATTCAATTCAGGTCCTTTTAATAGCTGGCTAATAAAATAGAGGACTCCTGTTTGGCCATCCTCTTGGATTTGAGATAAGGTTACCCCTAATCCGTAACCACTACTATCTGTTTGTAAGATGAATGGTTTTCTAAAATCATGAAAAGCTAATATAGTTTGCTTTAAAAATCCAGCTTTGATTCCAGCAAACACATCATCTTGTTTCTCAGTCCATTTCTATTTCTCATCTTTTCTAATGAGTTTTAACAATGGTTCCATGCAATCAGAAAATTTTTGGTAGAAACGATTATAAAAATTACATATTCCTAAAAATGATCTTATTTGTTTTTATTTGTGGGTTTAGGGAAATTCTGTATAGCACTAATCTTATCCGGATGAGGTTTAATCCCATTGTGACCAACAATATGACCTAAGAAGATCACTTCATTAGATACTAAAGTGCTTTTCTTAAAAATGATTTTTATTCCTTTGTCAGAACACTCTTTAAAAAACATTTCTATATGTTGAAGATATTCTTCAATTGTAGTTCATGCAATTATAACATCATCTACATACATTGTCACAATCTGTTTTATATCAGGAGATAAGGTTTTATCTAAGCATCGAATTAAAGCAGCACCACTATTGATCAATCCAAATGGCATCCTATTAAATTGATAAGTAAATCCTTCATACCGAAACGCCGCATATTGGCGGATCTTCAGGATAAAGTTCTATCTGCCAATAGCTTGAGGTCAAATCGAAAGTAGAAAATAATTTCTTGTTTCCAAATCTCACGAATAATTCGTGTATGGGCGGTGGTATATTTCTGTCAGGGACAGTAATTTTGTTTAGTTGACTAGCATCCAAACAAAATCTCATCGACCCATCTTTCTTCTTCACCGTCACAACTGGATTACAGTATGGTGAAGAGCATTTGAAAATGATTTCCCATTCAAGCATTTTATTAATTTGTTTATATATTTCTTCTTTATATTGATAAGGAATAGGATAAGATTTGGATTGAAAAGGTTGATCATGAATTAATTTTATTCTTTTCTGAAAACCTTCAATCACTCCTGGTATTTCTGAAAATATTGTATTATATTCATTAATAATAGATTGCAATTTATTAACATTATCGCCATAAATTAAATTTGATTCAGCAATTTTTGATTTTACAAGTGTTTCTGGTACGTTTGACATTATACAATCAATTTCCAACAGATCATACTTTGGAGACAATGTCATCCTTAAAACCTCATCACCTATATGAACTATCTTATTTTTAAAATCAATCAAACATTTGTTCAGATGTAAAAAGTCTACTCCCAATATCATTTCATGAATAAGTTCAGTTAATATCAAAAATACATGATAAATACATGTTTGATTAATAGTTAGTTTGATCCAGATCTGCTTTTGAATTATTTTTTTTCTTTTATTATTAGCTAGGGTAATCTTGACTGATTTTAGAGGTAAGGTTTTAATATGTGGATTTTTATCCATCAACCTTTTATAAAACTCTTCAGATATTACAGATATTTGGCTACCACTATCTAATAAGGCTCTAAATTGCAAATCTTCAAACATAATATTAATTAATGGACAATTTTGAACAGCATACTTGGGTTCATCATCTTCCTCTGAACATATTATGTTGGTGATTTGTTTAACTACAATTTTATTTTTGTTCCTCGTTTTAAATGTGGGTCTTTGAGGAGAGGAACTATTTCCGAAGACCCTCTTTAATTTAATTTTGCTGTTGTTTTGGGTATATTTTTATTATACCCTATTTTACCTTTATTCAATCAATTAGTAGATGCTATACTCTTAATTTCTGAAATTTGACGTGTATCAGAACTTAATTTAACATCTGCTTCATTATCACTCTTCGTTGTTTTACTTTGTGAATGATTAAAAAGTCTTATGCTTTCTTTTTTTATAATTAATAGCATTTACTTGAATATTTTCTTTCTATCTTTCAACATAATTTTGATTAAGATTTTGGTTATTTGAGTCAATATTATTTAAAATATCTATAATTTGTTCGATATTTTGTGCATTAGAAAATAATAAAGACTGCTCAATTTTCATAGGTAAGTTGTGTTTTGCAATACAAATAATTTGATTTTGGCTGAAATGATAAGTATCAAGGGTTTTCAGTTTTGATACCTGTCTTCTAAAAAATTTAGTAAGAGTTTCACCTGGCATACTTTTATACTTTTCCTGAAGTATTTGATACAACAGTGATTCTTGATGATCATTATTCCAAAAATTCTTTATCAATAATGTTTAATATTTTTCAAAAGTTTTAGATATTTGGAATAATGATTCTCACCATGATAAAGTATCACCTTGTAAATGACTGTATGCTACTATCAATTTTTCACCTTCTGCCAAATTACTTTTTCCTGAAAAATATAAATTTAAACTCTTTAGATGCTCTATTGGAGCTTCATTTGTAAAGCCTTGAAAATGTTTTAATTTTACAAATTGATTTACACATTAGCTTGTAATATGTGAATTATATTGCTAATATTTTCTTTTTGCAGATTTATAGATGATTGTTTATTGTGATGGTGAGCAAAGTCTCCTATAAAATAACTAATATTATCCTTATTATTTTGTTCCCTTTGCATGTTTTCCATCTCAATCACTATTTCATCATGATGTTCCTTTTAATTTGGATTTTACCTTATCTTATTAATAGCTTCTAATATTTGATTAAATTTATCTGAAGTAGTGTCTTCTTTGATGTTAGATAATTTAATCCTTTTACAAGCTTGGGTATAATTTTTCATCATTATTTTTTTTTCTTTCTCAAACTCATCCTTCAAAACTTTTATGGTTTTATCTACGGTAATATTTTTACTTTCCAATTGATTAAATATCTCCGATTGATTCTCTAATAATATTTCAATATTATCTTTATTTAACTTTATGTCTGAATCAATCAAATTATGCTTCACATTTAGACACTGAAAATCTTTTTCCATAGACTGAATTTTCTTGTCTTGGTTATTAATTTCTATGTGGACATCTTTTATTTTCTCATCTAAAACCTTTTCAGTCTCCTCTTTGATTTTATACATATCAATTTGGAGATGATTGTATACAGTTTTTATTTCTAAAAAATTGTTTTCTACTTTATTTTCTAGCTTTGTTTCAAATTCAAAAAATCTTTTTTGACATTTAAGACCTGTTTCAAAATAACCTTTTGAATTTTTTGAATTTCATTATTCATATTTGTTTGTATTTGTGATACCTCGTCCTGCAAATCTATTTTTATATTATCTAATTTTATTGATAATTTATTTGTAATATCTACTTTCACACTTTCCATTTTGGTATTCATACTTTCCATCTTGGTATCAATATTCGTAGACATATCTACTTTCAGATTTTCCATCTGAGTATGCATATTTTTCATTTTGGTATCTATGTTTGTATTTAAATTCTCTATCATTTGTTGCATCATTAACATCATTTGACTTAATGTTGGATTATCACTGATTTTACTTTCTATAGGTTTGCCCACAATATCCATAATTTCTGGAACATGCGTATCTAATATAGAATTACTCTCAGACACACCTATATTTATTTGTTCATTAGTACGATTCATAGTATCATCAGCTATATCTGAACTAAGTATCTCAGTTTGCATTTCCATATTATTAGTATTAGAAGAAAATATTTTATACTTACTTCTTGTAATCATAAAACTATCTTTAACTTAACTATAACTTGATTTGTACGATAATATATTATTTATCATAGGATATTAATGCGATGCCTTTCTCTTTTCAAAATATATATGTGTGTTCTTACTCTAATGCCTAATTTTAAAATTATATTTTTAAGCGAGTGATATATTCATTTAAATTTTACTTATTTAATTTTCAAAGTCTCCATTATTTTATTAACTACTATTTTACAACACATTTAATATGAGACCATTATTAATACCATTTATCCCTCAATGTTTTGTATCACTATACAAACAATATAAAATATATGATTCAATATAATAATAATATGGAATCTATGATTCAAGGCCCTAGTTGTATGCGCCAATATGTAACGGTATATATAATTCAGAGCCTCACTTGGATGCGCCATATGTAACGGTATGCCCCCTCTCAACAAGATAAGTTAAGGAGTCGCATCTCACTATAGTCAGATTTAAGGTCTTCATATAGGATGCCACGAATGATGTGATTTAATTTTGATATAAAACTATATTTGTTCCCAATAACTAATTTATTATTTTAAAAAAAATTATTATATCCAACCACATCACATCAATTTTCACCTTAATTAACTTTACCGTTATGCTCAGATTTCGAACTCAGGGAAGTTTAACACTTTACTCTCTTCAGGGGTTCCTATCAATATTTTAAAGTAATATTAACAATGAATCTCACTAACTCTTTAATTCAAATAAAACAAAATTGAAGTCTTCATTTAATATAAAAAACATACTTATTTATTTAACACTTAAATAATTTAAATTTTACAATATATATATAAAAAAATATTTATATATCTACCTCCTTATATTAAATATGTAAACATTCTCTTTGCTTACGGTAGATATATTTTCTAAACCTATAACACTACGTGATTTTACAATTTATTTAAAAAATAAGTATCCTAATATTTAGACAATTATATTAACGCTAATTTACACTAATTAGATAATACAAATAATAATCCAATTATTTGTATATAACACCTTCATTCGTTAAAATGATTGTCAGTCAAGTTATATTTATTAATATAAAAATATATACTTCACAACAATGTTAATCATTTATTTCTTTATCACACATTACATTTATTAGTCTATTTTCATTAGTATAAACAAGGTAGTGTCATGTCATGGAAAATAATATGTGGATTCAAAAATAGTTTAATATGTTACCTCTAAGTTCATCTTATCCTGTTCCTAAAATTAACATTTATTAACTGATATTTAAATCTTTATTAATCATAAATAAAAACAAAAATATTCTAAATTATTAATTCTCTCTTATTATTCATTTTTATAATAAAATGAATACGATGATAAAGAAAATGAAATTAATTTTTTCTAATTATAATTTTCAAAAATCCCAAATGGCATTTATAAAAGTTAATGTTCCTCGCGAGAATGAAAATCCTTCGAAGACGCAGTTTTTTGATTCCTTTGTTGTTAAACATTAAAGAGAATAATATTAGGATATCCTAAGTTGACATTTAGTTTCCTCTTTATATTCATCTTCTTAATATAAAGTTCCTTCATTAATATTTATAATTCCATTTTGAAGATGTAATTTTATCATTTTAAGGCATTCATAATTCCATTTTGAACATCTAATTTCTTTATAATTCTAAAGCATTAGGCAACGATGTTATTCCCACATATACATGTTTGATTAGGCAAGTGCATTTTATCTATTCCATGATAAATATTTGTGTTCAAGCCACTCTACATTTTCTTTATAATGAAAAGTACATAAAATTTGAATGAAGTTTTTATAAACATGTTCTTTTTTTTTTTTAAGACGCTGTTTAGATTTTAAAACGTAATTCAAACAATTTTTTCTATAAAACACAAAAATATATTTAGATTACTTTCGTTGAACAAGTATAAGAAACTTCTTTTAATGAGTATTAAATTGTTTAAAATATAAACTTCAACTTACACTGTTATTTGTAATCAAACATAGTAAAAGTTTTTATGAAAATATAGCTGATAAAAATAGAATCCTTATTCTTCTAATAACAAGAATAGAAGAATTATTTCAAGTCTCGCTCCACCAGCTCCATCAGCTCGCTGAAGCATACCCATTCTCATTGTTGCAATAACAATTAGATATTAAAACACTAAGTTAATTTCACTTCCTTTAATTCGATAAACTGTGAACCCAGAGGTCATTTATCACCTTGTCAACAGTCTTTTGTCAACAACGTCATATTTCATTTTAAAGAATGAAAAATAGTAACTTTATATATTTATTTTCATAAGTATAATAATAATGTAAATATAATCTATACATATTGATTACATAAATATATGAGTATGTATGAGTATATATATATATACTCCTACAATATTGAAATTCTTGTTGTTTTATAGATTTTCCAATTAAGCAAAAGCTCACCCATAAATATCTTGAAAGTGATGATGAGTTGGACTGTTAGTAATGGACTGGATATGATAGAGTGGATAATATCTCTTAAACATTTTATCACAAGTTTCAGTGGCAGCTATTTTAAATAATATTTTAATATTATTAAACCAATTTGGAAGTATGAAAATATTTAACACTTTATTATTATTAAACAGTAATTAAAAATAAACAACAAAATCAATTTATAATTCTTTTAAATTTTCTTTATAAACAATCTTTAAATATATTATATTTAAATTGAAATTGAAATGTAACAGTCTAGATTTTTTTTCACTAGAGGGATAAAAATATTAATTTACTCACATTTTACAGTGATTGGATTATTTAAGACCAATCAGTTATGGTAACACAAAGAATAAATACTATAACAAGTTTGTAGGGAAGGACTACTAAGAGAGAAGAAAATTGGAACAAGACTTTAAGTATCCACATATAAGATAAAATAAAGGGAATAAGCTGAAAAAGCATAACCTTGAAAATTAATTTGGGCAAAGTCTCATGATTATATGGATTTAAACAGAATGGAGTAGAAACTTAATAACTCTAATATTTCAACACTGTTTTTCAACAATCGTATGATTCTTAATTTTGCCTACTGAGAAACTACAATGACTGCTATCTGGATAAATATTTGCCTCAACATGTACTATTTGAAATGAAAAATAATACCAGAAGATGTAAGAAATTATTTTTTTTTATCTTAATCAATTGTCAGATTTAATAATAACACAAAAATTGTTTAGATTGAAGAAAAAAGATTAAAGTATTTTGATTTCCACGATGCCCTTAAGAATTAAGCAGAAAAATGTGTTTGTTTATAAATTATTATTTCAATAAAAATAATTCAAAATCATTTTGAAGAAATGTTTCAGGAGATATAATAAACAAACCAAAAAGTTATTTTTAAATCATATAAAGTAATCACTTTTAAAAGTAAAAATTCATGAATTATTTCTTAGTTTCATTGGGGAAAAGAAAACTCCTTTGGAGGTTATTTGAGCATGAATTTGATTGGTTATGGAAAATAGAAAAAATGACAGATTATTAATGCCAAGTATATATTATTGATAATTGATTACTATTGAATCAATTCTTAACATTATTAAACACATATTAATTTGCTGAGAGAAGTGAATAAATAAATATTTATTATTTTTTGTCTCGATTATGCAACATATAAATCAGTAATATTTTAAATGTTTAAAATTGCCCAGATCAGTTAAAATTATGATGGATATTACCATGGATGGAAAAACAAATTAAACAAAATCCATAAATGATTTTAAAAAGATTGTTTTATAGACCATAATAAACCTATTTTAATTTTATTGCCTTAGGAAAGTGTTTAAATATCGTATTGCTATACTGACATCAGTACATAAACCAACAAATGATTTTTATTGCCTATGGAAAGTGTTTAAATATTGTCTTGCTATACTGACATCAGTACATAAACCAATAAATTAATTTTATTGCCTTTGGAAAAGTGTTTAAATCTTGTTTGAATATGCTAATATATCACGGTATAAAATATACTTTGTAAGGATGTAGATATGTATAAAGATATATACATTTATTACCCATATTTTTGTTATTTTCTCAATTAAGGGAAAGCATAATTTTAAATATCATTTGTCTGGGAAGAGAGAAAAATATTTATCTCCCACACTGCTAAAACAAATGTTAACATTATATGGAGGAGGAAACAAACAGACACAAACTTGTCAAAATTATACTCATAATGACACAATTGTTCTATTATATGAAATAATTTAAGAAGCATTTCTTTTATTTTTTAATTTTTTCTATGAAGAAACATGTCCACTTTAAATACAAAAATGTACATTAATCTTCATTGTTTACGTGGGAATGGCTTCCTATCATAAAAGTATATTGATTATTTTAAAATAATTAATGGTCATTTTACTTATATGTTGGTGGTTTGTTTATAAAACATTAATAGTTTCTGCATGGTGAAATGAAATATTTATGTTTCCACTTTTATTATTAGTGTTGTTTACCTTGCTATTGTATTGATCAGAATTTGTGACAGCTTTTAGCTGATGAGCTTGTGCCACCTATAATGGCATCAAATATAAGAATATCAATATTGTTCATGGGCTGATAGAGAATTCCACATTGATGATTAAATGAGAGAATGATATTGTCAAGGGTGATTAATAGTTAGTGCTCAGTTAGCATAGTTAATTCTAAAAAAGGATGATCCCCATGGTCTGAATTCCAATTTTTTGTGACGAGGCACTGCCCGCAGTTTTATACCTAAGAAGGTATTGAAATTGGCCATATTATTATACAATGATCACATTGTTTTCTAGAGCCTCTTTTTATTGTTAGATCCCTCATGAAGTTATAGAGTTAGTTTTCTACTGTGTATGGTGAAGTTTAATATTTCAAAATGAAATATCAAGTATAAGATACAGTTAGATTAAAGGACACTGATCTATCTATAGTGTTTCTCTAATTAGAATAGTGTCTTTATGATGTTGTGTAATCTTCAACAATTTATAAACAAGCAAACCAAAAACTTACAAGTGTTTGTATAACTTCTATATAAAAGAACAAGGGATGTACATGGGCAGTGTGGATTTATCTTTATCAAGTAGTGATTCACCTATGGATTGGTAAGGACGGTTAAATATTCAATGATTAAGTTATGGACATAGGTAATGTTTTAGTGTCATATGTGCATTTGACTTATGATGTCTGTCTCCACATCAATATAATCAACCTTTTCATATTAAATGATAATACATTATTAATTGAGCTGCATATGATAATTGCCCTTATCATATTCTGACAAATAAATAGTTACAGTTCAATACACTAAATCATAACTTCAAGTATTTACATTTAAAAAGTTGTGTATATCCCAAAGTCCTAAGTACATTTTGTTGATAATTTAAATGCTAATTTAATTAAAGTTTAAATATTTTGTTCTATAAGATACAATAATTATAAAAACTTAGTCAGTAATTATAGTGATACTATAAACATCACTGTATTAGTTGGTCTTATTTACGATGTGTATAAATAATGGGATACCAAGTATTTTCCATCCCTGAGTTTAAGTTGATGTATTGGTTTTATTTCAGACAATGTATCTGAAATAAATTTGTAAATATTGTAAATAAAGCTTGTTGTGTTTAAAAATTTATTTAGTTGCCTGTAGTCTTATTGCTAATCAGCATACACACGATTATTGTTATTGCTATCAACATATCAGAGGATTATATATTAAAATCACCATCAACAAATACAGTACAATTAAGTATAGGTTGGTATATCATAATAATTTTCTTAAGCCCTGTAATTTATGAATACATCTAAGGCATCATTACATAATAATCAAAATGGTATTAACCTGGAGTACATATTATTCTAATTGATATAATAAAAGATAAACACATAAGATTGGTTTAGTCAGTTAGTTAAACCCACAGATCTATAATACACTGATCTTTATCATATTGTTAATATTTATTGAGGGGGAGAAGTTGGTAAGTTATTCTGTTTGGCTATTGAAAGGTTATTCCTGCTTATTGAAGCTTAAAGTTTCTTTGAAATTACTAAATATTGTTTGTTAATTCGACTTTGTATCAAGAACCATTTTGTGCTTTATATTTGGGTAGTAGCAAAATCCCTCTCACTAATCCAAGTATATCTTGTATAGCAATCTTTAAATTATGTGAACCCTGAGAAGAATAAGTTATATTAATTTGCAATGTAGAATCTGAGTTTATTGTAAATTTTATATTTAGTTATTTATTGTAGTTGGATTGGAGTTATGTTACCTTCACTATTTTATAAAAGTCAACCAAACTTTAAAGTATCAATTGCTTCTTTTATCTGAAATGTATAGCTTGTTTTGATTTTATAGTGAATATTCTGGTTTTGTTAAGCTTGGGATCATATTTAATTTAGTTGTCTTGTTATCATTTAATTAAATGTCAAATGTAGAGTTCTGGACATCATCTTTCATCATCATCATTTTTTTCATCTGTCATTTCAATTTTTCTTTCATCCTAATTCCTTAACCTAATTAACTCACCATTTATTAGCTCTTATTCCATTATCATCTTTATCATCCATTAACTCTTACTCTAGCATCATCTTAATTATTCATTATTCCGATACATATTCATTCTTTTTTCTTCATTCTCAGACTCATTTTATTTTATTATTTAATTTGTATCTATATTCGTCATCCATTCAGTCATCGACATTCTAATTTACGTATTGCCTAATTTATATTTTAATTTCACATTCATTCCATCGATCTAATTATTATTTATTTACTGATGTGACAAATTTAAGTTTATTTCATAACTTTTTGTTTGTTTGCTTGTTTGTGGATTTTGAAGCTAGTTTGACCAGAAGTTATTAATCACCTTGTACTCTTCTCTAAGTTTATAGTTTCATGCGAGTTTAGTCAATAAAGAAATTGTCTCTTTAGTTTACATTTATTTTAGTCTTATATTCTAGACTAGATGTAGTTAGGAAGGTTGCAGAGGAAGATATGGTTCCCAAATGTGGAATTGGACTAGCTAGATAAGTATGATAGGTTACATAGGAGGATTTAGTTGCCCTAAAAACGTGTGACATGATTCATTTATAACAAGTTAGATTAGCTGGTAAGGTTACTATATATATATATATATATATATATATATATATATATATATATATATATATATATATATATATATATATATATATATATATATAAACATTGTCAAAATAATAAATGACATCAATTTTTACCTAAATGTGTCTTTCTGACTCACATTGGTATATAAATGCACATTCAGAGTGCAATACAATTGATATAACATGGAAATGAAATTCATTTTTTCTCATATTTCAATAATATATTTAAAGTACATGTGTGTATGTATTGAAAAGCAGATACACATAAGTCTACCCCATGTATTTCATTTTCATCAAAATAAAATTATTAATATTACAATAAGTAATTATTGCTTGATTAAACATATATGTTGGGTATGTATATGTTCCTATAGATGTTTACATATTTTAATCTGACACAATAAAAAGTTATTGAAATGTACTTCCCATAATTAATTCCTTGATTAATATTAAGAGAACATAAAATTCACATATACATGTGTAATATAAAAAATATGCATTCAATAAGATATTACAGCTTTTTCATTTTTTAAAAAAAAGTATAATCAGTTTTTTTTTTTTTAGTCTGATAACTCTTAACTAAAATATGGTTTACTTTTTTTAAAGGAATTAGTGAATTTTATGACACATCACTTTTTGATGGTTCATTAATTAATTATCAACACTTTTAAATTGTTTATTCTTTACATTTTGATTTTTAATTCAAACATAATTATGCTTGCATTTGAAGTTATATATTTTTAATGTCATTTTTATAAAAAAATTACCAAAACAATATATATATATATATATATATATATTTTGCTATATTTTTTTATAAATATTAAACAATATATATATTTATATATATATATATATATATATATATATATATTGTGTACACTTTTGTTTAGGTTAGAATGTATTATTTCTAAAAATTTACTGGAAAATTTTAAATTTTGAGGTTAAGTAAGGGATGATGTATTTTATGTGTTAATAATCTTTGAATAATTCAGTTAAGGCAAGTTAAATAATTGATGTATAATATTAGGTTGATACTTGTAAGAAAACAGTTAACTAAAAATCATTATAAGATTGTATGATTGGGAGAACTGGTCATAGGAAATACTGAGTTAATAAGTCTTATAAATAAATAATTAGGATAAATTTTAAAAGTAATGCTGTAAAGTTAAATGAATAGATTATACAATAATGATAATTGTATTTAGTAGTTATTTTTAAAAAAAAAATAATTAGAAGTATTAATGTAGGGAGTAAAGTGTATATTCAATATTATAATATTAAAATAATTATTTTAAAATTTGTGCTATAATAGTGATTATGTAATATTTTATAAAGTAAATTATTTGTTTTAGTTTTTTTAAATTATTAGCATCTTATTTCATTTTGTAAATCACATGATTCACACCTGTGTTTGAAAATAAAATAATACTATCTGTTATAAATGATAAATTGCATTTTTAAAGTGAATATAATAAAGAAAATCAGATTTATGTTTTTTGTTGAAAATAAATACATTAGGTTTAAAATAAAGGTAGAAATGGCAATAAATATTGAAATGTGATTTTTAAAAGTTATTTAAGATTCTCTCTTTTCTTCATAGTGTAAGCTTGTGTTTTAAGACCTATAGAGGTCCCTACCTTCGTATTTTTCAGACGCTTATTTCTAAGGTTACAGCCTTAGTAAATTATTATTTAAAGTATTTAGTAAGTGTAAATAAAATATGAAAATTACTTAAGAATTGAATAATATAATAAAAATAAATATTTAATAAATTATTATTAGTTTTAACTTTTAGCTGGCGTTCATGGTCCCAGGTAATTTGAGGTAAGAATTGTTTAACGGACCAATCAGAGATGGAATCAGCTTGAGTATGTAAGTGCTGTTTAGATTTTAGCAGACTATTATTAAACTATTATTTCATGCTACCGACATATCATCGTTAGTATTTCTACAATTTCAGTGAAGTAGTTTGTAGTGTAATAATCAATTTTATTTAACTTTAATATTATAAAAGTACAGTAGTCTATTATTTAAAGATTGCAAGATATAGAAATGTTTTGCAAAAAAAAATTAATTATTCTTTGCTTTGCCAATCTGCTTTGTACAATTTGTCATTAACTTAAACATGAAGAAGTCATCACTAAATATAAAAAGATTGATGGAAATATTCAAGTGTTATTATCATATAAAGCATATAATTTTGCCTGTGTTGATAGGTCATATTAATTTACTACTAAATTTCATAAAAAGAACATCACAGAGAAAATATAAAAAAAAATTTCATTAAAAGATATAAAGTGAAATGATATAATATAATTTTATGAAGAAAATTTATTTAAAATATAATGGAAAAATGTTTTAAAGGAAAAACTTTTAAAATTTGACCAAGCAATTATTTTAGAACATTGAGATATTTTTTTCTGAAGAAATATTGAAAATATTATAAGACTGGAATTTTTCCTAGAAAATATAAAAAATTAAGTTCATTTTGCAAATATGACTTATATCATATTTAAAAAATATTCCAAGTTAGTAATTAAATTATGCTGAACATACAAAAGTTTATGTAAATTATTTGGGAAAATAATTTAAGTTATTTGATAGTACTGGGAAAAGTATTGGTTGTATCAGAAGACATTGAACCTCAGTAAATATGGAAATGTTACAAGAATTCAAAAAAAATTATCTTGATGAAGAGTATTAAGAGTATTTGAATTAGATATTTACCTAGCGATAAATGGTTAAGTATCTTAAAGTTTTTGGTGATAAGAAAATTATTAATTTTATTAGTTTAAATCTTATAGAATAAAAGTAAATGTACCATATTTAACCTGAACCATCATTTTAGATTATATGTTGCAACATTAAGAACCAGAGCATGCATGATTATTGATGTCAAAAGTCTGTTATTAATGTTTTTACCAGGAGAAAAGGCACTTCCTGTAATGAACTTATTATCAAGAAAAGAACATTTCATTGTAAGAAATTTTAATAAAATTATCGTAAATATGGTTGAAAATTATTTTTTGTTTTACTACCAAATTTATAGTAATGTTTATTCACAGTAAAGGGATAGCATAGGAACATAGAACATTAAATTATTTATTAACCTAGTAATTAAAATTTTATTGTAAAGAAAAATATTTTAATAGTAATTTTTATTAAAAAAACTTCATCTATTTTAAAGTATGATAATGTGGAATAAGTGATAATAAAATGTTTTATTTAGATCGTGATCCAGAATACATCGGCTAAGTAATTGCCAATAAAAATTATTTATGGTAATAATGAAAATATTTATGATTTTATAATGTATTTTATGATTTTGTGTGGATGTATGGATGCATATATAAAACACTATACCTACACATAATTGATTGTTTATTTAATTATTTTAAGAATATGCATAATTTTATTGATATCGTAAAGATATTTAAATATAAAGGAAATATAAGTATATGATTCTATTATAACTGAACTAGATATTTTAGTTGAGTAATTTAAAGAATTAAAAATATGACATTGATTCTGATTGTTTATGCTAAAGTGTGAGAACTATTAAAGAATTAAATAATCTTGTCTTATAAGTTAGACTGTTTTTTTTCTAAAAATGAATTTATTTGTTATTACAGCAATGTGAAAATGAATTTAGCAATGTAAAGTAGTGGGTTTTTAATGCTAATGTCTTAGTATTGGGTTATATAACACCAGGATAATATTGTATGTAGCGTTTATTTATATGGGATGAGGAGTATACTATATTAATGATTATACAAGTGTAGATAACACAGCCCTATATCTTGTGTATATTCATGGTAGTGTTTATTTTCTATGTGTTAATGTTTAATGTGCCATAGTTCTGAATAAATAGCATGGACATTATATTTGGTAGTATAGGTTATTAAACAAATAATGTATACCTCATTTTGTGTACACTGTACCCATGATGATTAGTTGATAAAGGTGTTATTAAGTTGAAGTTATAGTTTATCCCATATGCCTACTAGTTTATGTGTTATTGAAAATTATTGGATTACATTGTGAATGTGGGTAGTTTTAAAATTGGAAATAATAAATAAGTTTGGAGGTAAATAATTTTTATTAAAGTGGATAAGAAAAGTTATGATGCTTAGAGTAAAATAAGTGTGTGTGTATATATATATATATATATATATATACACTGATGAAATTATATTCTATATATATATATATATATATATATATATATATATATATATAAGAATATAATTTCATCAGTGAAAGAATCATAAAACTTTTATATTTAAAAATGATATTTATTTATTTTTTTATCAAATAAATAGTTGATAACTTAAAATGATTTATAATGATATTACTTAATTATTAAGAATTTTTTTAAAAAAAGTCATACTTATAATGCATATTTTTACTTACAAGTAAAAGTAATAGACTGAATCATGTTTAATGAATGCAAGTAGTCATAAGTTTTACAAAAGTAATTTCATAACAACACACTAATGCATACATTATATTTAAAGTTTAATGTAATAATTAGTAAGTAGTTTAGCTTGATGGTATGCTGTGAATCAATGTAGTTCATATAATTAGTTATTAAATAATGATTATACAGAGTAATAATTTATTTTTAAAACTAAATAACAAGAATAAAGTCATAGTAAAAATAGTATCATAATTTTTAAAAAAACTTATGGAATTAATTTAATATAATAATTATAACAAAAATTATATAATGATATTTTAAAAATAAAAAAATATTTTTTTAAGAAAATGTTTTGTATCTTATATTTTAAGTCACTTGATTTGTCTTGGAAAAGTAGCTGAATATGAATAAATAGAATTCTATCAAAATGTAAATAATGTAAATAATTTTATTGATAGGTTTGGTAATAAAATTGTTAAATTTATTTTTTTTTAATTTTTTGGTGTTGACTCAATTTCTTCACATTCCAGTTACATAATCACAGATAATTATAATTAAGACATAATATTTGCACATCATAAATAAAAATTTTATTTAAGAGTTATCTGTTTTATTGATATGTTTATTTAACAAATTTCACTTATGATATTATTATGATGGTCATGGAATAGCCATAGAATATTTACATTGAATTATAATATTAATGATTGCCACAGATTCTCAGATTATAATATCATACTAAAATTATTATTTAAGATGCCATATAGATAATAGATAATTACATTACATTTGATTATGTGATATCCAAGAACAACATAATAAGTAAAAAATAGGAGAGTGAATTATAGATTAAAGATTAGTATTACTATTTTGTTATTATTAGTATTATTAAATTGAAGTTAGGAATGATATAAATCCATTATCATACTTTATTACAAAAGTTATAATTAATTTATCATTATTTTAACAGAACCTGAGATAGTTTGAGCTAAATCAATTTTATGAAGATATTCAAATTAATTTATTAAGAGTCATTTACTTAATTAAATTTGATTAAAGACATAAGAGTATTATGAATGTAGAATTTAAGTAATAGGAATGTATTCGCTCTACCACTTCTAAACTCACTTCATAGTCTCATGATTTGATTAGATATTCATTTCTTTAATTTTATAAAACAGAACTAGATTAGTATTTATTAATTAAGCTAATTTAATCATTGACATTCTTAAAAATATAGTTATTGTTAATTTAGATACATTTTAAATAAACATAGTTATTTATATGAGCTAGATCAGGTGATAATTATATATTTCTTGGAAGTGAGGGTACAATATATAACTTTTAGTTGTTTGAGGTATGTTGACATTACATTAGCCCCCTTCTACCTAGAATTGTTTCAAGCTGATGGCTGTCTTTTAGAACACATTTAAGCAGGTTAAATTCATCAGAAATTGATCCAGGCTACAAAAGAGTAGGTTCTTTTTTTTTCTTGACTTCAGATATATATTCATGGTAACTCTGTCTAATTCTGCCAGTCACCTTTGTAGCTAGCTATTATAATACAGCCACCAATTATTGCAGCAAACTATTTTGAAAAAAAAATTGAGACTTTTACTGTCTTCAAAAAATTACTATCCAAATTGTTCTACCTTTTTATCGAAATATTTTACAGTCTTGGTGAAGTGATAAAAATACATTTAATTAAACACAGTGTTGTTTTTTTCTTGTCATTTCAAAAAGATGAGTAATCTTTCAAAAAGAAACATTGAAATTTTCCCCAAGGTATGATCTACATGTTTTTAGTTAGGTAGAGAAATGTGTACAAACATTAATTAAAAGATTTTTCAAAAAAGGATAAATAATAGAAATATTTACAATTAACAGTTCTACTTTAAACATAAAACTGTTTTTTTAATTTCAAAATTAGATAAAAATTAAAAAAAAAAACATTAGGTATATTTGGCAGTTTTTTTCATCACTTTTTGTCATATGTACCCAAAAGTATACATATTATTATTCATGTAGAAAAATGTACTGTTTAAGTATATCTTGTAGATAATTATTATTATATGTTTTGAACCTCTTGATGTATTGTTATGATTATTGCTTAAGATAGACACATACATTTTTTTCATCAGTTTATGCGTTTTCCTTAATAAAGAATATTATATCAGTTATAATCTTTGTGAGCTTCTGAAAAAAACAAAAAAACAAATATTGTCTGCTTATCAATAAATAATTCTATAAACTGCATTAATAATGGTATTTGATAATAGGAAATATAACATAATATGAATTTGCTTTACCTGGACATAAATATAAAATAATCAAGAATATAAGCATAAATAAAAATAAATGTTAAACTAAAGACATGATTCCTTTATTGAACTAAAGTAGCATGAAACTATAAATCTAAAGAAGATTACAAGGTGATTAATGAAGATAACAACTTCTGGTCAAACTAGCTTTAAAATACACAAACAAAAGGTTATGAAATAAATTTAATATTTGTCAAACCAATAAATAAATAATAATTAGATATATGGAATGAATATGAAATTAAAATTATAAATTAAGTAATAAGTAAATTAGGATGTAGATGACTAAATGGATGATGAAAATAAGTAATAATTAAATAACAAAATGAAATGAGTCTAAGAATGATGAAAAAAGAAAGAAGATGCATGAGAATAATGAATGATTAAGATGATAATGATAGAATAAAAGTTAATGAATGATTAAAATGATAATAGAACATAAGTTAATGAATGATTAATCAATTATGATAATGAGAATGAATAAATAAAAAAACAATCAAGATAAAATTGAAGAACAATATTGATGATGGAGGCTGGAATCTTAAACTATAAATTAATATTGTATTAACTGATAATAAGATAAACTAAATAAAAGAGGGATTCCAAGCTTGACAAAACAGAATATTCACAATAAAGTCAAAACAAGCTAAATGTTTTAAGACACAAGAATCAATTTACACTTTAATGTTTGGTTGACTTTCATAAAACAGTGAATATAACATAACTCAAATCCAACTACAATAAATAACTGTAGATATAAAATTTACCATAAATTCAAACTCTACATTGCAAATTAATAACTTATTCTTCTCAGGGTTTAAACAACTTAAATATTGTTATACAAGATACACTTCGGTCAGTGAGAGGGATTTTGCTAAGACTCAAATATAATGCACAAAATAGCTCTTAATACAAAATTGAATTAAAAAACAATATTTAGCAATTCCAAAGAAACTTTATAAACTCCATAACTATTATAAAACTTAATCTTCAAAAAATATAAATAACTTTTTAATAACTAAACATGATAACTTATCAACTTTTTTTCTCAAATAATTATGAACAATGTGATCAATATCAGTGAATGATATATCTATGGGTTCAAATAAACTGATTAAATCAATATTAAGTGTTTATCTTTTAGTATACCACTTAAAACAATATGAAATCTTGTTAATAATATTTTGATTATTAAGTGATGATACCTTAGATGGATTCTTAATTTCTAGAGCTTAACTAAATTATTCTGGTATATTAACACATAGTTAAGTATATTATATTGAATGATAATGATTTCAATATAATCAGATGATATGTTTAAAGCAATAACAATAATAATGTGTATGATGATTAACAATAAGAATACAGACAACAAAATATATTTTTATCACAACAAGATTTATTTACACTATTTACTAATTGATTTCAGACACATTGCATGAAGAAAGACAGAGACATGATACAAAATCAGGTATAGGAAATAATTTATATCCCATTGACTACACACATAGTATATAAGATAAACCAGTATAGTGATATTCATTTTATCACTATCATTATTGGTTATGTTTCTATCGTTTTATCTGATAAAATAGGAAGATTAAACTCTATTTAAACTAAATTAGCACTCAAATTATAAAACAAAAGTGTATTCAAGTCTTTGGGATATGTGGACATTTTAAAATCAAAAACTCAATTTATGTACCATAGTGCATTATACTATAGCTATTTCTTTATCAGAATATTATAAGGATAATTATAATATTCAGCACAATTAACATTTTTTATTATTTAATATGAAGAAATTTATTGTATTAATGTGGGGACAGACATCAGAAGTGAAATACATACATAACTTCAAAAACTTGCCTGTGTCCACAACATAATCATTCAAATCTTTAACCTATCTTACCTATCCATCGGCAAATGTGCTTGATGAAAATAAATCAACATTGTCCATGTGTTTTACTCTTTGTTATTATGTGAAGCTGTTATGATATTTTTGTATGATATCATATTTATAGCAATTATTGATGGAAAAGAGAACAAACAGTAAAAATATGATATATATTTACACAAATAAGTTAATTCACCCACTTTTTCGAAAGGGGGAAGTATTTTTTTTGTTTATGGAGTTAGGATAAATGTAGATATAACATGCTTCCTTTATGTGGTGCTTGAATTCATATTTCTTGATGCAAACAATCTGGATAACCCATGTTCAAATTTATAAATATGTTTGTATTGTTGATCCACAAATATGGAGTTTTACATCTGGATTGCTTTTAGCTTGTCTGTCTGCAAAAGTATTGATGTTAGAACAGCCTTATTTCTAGGCTGGCATGCAATTCCCCAGGGTAAAATGCAACAAGTTTGAGTGTACCCAATATTGTTAACCATGTTTGTGGTATGTTTGGTTGTATTTGTCTTTGGAATTATTGATTATCATATTGTTAGATAGTGTAATGTATATGCTGATTCTATATCAACATGAGCATAATTTATTTATATGTTTGGTAACTGTAGGTATCTAAGGGAGGGATATCCAGGTCATGATTTTTTATTGTTATAAAATTTATTGAAAATGTTAAGGTGTGTCATATATTAAAACCCAATGAGGCATAACACCTTAGTATATATTTCAATATTACACTCGTGGAATGACTCTGGATTGCTTAACTTAAAATTTCTATATGAAAGTGTAGTGAGACCAGTATATTTCTGTCAGTATTGGGTTATGGATGTAGGTTGTATAAACCCTTTGATTTCAATGAATTTTATAAGAATTTTAAAATTTAAATGGCCAATGTGTCTTTGGATGTATATATTAAAATATTGGATATCATTTATTATTGTGAATATGAGTTCAGTCTAAGATATCTAAAGCATCTTAAATATATTAAATTTATTAAGCAAAACCAGATGATATAATAATAACATGAAATACTAAAACTTTTGAACAATGTACTTTAAAAAATGCTTATGTGTCAGCCAATCAGATGTAATAATGACTACATGTGGAATTCTCAATTTAAAAATGTCATACAGAAATATGAGAACAAGATGGAACCCATCTTCTTCTGTACTTAAATTTATATATAAATAAGCCAGACTCAAACATTCCGAAGTAATAACATGAAGCATAAACTACCTTCACGTTTAATTTCCTAAATATTATATATAAATAAACAACATTGAATCTTTCAATTTACTACAAAGCAACTTTCAAATCAAATGAAATGATAGTAACAAATGTAAATATATTAAATTTATTAAGTGCAAACAAATGAAAGGCTAAAACCATCGACAGATGTGCCAATCAGATGTAATAATGATTGCATGTGGACTCTCCATTCAAAAATACAAGCCAGACATAAGAGCAAAGTATGGAATCTACCTTCTTCTCTACTTAAATTTATATATACATAATCCAGTCTCAAGCATTCCAAACTAAGAGCATGAAGCTTAAAACACCTTCACATTTAATTCACTAAATATTATATATAAATAAACAAAGTGAAATCTTTTGATTTACTATGAATCAATTTTCAAATCTAATAAAATAATAGTGACAAATGTAAATATATTAAATTTATTAAGAGCAGGCAGATGATATAATAATAACATGAAAGGCAAAAACGTTTGACAGATGTACTTTAAAAATGCTTGTGTGACAGCCAATGAGATGTAATAATGACTGCACAAGGAACTCTAAATTCAAAAACACAAGCCAAAAATATGAGAAAAATATGGAACTTACATTCTTCTCTACTTAAATTTATATATAAATAAGCCATACTCAAGCATTATAAGCTAAGATCTTGAAGCCTAAAACAACTTCACATTTAATTCACTAAATAATATATATAAATAAACAATGTGAAATCTTTGATTTACTCTGAAGCCATTTTCAAATCTAATGAAATGATAGTAACAAATGTAAATATATTAAATATATTAAGAGCAAGAAAATGATATAATAATATTAGAAAGGCTAAAACTTTCAACAGATGTGCTTTAAAATGCTTCTGTGACAGCCAATCAGATATAATACTGATTGCACATTTCTCATATTTCTGGCTTGTGGTTTTGAATTGAATAAAAAATTGTGATAAATGGACTTTAATAGATGAATTGGTTTGTTTTCTATACCATAAAAAATTATTTGAATGTTGAAACACAGACATAAACCCAATATATAAATGAATTAACCAACATTACTCTTGAAATAGCTCAAGTTCACAGGGCCTGCCTCTTAATTGAAGATTTATCGTATATCTACTTTTGCTTCTAGCCAGTATATCCTGGAACTAAAGTGATCACTTGGAATGCTGATACTACTTACAGGTGTAAGTGATTCCATATTAACTCTGGCCTTATAATCACTTATTTTACTACTAATTTCAATGGAGTCTAATACACATACAACTTCCTCAATTGTTTGTCTATCTGATGCTATGTGAATTTTCTCAACATGCTGGGGAATGTTGTGACATAATATTTGAACTATCTACTGCTTGGATAAAGGGTATGCAGTAAGGGTCTTATGATTCACAGCCTGTTTCCTGAAGAACTGGGTTTAACTACATTTATAAGGATTTAAAGTTATAATTATAAATTTATTACACACACATTGGTTACGTAAGTAATATTTACTAAGTCTATAACCTCAATAATATGTGTATTCCATAGCATAAGCTTGTGGTTAAATCACCTGTAGAGGTCCCTACTATCGCATTTTATATGCATATTATTAAGGTTATAGCCTCAGTAAATATTACTTTATAAGGATTGTATATCTTTTGAGAAATTTGGTACTTTAGGTTATTTTTCCTATCTACTTCCCAAAATCTATCTAATAACAGATACTTAAAATCTCCATATGTGCAGGGTTTATAGAACAAGGACTTCCAAAAATCCTTAAAGGATGAATATAAATGCTTCTAACAATGAGAATATTTTCTGTTTCTGAAAGTGGATAGAGTATAAATAGCTCTTCTAAACTCTGGAAAAGTTCATAGGGGTTATTTAAATACTCTCCTTTAAATGATATTATAGTTAGGAACTTAAGTGCGATAGAATCATGTGAATATTTCTCACTATTTGGTTTTCCTCTATCAGACTCTGACATCTATAGGTCTACCTTAATATTCTCATTGTCCTCTGTTGACTCCAAAGAATATAGATCCATAGAGCCAAAGTACATTTCATTAACTTAAGTGACACCCAACTCTCTAGAATTTAATAATAATAATAATAATAATAATAATAATAATAATAATAATAATAATAATAATAATAATAATAATAATAATAATAATAATAATAATAATAATAATAATAATAATAATAATAATAATAATAATAATAATAATAATAATAATAATAATAATAATAATAATAATAATAATAATAATAATAATAATAATAATAATAATAATAATAATAATTCAATTCTTCAATTCTTTTTTTTCCCCAAAAATAATTTTATTTGCACAAAAAGTAAAATATACATTGTAATATAGAGTTCATGTTTACGATCATGACTGACACATTAAAGACTAACTAGTTATTAAATTAGATGATGATTACAAGATTAAAAGTACAATTTTAAGTTGTGTTACTTATCAGGGATGATCTAATTTGACATATAAATATCATGGCGTGTACAGTTTGAGTGTCATGAATAAATAATATACATGGCTATTGCGAAATTTATAATTTTTTCCATTCTTTATTTATTTAATGTACATATCAACAACATTTAGCCAATTATAGATTGCACAGTAATGTAATTATTAGATACAAATCTAAATAAGCATTAAAATAATAATAATAATAATAATAATAATAATAATAATAATAATAATAATAATAATAATAATAATAATAATAATAATAATAATAATGATAATGATAATGATAATAATAATAATAATAATAATAATAATAATAATAATAATAATAATAATAATAATAATAATAATAATAATAATAATAATAATAATAAATAATACCAATAAAATAGAAAAAACAATAAAATGCACAAATAAATAAAAAGGCAATATATCAAATGAAATTAAGGATAATAATTTTTATGAGAACTTTATTGAATTGTTTAAAACCCAAATTAAAAACATCATTATTACCAAAATCTTTGTTATAATTTCTAGGTAAACGAAATAAAGGGGAAAATATTAATACATCAGATTTACAAATTTTCAGTTCAAAAACATTATGAATATTAGTGTTATAATTCTGTTTCTTAATACCTAAGTTAGAAAGCAAATTAGATACAGAATTATGCTGGAAGATGAATTTATGAAGAAGTTTGAGATCTCTTGTTTTTTCATCTCAGCAGTAAATCAACATAGTGTTCACTAACTAAACTATTTAATTTTGCAAATTTTTTATAAACAGACTGAATTCTTATGATATCTATCCTGTTATGAGGATTCCATATAGTTGAAGTGTACTCCAATATGGGAAGAACTAAGGATATAAAAAGTTTAATCTTTGTAAATTTATTAAATGCTTTTCCATATCTGTAAATAGCTCCTACAATTTTAAAAGATTTATTCACCATAAAATTAATGTGATTATGAAAAGATCCATTATTGTAAAATATTATTCCTAGATCTCTTTGATGATCATTTGTTATAATTTTAGAGTCCCCAATATAGTAGGAAAACCTTAAGACTTCAGATTTTCTAGAGTAAGAGATAATGGAGCACTTATCCATATTTATATCTGTATAATTATATTCACCCCAATTCAAGAAATTATCTATAACACATTCAAGTAAAAAACAGTCATTAATAAAATGAATATGCCTAAAAATTTTGCAATTATCTGCATAACATAGAAGTTGTGAACATTTAATGCATGTTTTTAGCTCATCAATGTATACATTAACAAATGAAAGTGCAACAATACTGCCTTGAGGCACCCCAGTGAAGCCATAATATGGTAATGGCAATTTACTATTAAATCTCACACAAGATTTTCTATCCCTAAAAAAGAGTCAAACCAATTAATTGTTTAGAAAAACCTAACCTATAAAGCTTCTGAAGAAGAATTTTATGATCAACTCTATCAAAAGCCTTCGACATATCAAAATAAACAACATCTAACCTATGTTGATTCTCAATTAAATTTGAAATGTGATCAAAAATAGTTAGTGAATTTGTTTCAATGGATCTATTAGGCAAAAATCCATGCTGCTCTGGTCCCAAAACATCATCATCATCATCATCATCATCATCATAATAATAATAATAATAATAATAATAATAATAATAATAATAATAATAATAATAATAATAATAATAATAATAATAATAATAATAATAATAATAATAATAATAATAATAATAATAATAATAATAATAATAATAATAATAATAATAATAATATAAAAACAGAACAGGTAACAATAAGTAAAAACAAAAAAAAATATATAAAAAGACTTAACAGAAGAATGAAAAAGATTATGAAGAAGTAGAAACCGCAGAAAAAATAAAACAAAATAAAGTATATACTTTTAAGATAAACAATTATTTCCACTGATAGTGACAAGTAATAATTTTATAATAGGCAGATCGGAACATCTTATTTGTATAAAAACATATAAGTGGATTAATTATTGGATGACAATTTGATATTAACAAAGTTATTCTAGAAAATATAAATGGCAAATTGTATATGGTAGAAAAAATTGTTGTAAGAAAAGGGGGACCATAACACATTGCAAAGCAGGCAAAAATCAAAAACAAAATTTTTGTTAGTCTTACATTTTCAGTAAATCTTCGATTGGCTGTTAGCGAAGCAGCCATATTTATTAAACTACGTTGTGATTGTTTTATTACTTTATAAACTTTATAATAACTAAAGACAATGATGGGAATATTGCAAATATATAAACAAATTGCTATAGCAATAATAAAAATTAATCCTTTTCTATCAAAAACAATATAACATTCTCTTATAAGAATATTATATTTGAAGTGAAACATTTGGGAAAATAACATAGTACATGTAACAGTTAATGACATTATCCATAAAATTGTAATTAGTGTATATACATTTGTTTTAGTATAGAAGCGCTGGTAAACTTCTGAAGAATGACAAAGTATAACATACCGATTCAGTGCTATTTGACAGAATGTAAAAAACATCACAATTGCTCCTGTCAACATGATTCCAAAAAATATATCACAACTACGATCCATATCATATATTTTAAATATATTGTGATAAAAAAAACAAGGAGTATCAATGCCTCCAATTATAAAGTCACTTAGTGCTAGATTACCAATAAACAAATGTGGTATTGTTCTCAAATTAGGAAAAATCATTAAAGATACCAGTATCAATGTATTGCCAATCAGAGTAAAGCTCAACGTTATGAATGATATTGTTAGATCAATATAATCAAATAAATTGAGTTTCATTTTTATATTACTTGATTCATTTAAAGTGTAATTATAATTATTTTTGAGTATAAAGAGTCTAAAATACAAATAATGACAATAAAAACATTTTAATAACTATAAAAATATAAGGAAGTTTAGAAATAATAATTATAATAGTTTACAATTTTGAAAATATGATAAAAATTTATGAATGCTGGATGATCTATCTATCTATCTATCTATCTATCTATCTATCTATCTATCTATCTATCTATCTATCTATCTATCTATCTATCTATCTATCTATCTATCTATCTATCTATCTATCTATCTATCTATCTATCTATCTATCTATCTATCTATCTATCTATCTATCTATCTATCTATATATCTGTCTGTCTGTCTGTCTGTCTGTCTGTCTGTCTGTCTATCTATCTATCTATCTATCTATCTATCTATCTATCTATCTATCTATCTATCTATCTATCTATCTATCTATCTATCTATCTATCTATCTATCTATCTATCTATCTATCTATCTATCTATCTATCTATCTATCTATCTACCTATCTATCTATTGAAGCAGATGATCTGATGCTCAGATCCTGCTTCACAGCCCACATCCAATCTTTTACCACCTAACTGTATTCAAACCCGCCTTTTCGCATGTGTATACATAGCTAGTAATATATAAATATATTTTTTTGCTCAGTATTATAACATAAATAATGTAAATGTATGTATTCTAATTTAAAAATATTTAATTTAATAATAATATTCTCATGTATATATGGGCATAAATAATAAATATCTATATATTTCAGTGTAGGAGATTGTGAATATATTAATAAAGTTATATTATATATATTAGGTATTATATATGAAACTTATTATTTTTTCATATATAATTTTGTAGCCAGAAATGATGCAATCTTGTTAATAATTCTATCAAAAAACAATTACCTGGAAGACCCCTTAGATTAAAGTAAAATATTATGAATTGGTAATAATAAAATAAACCCATTAGTGGAAATTGTCCACGCTAGCTTGTTTTAAAATCATAAGATATATTTTAAAACAATCGTTCGAGAAACTGATAACAAACTTGCATTGTTTCAAACATCTTACTAGATAAGAGTATCTGGTAAAACTATTACAGATGAAACTTAAGTGCTTAAACCACCTCAGGTCCAGCAGTATTTGCTAAGTTACAGCTTGAAAATAAAAGTATATATACTGCTAGATTTGAATCCACAGAGGAGGAGACCATTAAATAACTAAGTTGTTATACATATTTCACGCCAGTTTTAATTCTCACTCAATGTGTCATGAGCAGGAAATTTTGCCTTGTCCCTCCATTCTAATATGCTGTTCCCATGAATGAAGCTCTGCATCCTGTACTACTGAACTTTAGAGATTTTCCAGTAAAACGAAATGCTATCTCTCAAAAAACAATGCTACCCGAGATCTCTAATACCGAAGGACTGATTTCTATTGAAACACTCTTCCAAATAATCAAGGTAAAAGAACTTTGACTGCTTATAATTCCTAAATCCTGTCTTCTCTGTAATATTTCTATTTTAAGTCATATATATTAAATGTCTTCAAATATGTATTCTATAACTCTATATAACTAATCTATATTAAGCCTCTTATAAAATGTTTTTCCTTTTCTTTTAATTCCAAGCAGCAAATAATTTTCATTTACATGTATGTATTTATATTTTAAAATAAATGCCAATAGTATTCTAAAATCGCCAACATATAATTCATTTTCGTTTTCCCACCCAATATTTACTGGGTAAATAATTTATAATTTGATCAAAACAAGTCTTATTCGGCTTGCCCAGGTGCTTGCAATTTTAGATAAATATACTAATTACATTTTTCATGTTTACTGTAGAAAAACAGATTTGACATCTGTTTTTCACATTCTCCTTCCTAAATAATGCGCTATTTTTTATTCTTAAATTATATTATATATGTAAATCCATCTTAGCTATTACCACCACCCACTTTTTTTGTAATCATTTATATATTTTCACAAGGGCATTGATTAACCAAAATTGAGATTTTTTAAATGTGGAAAAAAGTAATGAATAATATTAAGTAACATAATGTAAGGGGGAGGGGGGGTCTTAAGAGCTTAGTTTTATATTTAAGTATAATTATTATCCATGTTCGCTTAGTGAAGCCATGTCATTACGCTGAATATTTCATAATTTATGGGCAATAAATACGTTTCGATAATCTTTAATCTTTAGAGTTTTGTTTATATTATATCATTAAGCGTTATGTGCATAAAGGCATTTCGTTATATATATCTTCGTGCTTCTTTCTCACATGGAGGCATCCATGAAGTCGGGCCCCCTCATTGTTCTTAATGTCCTTGAACCAGGCTGTAAAACCACCCTGGGGACATACTTGGTCTTATGTGCATGCTTTATACAGGATCGCTCTGGAAAATCCAGCCCAATAATGACATTGCTGACCACTCTTCGCCACCCATGATTTGCCTGTACCTCATTCCAGAGAATCTGGACTCTTTCATTTGTCAAACCGACCCTGTCTACGTTTTCAGAGGAAATCGGTCCCTTTCGTTATGAAAATTCATGAAGCACACTCCATGATCCATAATTGGACCGACCCAATCAGCCCCCATGCATGCACTGCCTTTCAGTGTCTTATTAGTCACCCAGAAGTATTCAATGAAATGATTTCTTTAAACAAACATATTTCCATTAGTTTAATATACGTATTAATGCGATAGATCTAGTATCGTTTATATAATTATTCATTACCCATCTCGCGCATTAATTATCTATAACTCTACATTAATAATATTGAATGAAACCAAATATAATATATGCTTGTAAAATTATTGTTGTTTAAATTAAGTAAATGCTCTTCGTCTTTGGGGTGTAATAATAGCGCTAATTCATTTAGTCACATATATATATATTATTGGCATAGCCGCAAATTATAATGTTATCGTTAAATATAAATCAAACATATATATAAATATATATACTACTCATGAGGCTAACATCGGCTAAATAACCTAACATAATTTTGTCATTAATAAATCTTAAATATATATATCAAACTCGAACCATTGCTTTCTTTTAGTTAAGATAATATATAAGTTATTACTTATGCTAAATATGACTAGATGACCTCCGCTCAATACATAATTACTATGCTAGGTCACAATCCTTCATTGCTCACAAAATATAGTTTAGTTATTATGTATCTATCATATAAGTTTAGCCTAGAGTCTTTTTGTTTCTCCGATGATCGATGCCGGCGGATGAGAAGTAAATTAATCAATGTCATCGGGATAGTTGCTAATAATGTTATAGATCTGGGAAATAGGCAAATAGGGCAGAGGTCATGAGTGTTCCTGTCCTGTGTATCTTGTGCATGATTGGATTCGAGGTACTTTTGCCTAGATGCTTGATCTTGTTACGTGAACATACAAATCCGACCGGCACACACATATATATATATATATATATATATATATATATATATATATATATATATATATATATATATATATATATATATATATATATATATAACATACAAACAATCTCTCTATATTTATTACATATTACTTAAGATTATTACAGTAATTACAAATACAAATAAAAATCCATATAATAGTACAATAGGTGCCAGAAAACTAAATTTTACTAAAATTATTCCAAAAACATGGTTTCAATTATTAACAAAGTGATTTATTTGTTAATAGGTGTATTTGTTGATAGATGAAAGCATGGATGTAAAAGAATTTCCGTATAATTTATTTTTGGATAGTTTTTTAACATTAAATGCATTTCTAATTTATTTATATATAGTATATGATATTTTGATCATAAATTTACAGAATAGTATAAAAGTTTTAATGAAATTTCAAGGACCATTTTACAAAATATCTCTTTCAAATAGCCATGATATCATTATCTGTTAAGAAAAATTAAAATATCAGATCATATCAAAGACAGTAATCCACATTCCATTTTAAAAGCTTCATTTTATTCTGTTTGTCGTTTATACTAGAAACAAAGATGAAGTGGTAATTTAAGTAAAAACTTTTGTATTTGTTTAATCTTAACTGCTAAGAAAAAAGTTTATAAACAATATCATCTCCAATAATCTTACATTCAAATAAACGTTTAAATGAAAAAAACAAATATTTAATTAAAATCTATAAACTTGTATATTATTGTTATTAAAACAGTTATACCTTCTCTAGTATCATGGAAACATTACATTTTTATATGACATTGTTAGATGAATATTCTTGTAACTTCATGTGCAATACCATTTTGTAATTTAAGTTTAAAGTCTATGTATGTATTCTAGACTAGTTGAATCATCATCATCATCATCATCATCATCATCATCATCATAAACAACAACAACAACAACAACAACAACAACAATAATAATAATAATAATAATAATAATAATAATAATAATAATAATAATAATAATAATAATAATAATAATAATAATAATAATAATAATAATAATAATAATAATAATAATAATAATAATAATAATAATAATAATAATAATAATAATAATAATAATAATAATAATAATAATATATCCTTATCAAGTAGACCACTTACTCACTTCTTCTTCCGTCTTCAGGCTGGGAAGCATACGTCTAAATAATTTATTAACAATAACCTGTTTATAGGTTTATATTTTTTTTACCATTTTAAAGAAACAATGCTTTATTCATGTAATCATCCCTATTTAAACTTACTATTGTCCCACCTTTATCATCTTTAATAATATCTTCTTTTTTTCTAAATTATATAATGGATTTGTTCATTTAATGCTAAATTGCAATCATATTTCTTGCTGTTTCTTCTTAATTGCTTTAATAATATCCTAATAAAACTTATCAATATGTGTAGCAAGTAAAATGTTTCTCTGATGTGTTGGTGTCCAATAAGATTGCATTTTGTTAATGATATTACATTCATTATTTCCAAAGAATATTTTAATCTAAGTCGCCTAGCAAAAATATCCAAATCCTGATGTATTTTAAATTATTATTATTATTATTTTTTTTTGATAATATGATCGGACGGTTAGGCAAAACAATAAACCCTTATTCAATAATAAACATTTGCCTCACTAAGTACTTCATCGGATAAATTAATAATATTGATGTCTTACTTTTTAACTAGAATTACCAATATCTCATTAGATGCATGGAGCTATTGAATTTCCGGAAGATTATAGTTACATGCAGAAGAATTAGTAGACATACGGTGTCATAAATAAATCAGCATTACTAGGTATAATGAATTGTTTTAATTCCGGACGTACAAAAATACAGCTGGATCTGAAAATGATTGGAGAATACATGTTTGCAACTCCTTAACTATTTTAAATCTAGACACATTTGAAACAATGAAAACATCAAAAAAATTGCCAAATGTAGATTAGTTATTTTCTCTAAAAATAACCTGGCATCGCAGAAAAATATTTTATATTTTTAAACCAATGACTTATTTTTTTATAAAATTTTGTTAACAATATCCTTTCTTTAAAACAAACCCATTCTTGTAATATTTTTTGTTCATCCAACTCTATGACATTGTGAATATTACAATCTATAATTCGACTTCAATTATCTTAACCCTAATCAAAAAAGAATCTTTAAGCACATACTATAGAATGATATATGTTTGTTGTAATATACTATTCCTTTCAACATTAGCACCCCACCCCCGGAAATTAATCTAGGCTAGAATTAATTTTGATTCTCAGTTCTTTAGAAACAATATTATTATTCATAAAATATACAATTATAAATGTGCTGCCTGATTCTTATTAACTTCTCAAACAGTTTCCTAATGTTAAGAAATATTGTACTATAAAATGTCTGTCACATATTTTTAGCAAATTTATTATGACCTTGTCTATTCTGCTATTATGAATGCTTAGGAATCATCCCTGTTTTTGTCAGCGGTACTACACATCACATACTCATGATATAAATATAAATATAGGTACTATCCCACCCTCGAATTATCTAGTTTTCTAAGGATTTTTTTTCTTGTTTCCTAAATAATTATTTTATAGGTGGAGTCGCATTTGTGGCTACAACCGTGTAAAAAAAAAAAAAAAGAAATAAATATTGATATACCAACGTTTTGACTTGATCACAGAAGTCATCTACAGGGTGATAAAATGTAGAAAGATGGCCGTAGAGGCGCTACAATCACTGATTTGAAAAAAAATGTTTAAGTTCCACCAACAGCAAAAATGTTAAATTAACAATTTTTTTTTTAAAAAAAAATCTTACCAAATTGGAGGAAGTTTTCAGATATCATCTCACTTATTGATACAATCTAACATTATAAGTATCTCAATGGCTTATCTAATTTTGCACTAGTTGAGATTATCACATCTGGACCCAATTCTGCTACAAGAAAAATGAATTTTATGACCTGAATCTATAGTATGGAGTGAAAGAGCTGCTGCTGATGAGTGTTGTTAAACTGCATTAGTGAGCTCATATCTTCTAATACTGATGCGATGATAACTCATTCATATGTAAGAAGCTTTAAATTTTTCACATGAGATTTGACACACGATAAGATTCAAGAGGGATTGAATCCTTAGGCTTAGTCATTATATTGCTGATCTTTTGATTAATAGAAAACGCTGCATTTATATTATAGCATTTTAATATACGTCCAGTATTGTCTGTAGTTCCTTTTACATATGGAACACAAATACTAATAGCTGATTTATCATATTTTTCTTTCCTATTTCGTCCATTTTGGGTTTGAAATAAAGCTTTTTAATAAATTTATAATTATAACTATTTGCTAATAAAACACTATTAATATGATTTATTTATTCTTTCAGTAGTCACTTATCATAAATGTTAATTGGTCTATTTAAAAGAGCTTCGGCTACGGAAACTATTTGAGTTGGGTGATGAATTGAATGGTAATGTAAATAACTGCCCGTGTGAGTATTCTTTCTGTCAATCGAAAAAGATAAAACAATTGTTGTTCGGGTGACTAGAACATCAAAAATTGGCAGTTTTCCATCAGATTCTGTCTCCATTATAAATTTAACATGAGTATGCATATTATTTAAATGTAAGAAAAATCATCCAATTTCTTTTTTCCATGTTGCGATATGACAAAAGTATCCTCTATGTATCTAAGTCAAATGATTTGTTATAAAGTTGATGAATCTAAAACACGACTTTGTATATTTTCCATGAATAAATCAGCTATTACTCCTGAGATAGGTGAGCCCATAGAAGTCCCAAAAAACTTGTCTGCAATGCTTTCCATTGTATACCAAATATGTGTTCAAGAGACGATGTTTAATCAAAGCAATAATATGATTTGGTAAATTGCAACTTTGTGAAATTAGATATAAAGCTTCAACAATTGAAATGTTTGAAAACAAAGACAGGACTTCAAAACTGACCAGAATGTCTTTAGCATTAATTTAATTTTTTTAGAACAGAAATAAATTGAAAAGTTTTTAATATATGTTTTAATAGATGGGATTGTAGGTTTAATGAAATCCGATAAATATCTAACTAAATTATGAGTTGGAAAATCCTATTGCGCTTAGTATTGGAGAAGGGGAGGTATTTGATTTGTGAATTTTTGGAAGTTCAAAAAATTTTGAAGTCACATGATTTTTCACGAGGGATTTTTTTTTTTAATCATTGTTTCAATAGGTGATTTATTAATACTGGCTTCTTTTTTTTTAAATATGTAGTATGATCGCTTTTTGATGGTTTATAAGTTTAATCAATAAGCAGATCTAAAACTTTATTATGCTAAATGTCACGGTCCATAACAACAGTAGCATTACCTTTTATCAGCTGGAAGTACAACAATTGATTTGGCCGATTTTATATTATTTGAGGTTCGTCTTTTTTTCTTTGAAATGTTTTATGGACATCCATAAATTCACAAACCAGATACCCCCTTCGTCCAATAGTAAGTGCAATAGGATCTCCAACTCAAATTTTAGCTAGATATTTATCGGATTTTATTAAATCTACAATACCATCAATTAAATCATATATTAAAAACTTTTTTCATTTGATTTATGTTTTTTAAAAAAAAAACTAAAATTAATGCTAATGACATTCTGGTCAGTTTTGATAGAATGTGCCTTTGTTTACAAACATTCCAATTGATGACGTTTTTAAGTGTAATTTCACAACATTGCAATTTACCAAACCATATTATTGCTTTGATTAAACATTGTCTCTTGAACACATGTTCTGTGTACAATGGAAAGCTTACATAAAAGTTTTTGGTATTCCTATTGGCTCACCTATCTCAGGAATAATAACTAATTTATTCATGGAAAATATAGAAACTCGTGTTTTAGAATCGTCATCTTTAAAACCTCTCATTTGGCTCATAGACATAGATGAGACTTTTGTCATGTGGCAGCATGGAAAAAAAATAGACGATTTGTTCTTACATTTAAATAATATGCATCCTCATATTAAATTTACAATAAACACATAATCTGATGAGAACACTCATTTCTCGATGTTGTTGTCAACAGAACACTAAATAGTTTATATTTTTCGATTTACAGAAATAATACACGCACAGATAAATATTTACACTACCATTCTCATCATCACCCAACTCAGATAGATTTCGTAGCGAAAACTCTTTTACATAGAGCAATTAACCTTTCATATAAGTCATAAATGAAAAAAGAAATAAATCATATTAATAGTGTTTTATTAGCAAATGATTATAATTATAAATTTATTAAAAAGTTTAATTTCAAGCCCACAATGGACAACATAGGATGCAAAAACATGATAAATCAGCTATTAGGATTTGTGTTCCATATGTAAAAGAAACTATAGACAGTATTTGGATGTATATTAAAATGACATAATATAAATACTGCGTTTTCTACCCATCAAAAGATCAGCAATATAATAACCAAACCTAAGGATTCAATCCCTCTTGATTCTCATGGTATTTATAAAATCTCATGTGAAAATTGTAAAGCTTTTTAACATAGGTATGAGTAATCATCACATCAGTGTTAGTAGAGAGGAGCTTGCTAACGCAGTTAAATAACACTCATCATCAGAAGCACTTCACTCCATACTATAGATTCAGGTCATAAAATTATTTTTTTCTAGTACCAGGATCATATCCAGATGTAATAATGTCTATCAGTTCAAAATTAGAGGAGCCATTTTGATACTTAAAAGGCCACATTGTATCAATAAGCAAGCTGATACATGCAAACTCTCTCTTATTTGGAAATAAAAAAAAAAATCTTAATCTAACACTTTTGCGGTTGGAAGAACTTTAAGGTTTTTTTTTTTTTCCAAATCAATGATTGTAGCGCCTCTACAAGCGTTTTTCTACCTTTTATCACCCAGTATAATAATACTTGTGTGATGAAGTCGAAACGTCCATGGGTCTATCAATATTTAAACTTTTTTAACACGGCTCGCAAAATGTGTCTTTTTTTATATGCAACCTGTGAAAATCTTTGTATCAACATTATTAATGTCTACAGGGAGGTAACATTTAAACAACTTCAAGTATTTGAAAGAATGTGGATTAAGAAAAGTATGTTACTTAGTAATTCTATTAGCATGTGAAAATCACAGGTTATACCCACTTGTAAAATTTAATTTCATAAGAAAAATTATAATATTAGTAAAATTCTAAGGAAAACAAGCGGAAAAATCTTTACAAAATTGATAATTTATTGCTGGATTTACCTTTATTTCTTAGTAATAAAATACACCCTTTAATGTGGACTAGTTTTGATTGTATTGCAAATTTTAGATCGAGTAAAGATTGATAATTTGTGAAAGCAAAGCAAAAATAAAAAAATTAAAATGCTAATTAGAAGAAAATCGCCAATTATTACGTATCCAAATCAAAAACGGTTTATAATTTATCTAAGAAAACCCTCTCTACAGATAAAGTTTTGATTTTAGAATAAAGGTTTTAATTTTTTTTTGTACCGCCTACATGGATACCTTTTAAGAAAATTGTTTGTTATGTTGAATCAGCTCTTGATAAAATAGATTCTTCATTGGCTGATTTGACTAGAGCCGAGATTTGCAATATTTTTTAAAAAGCTAAATTTTCTAAACATCATATTTCAAAAAAAAAAAAAAAAAAAGACAAATATTAAATAATATAAAATCGGACAAATCAAATTATTGTACTTTCAGGTGATAAAGATAATGCTACTGTTGTTATGGATCAGACTTTTACCGCAATAAAATTTTAGAACTGCTTAATGATAAAACTTATAAACCATAAAAAAAAGATCGTACTATGTATTTGGGGGAAAAAACAACAAAAAAACATTATTAATAAATCGACTATTGAAACAAAGATAAAACATAAAATAATATTTCTGTCCAACATTTTTTGAATTTCCAAAAATTCACAAAAATAGATACACCGCTTTATCCAATAGTAAGCGCGATAGGATGTCCAACTCATATTTTAGCTAGATATTTATCGGATTTCATTAAAACTACAATCCTATCTATTAAATAATATACTAAAAACTATTTTCATTTTATTTCATTAAAAAATAAACAAAATTTAATGCTAATGACGTTCTTGTCAATTTTCATGTCGTGTCTTTGTTTACAAACATTCCAATTAATGAAGCTTTAAATATAATTTCACAACATTGCAATTTACCAAACCATAATATTGCTTTGATTAAATATTGTTTCTTGAAAACATATTTTGTATACAATGGTCAGCAATACAGACAAGTTTTTGGTACTCCTATGGGCTCAACTATTTCAAGAGTAATAACTGATTTATTCGTGGAAGGTATAGAAACTCGTGTTTTAGAATCCTCATCATTAAAACCTATTATTTGTCTCAGATACATAGATGACAATTTTGTCATATGGCAACATGGAAAAAATAAATTAGATGTTTTTTCTTACATTTAAATAATATGCATCCTCATAATAAATTTACAATTGAGACAGAGACTGATGACAAACTCCCATTTCTTGATGTTCTAGTCATCATAACACCAAATAGTTTGTTCTTCGATTTACAGAAAGAATATACACATGGACAGATATTTACATTACCATTCTCATCATCACTCAACTCAAATAGTTTCCATAGCCAAAACACTATAAAATAGATCAATTAACCTTTCAGATAAGTCACATCTGAAAGAAGAAAAAATCATATTAATAGTCTTTTATTAGCAAATAGTTTTAAATATAAATTTAATAAAAAAGCCTTATTTCAAGCACAAAATGGACAAAATAGGAAACAAAAAGATGACAAATCAGCTATTAGGTTTTGTTTTCCATATGCAAAATAAACTACAGACAGTATTGTATGTATATTAAAACGTTACATTAATATATATATATATATATATATATATATATATATATATATATATATATATATATATATATATATATATATATATATATATATATATATATATATATATATATATATACAACGTTTTCTACTCATCAAAAGATCAGTAATATAATAACCAAGCCCTAGGATTCAATCCCTCTCGAATTTCATGGTGTTCATCAAATATCATGTGAAAATTGTAAAGCTTCTTACATAGGTATGAGTAATTGTTGCATCAGTGTTAGGAGAGATGAACATGCTAATGCAGTTAAACAACACTCATCATCATCATCACTTTCACTCTATACTATAGATTCAAGTCATAAAATTGATTTTTCCACTACCAGGATCATATCCAGTTGTGATAATTTCTACCAGTGCAAAATTAGAAAAGTCATAGAGATATTTAAATGGCCAGATTGTATCAATAAGGGAGATAAGACATGCAAACTTCCTGCTATTTGGAAATATTTAAAAAAACAAAAAAAAAAAAAAACATTCTTAATTTAACAATTTTGCTGGTGGTGAAACATTAAGGTTTTTTTTCAAATCAGTGATTGTAGGGCTTCTACAACTGTCTTTCTACCTTTTATCACCCAGTTGATGACTTGTGTAATCATGTCAAAACGTTGGTATATCAATATTATTTTTTTTAACACATGGATGAACCCACAAAATATGTATTTTATATATGCAACTCTTGAAAATATTTGTATCAACATATATATATATATATATATATATATATATGTTGATACAAATATTTTCAATTGTATCAACATATATAAGCATAACATATATATATATATATATATATATATATATATATGTTATGCTTAATGTTTTCACAGTTATATGATGTAGATAAATTATAACTTTTTTGGGCTATACCGTGTATTGTTTTCCATTGAACACCGATATTTCGACGGAATAGCAACCGCCATTATCAAGGTCAACTTTTGAAAGAAAAACCATTACATCTTAACAAATAACATGACTGTGTGCGAGATGAGAAATGAGATTCAAGTTCAGCATTCACAATACGAGGCTTATCAAAATGTTTATTTCCCTCAGTATTTTTATCTATTAATTTTAAGTTAATATTGTATAAAATGAGAGGTTTCCATATAGTGGGAATATGTTGTGCTTCATCAGTTCTATTTAAACCAGTAGGTCTCTTTAATATTTTAATTGACTCTCTCATGGTTCTTAAATCATATCTTTCCAAATTAGCAAGTATTTTTGTATTCTTAAAGTTAGGTTTGTGACCAGTTTCTAAATAATGGCAAGTAAAAACTGATGTGCTACTTTTTTGATGAAAAACATTTTTATGTTCCTTAATTCTGATATTAATTCATCTATTAGACTGACCCACATAGCTTCTTGAGCACTGGAAACACAGAATTTCATCAACTCCTTGTTGTTCCAAAAATATTCTGTCTTTAGGTTTATACAAAAAAAATCACCAATTTTTTGCCAGTAGAAAAAGTTTTCTTTATATTAAAACAAGATAGTCTTCTACTGATTTTATCAGTAACCCTTCTAATGTAAGGCAAAATTACTCTATTAAAAGATGAATTATCAATTCTATCCTTTTTTTTTTGATAGACAAGATTCCATCACGAATTAAAAATTCAAGCCATTTTATTTCAATAATTAAAAACTTAAAACGAACTGGAACAGATTTATTGGTTAGTTTTGATGTTTCTTCTATGTTTACTAATATTCCTGTTGATGAAGCCTTAAATATAATAGCTCAGTACAATGATTTACCTGATTTTATTATTCCATTAGCAAAGCATTGCCTTGAAAATACATTTTTTGTTTATAATTCTCAACTGTTTAAACAAATTAAAGGACTTTCTATGGGATCCCGCTGTCACCTGTCACTGCTGATCTTTTCATGGACAATTTTGAAAGTCAAGTATTATGTGCAGCTACTAAAAAAAACCTTCTATTTGGCTTAGATATGATACTTTTATCATATGGCATCATGGAATTGATTCTTTAAATTATTTTCTTGCTTTTATAAATAATTGGCATCCAAATACTAAATTTACTATGGAAGTGGAAAATAACAGATCACTTTCTTTTCTAGATGTTTTAATTGCAAGAAAATGTGATGAAACATTGTCAATACCAGTTTACAGAAAATCCACTCATTCAAACAGACATCTTAATTTTAATTTTCATCATCATCCTGCACAATTTTTTCTGTAGCTAAAAATCTTTTCACCAGAGCTTATAATTTATCTGATAAAGAACATCTTTCTCAAGAAATAGAACTTACAAAAAGTATTCTGCTTTCTAATAATTATAATAAAGACATCATATGTAAGGCTTTATATAACATTAATACTAAAAAGGAAAAAGAGAATAGAATTGATAATTCCTCCTTTATTGAAGTAATTTTGCCTTATGTTAGGGGGGTTACTGATAAAATCAGTAGAAGAATATCTTGTTTTAATATAAAGACCACTTTTTCTACTGGCAAAAGAATTGGTGATTTTTTGTATAAACCTAAAGACAGAATATTTTTGGAACAACAAGTAGTTTATAACATTCCATGTTTCCAGTGCTCAAGAGGCTATGTGGGTCAGTCTAATAGACAAATTAATGTCAGAATTAGGGAACATAAAAATGCATTTCATCAAAAAATTAGCACATAAGTTTTTACTTCCCATTATTTAGTAACTGGTCACAAACCTAATTTTCACAATACAAAAATACTTGCTAATTTGGAAAGATATGATTTAAGAACCATGAGAAAGACAATTGAAATATTAAAGAGACCTACTGGTTTAAATAGAGCTGATGAAGCACAACATATTCCAGATATGTGGAAACCTCTCTTTTTATCCAATATTAACTTAAAATTAATAGATAAAAATACTGAGGGAAAAAAAAAAACATTTTGATAAGCCTCATATTGTGAATGCTGAACTTGAATCTCATTTCTCGTTTCACACACAGTCACGTTATTTGTTAAGATCTAACAGTTTTTCTTTCAAAAGTTAATCTTGATAATGGCGGTTGCTGTTCCGTTGAAATATCGGTATTCAATGGAAAACAATACACGGTATAGCCCAAAAAGTTATAATATATATATACTCGTTATGAGTAACCAAAAAGAAAATAATATTTATGTTTGTCTTAAATTTAAACATAATCTATATTACAATCCATCTATATATTTCTATGTATGTTAATGTTTTTAAAAATGTATTCTAAATTTAATTATTGGTTCTTATGTATTAGACCTGCATTGTCTTTTCACATTCGTATCAATCTGCAGACAACTTTCTAATCTTTTGATCTGACATAAATAATGTTTACATTTGGATTTTCTACAAAGTTAAAATAATAATTCATCAAAATAAATCACAATTACATGATATTTTCACAAGATTTACAAAAGTATCAGAAATCTGAATACATATAATATGTGTTGCAGGTCCAATATTAAAACAATTAGTAAATTACAAATATACTTTAAAATACTATCAAAAAATTGGTGCTCAAAATATACATTTTTAACAACAGTAAAATATTGATTACCCATACAAAAATTGTAACATATGACAAAGCAATTATGCAATTTCCAAAAGTTACTTTAAATTCAGACAAAATAATCACTAAATTACAAAAATAGTCTAAAATGGTGTCAAAAAACTATAATTCATACACATATGTACTTACCATCATATATAACAGGAACTGTCACGATGAAACAATGAATTTGTTTATTCTAATTTATTTTAAGTATATAGCAAGTATTTTGGTGCAAAATGAAGACTTAAACTAACCCCTCCCCCCTCAAATGGACATTTACTTAACATATGATTGTGCATTTCTAACAATACTAAAATATGATTTTGATACAAAAAACACAAAATGTGATGTTGAATATTAATTTCCAACAATACTAAAAATATAAATTTCATCAAGATATTTCATCTTAAAATGTATATTTTTTTCAACAGTAAACTATTGATTTCTGTACAAAAATATGACAAAACAATTATGCAATTCCCTAAAGTTACTTTAAATTTGGACAAAACAATCACTAAATTACAAAAATAGCCTGAAATATTATCAAAAAAAAAAACTATAACATATACACTCTTGGTAGTATAGTGTAATATGTAACAAGAATTGTCATGATGAAACAATCATTTTGTTGGTTGTACTTTCTTTAAAGTAGATAACTTTTTTTCCAAAATGGAAACTAAAAGAAAATGTATTTTACCCCAAAGTGCATACTTATTTAACACATTATTGTATTTGAGGTTTATATGAAAATGATTGTAATTTGTATATCATAATTCAGCAATTTTATACACCTTCCAACTCTAAGATTAAATCATTGAATTAAAATTGTGAATACAAATGAGAATAAATATTAGGTTTAAATGCAATTGATAGCACTAAAGATCAGGTCAGAATGCAACCTGTACTAAAATTGAGAGTGTAAATTTATCACAAGAATAAAGTAACATGGCAGTGTTACATACTTCCCACTTATATAGTGATTTCTATAAATTATGGTTTTATCTGCTAAGCCATGCTCTTCTTTCTCCCATTCTATAGAGATTAATTTGTGAGGCCATCTATAAATAAAGTGGATCACTGTTAAAAACAGAATTAATCATTGATTAACATCTACAACATATCAGAACAATAACTAACTTTGAAATAAAACTATTAATGAAGCTGTTGTCAGAATGAAATATGGACAAAAACTATGACTGTCAAACTATCACATAAAAACACGTTTTGATATGAGATTGGATAACATTGCAGGATTTATTTGACATGATCACAATTTATTTTGATATAAAAAGGGTTACCATCTCTTCAACAGTGCAATTCTAACACTATAAGTATCGAATTATTTTCTAAATATAATGTACGTAATTTTATGTAGGCAATGAGCATTTATTTGTTTTGATTAATCACATTAAGTACATTTATTAATTTAGCAATATAGCTGAGTGGGTCAACTTAAGTAGATACTCCATTATTACAATATATCTGCTGGAAAAGGTATAATCCGCCCTGTGATTGAGCTGTTAGCGTCGAACCATTTTTGATATTACGGACGACGTAAAATTCCCCTTCTAAACATTTCAGGATAATTCTTACTTAGATAGTAGGTTTGGCGCTTTGAATCAGTGACATCTGATGATTATAAATATGCTGCTATGGTAAAATTAATCGCGAATATTGACATATTATTGCCGGGATATACAGTTATCATAAAACTAACACAATATATAGTGAGATATACACATTGTAATTACATCATTAATAATGATATTAGCTAGAAAAAGAAAGTGTAATGCGTGTTTCTAGAAATTCAGATGACCTCCAGCGAATTCATCTTTATTTTTGCATTAGTAATGAGATATGATCGTTGCAGTTGTATAAAATGTATTAATGACTGCTTTGATAAAGAAAAAAAAACAGTATATTGAAAGGTGGATTTGCAATATACATATTTCTAGCAAGAATCATCTTCATTGTCCACTATCAATGAAACTAGAACAGGATAATCGTCATCATGACTGGAATAATAAAGACTACCATCAATTGTGTGAACACTAATAAAATAAGCATTTATTCCCAACACAAACAACATTTTAAATAATTTTGATTATTGTTAATACCTTTCTTTGTATGTAATTACAATATATTATATATGATGTGTAACTTTATTCAATTAAATATATTTTATTATTAAAAAAATAATTAACATTTTGGTAGTTGTGAATGTGTAAGTAAAAATTTCACATTTAATTTATTTATCATAAATACTTTACTTTTTATTTATAAATCCCCCCCTCCTCTTTTTTTTGCAGTTTGAACCCATTCTAAACATAAGCTGTTAATACGCCACTAAATGTTAGAAGACATAAAATTCTAAGTGAGACATGATGTGATAAAGTATTTATTTTAAAATGATGATAATAAGGTACAGCAAAATAACCTAAAGCAATCTTTCTATTTAAGATAGACTGGCTTCTAATGATTATTATTTGCAAGTTTAATAAAAAAATTAAAATACTTTTGGAATATCATCCTACCTATCTGAGTCTCTCGAGTTTTGGATAACTTAATCACTATTATTAAATAATTGGTTATACTACTGAATATATTTCATATTGCTAATCATATTAAAATTAAAATTATGTTTACCCAAATCGAATTCATTGTATATAAAGCTTAAATGAGAAAGTTCAAATGAGTACAAACATATTAGATACATACTTATTGACAAAATGTACAATAACAAAAAAAAAATATTTACTAGCATTGCTAATTGGTATGTATAGAAATACTTGATATTATTAAACATTAAATATTATAAAAGTAAGCCAATAACACAATTATTTTTATTAACACTATTTGACTTTTTTTCTGATGTTGACAAATCTGTAAATTATTTTTCCAAAAGAGTGTTTTATTTGCTTTAGTTATGTTCATATATATTTTTAAAACAAAGTGATTTTAATGACAATACATTGAAAACAGATTGATGAAAATAAATTATTAATCAGAATAAAATGAATTAGTTAATTGTCTGGATTTTATATCCGCTAGTAGATTTAGATAAAATATGTTGTTACTAAAATATTAATATGGCGAAAATGCAAAAAAAAAAAAACGAAGTTGCTACATTCATTGGCGATTATTTGAACGACATTAAAGTAAGAGTTAGTTCTTATGTAATTTATAGTCCATATATTTATAGTAGACTACTTGCCTTTTTCAGGCTATCAAATTATAAAGAATTAAAATAGAGTACCACCAACCTGTATATATATATATATATATATATATATATACAGGTAGGTTGGTACATTAGAATTATATATATATATATATATATATATATATATATATTAATTCTAATGTTTTCACGGATAAAAGATGTCATATTATTATTACTATTTGAGAAAGAGGACGCTCTGAGGAAGGTACTTGATATTGTACTGAAACGTCAGCATTTAGCTTTTTCACTACACGGAATATCCTGCAAATAGTAATAATAATATAATATATATATATAGTGCTATTAATAGTATTTATATAATTAAAATATTTTATACGAGTTATTTGTGTTTTATCAATAAAGGTGCTTTAAGAATCATATGAACAATTTTATATATAATTAATTATGTTTGACGTAATGAGACTTAGAAAAAATAATAGTTGTTTATTTGAGAGAACTTCTGCGTTTATGCTTAGATAAATAACTTATATAATGCAATGTACCTATAAAAGTGTGGCAAAATAATATCACTACTAACTTAGTTAACCAGATACTTAGTGGAAAGATGACAAACTATTTTACTTAGAGATCATCATCATCAACCATTATCAGTCCACTACAGGGAAAAGGTCTTTCCAAGTTCAATCCATCTTCTATGATCTTTAGCTTCTCATATCCACATCACCCCTGCATATTTTTTTATTTCATCCATCCATCTTACATGTGGGATCTTTCTGGGTCTTTTGCACTCTCTTGGAATCCAGTTTAATATTTTAATTTTTCATTTATTGCCATCTTTTCTAGCAAAATAACTAGCCCAATTCCATTTGTCTTTTACTTTTTTTAATGTGGTTAGTAACACCCGTTTTTTCCATGTGTCAAAACATGAACTGGAAAGCAAACCTGGGATAACTGCTTGTAAGGCACCTGTCCTAACCATTCAACTACCAATGCACAACTATTTGTTCTATTACCCATATATAGCATTTTGATCTTTTCTTGTTACTTAGAACAACCATCTTTCCATACTTCTTTGAGTGGTCTGAAGTATCTGCATTGCTCTTCTATTAAGTGTCCAAGTCTTGGATCGATAAGTAAAGAAGTGGTAAAACACATTTATTAAAAACGTTTTTTAAACACATAGGCATATTTTCTTATAGTGTCAAGTTATTTCTACCAAAAGCACTCCAAACAAGTTCAATTTTATGATTAATTTAATCCATTTTGTTTCCATAAGTATTAATAATCTGACAATGATATTTGTAGCTGTTAACTTCTTTTAACTCATAATAATCAATCTTTATTTTCATATTTTGATAAAATTCATTGAACATCACTTTAGTTTTTTTAACATTTTTCTTTAGTTTTACTTTTCCACCTTCATCTGATAACTCCTGCAATATTTCCTGCAGCTCTAATGCATTATTTTCAAAAACAACTATATCATTTGCAAACACTAACTGACTTAAATAATCTCCATTTGCTTTCACTCCCTTAGCTTCCAATTTTAATCTACAAAATACTTGTTGCAGCAATGCTGTAAAAAGTTTCAGAGATATGGACTCACCTTGTCTTACACCCTTCTCAATGTTGACTTTCCTAGTAACAATATGTAATGTAATTAGTGATGTTGCTTATTTATAAATATTCTTTAAAATATGACAATATCCTGAATCTATACCTTGATGATCCAATGCTTTAATGACTGAAGAAATGTTTACAGAATCAAATGTCTTTCATAATCTACAAATCCAAAGCATTATGGCAAGTCATATTCATTTCTCCTTTGCAAAAACTTGTATCAATACCTGATCACATAAAATATGATTTCACATGTTTATTTATGACTAATAGTAGGAAAATATTGTCCCATATCACATAAAGCTATTCTTGCAAAGTTTATTATGTAGAAAAATTATTACATAGGAAAATTGCGATAAAACTTTCTTACTAAAGATCCGGATAAGTTATTTATCTTGATTACTGATAATTTATTATTACATTTTTATTTTACTTAAATATTTTGTTGTTGTTAACAATAATAACTTCATGTAGTATTTCATTAAATTATCTGGTCTTAGTAGGTTATTTTTTTAATGTTCGTCACCTATCTAAGAGATGAATATGGTCACATATTATTATTATTATTATTATTATTATTATTATTATTATTATTATTATTATTATTATTATTATTATTATTATTATTATTATTATTATTATTATTATTATTATTATTATTATTATTATTATTATTATTATTATTATTATTATTATTATTATTATTGTTGTTGTTGTTGTTATGTATTTATTTAAAGTTATACTGTGTGTGTTAGTAGTAACCTTATTTATATTATGCTAATAGTTGTGCATAATCTGAAAAAATAATGCTTATTTACTTAAGATGTGTAATAAATACAATAAAATAAACTTGCTAATTTGCCACATTAGTAACAAATATTTACAGTTAAAGATATAAAATTTTAGTTATATTTTATATCATATGTAAATATTTTAAACACTGAGATAACTCAAGATTGTATATATGAATTGTAAAGCTTAGATTAAATATGCTAGACATTCGTGAGTTTCATTATAATGACTATCTGTTTTCTGCACGAGTAGGTTGAGGAATACTATATATTATTGTAATAGATATTTGTTGTATACATATTATTATAGAATATATTTAGTTATATGTTGTTGTTTATTTTCTGGTTATGTTTATGTCTTTATTATTAAGGAGATACTTCTATGAGTGTACAGCTTTGTTAGTATAGGCAGTATTAAGTCACTCTTAACGTAATAATAAAATGTAGTAGAAGATGTTGATGCAAAAAATAATTTATTACAAAACCAACATGCTAATTTTATTTCAATAAAGTCAAACATTATGCAAATTTGTGAAGACAATAAATTGCCTTTCAAATCTCTTATGAAGAGAAAATAAACAATCAGTAGTGTTTGGGAGGGAAATAATAAAATGATGTAGTGGTACAATGCAACAGTTGGAATTAGACTAGTGAAGCACTAAGTGTAGAGTGTAAAATAATTGCGTAATATTAGTAGTGGAAACGAGTTTCAGTCAAAACTTAATTAGACTAATTCCATAGACTTGTGTGAGAAGTAAGGTGCTTACAGAAATACTGTTATAAATATATATGCATATATTATTTATGTTCTGATATATGAACTGTTACATGATCAAGGTTTGTCTTCAAGTAAAACCTTGCCAATTGATTCATTAATTCTATATTATTAATATGATTGCAATTAAGACTAAAATAAACTTCGAATTTATTATATTACTTTTTGTGTTTGTTTACTATCCACCTGCCAGAATCTTGTTGTTTCTGGATGTATTGTAAAGCACAGCGAACATGATTTTACATATGAAATGTATCATGTATCAGAATCAAATTGAAAACATGTTACCTGTAAAATATTAGGAAACGCATTTAAATGGAGAACGTATGAATTACATGATACGTTTAAAATTGGATAACTGTCGGTTTCAACATGAAATTATACGACAGTGATTAGGTTAATCCTAGACATATGTAAAAAAACTAACAATGAAATATGATGTAAAAAATCTAGGACAGTGGGAGATATGTGTGAATCATGTGGATAAATACATCTTTATAAATAGTATAATCGTTCAATAAACTGAAAGTCGCAACCCTATAAAGAATATCAGGATACGTTTTTTTTTTTTTTTTACATATGGCAAAACATTTATATTATGCTAGTGGCCTGAAAAAATCCCCTATGATAAATTAATAAAACTAAACGCCTATTTTAAACCAATACTATCAAAATAAATTCAAAGCACATATTCGTTTTAATGGTAGGATGCAGTTGCAAGTTAAAGCTATACATGAATATGATTTAATACTACAAATTTTTCCAAATGATTGTGAATTAAGGGATTTTATCGATGAAATGTTGTTGGACCAGTAACTACAGGCCACCAGACTCGTGATGCTTATACACTTATTAGTTACTGAGTCTACGCTAATTTATAAAATATCCATTAAATGCAGAATTGCTTATGAAACTATTGTAGAGCACATGGACACCTTCAACTGTGATACTGCAGAAAGACTTTTAAATGTTAGAACGTTTATAGTGACATTAAATAATTTAAAACAGACCTCATACGCTTTTTATTGCTGTGTTATAACAGTCCATAAACATCATTGTTATTAAACTATGAAACCTTAAATAAGTTTGTTAATTTATAAAAAAAAAGCTATCACCACTCAGTTTTATGGTATCAATCTCTAAAAATGATAACATTTGTTTAGGTGTGAAAAACATATATTTATTTATAATATGACCTTTTAACAAATCTTGATCTGTATTATTTTTATTTTATATGTAAAGAATTTGGATATGTTAACAAAGTTTTGATTTTATATTTCTACATGTTACTGACTAGCATTGGCATTTTTAACTAAACCGGTATCAGTCTCTTTAGATTGACTTAGCAGATGGAATGGTCTTTGGTAATGTTTAATTCCCATTTGAAATAAAAAAATATGATTATTTCTATATCCGTGCTACAATCAATTTCCTCAAGCATAGGTAATAGAGTATTTATTAACATGCTTTTATTGCAAACACAATGCAGACATATTACTGTAAAATCTGTTGATGCAATTTAGATCCCATTTATGGAACGTACAATACAGATTAATTATATTTACCTAATAATTATGATTACTTTCGGTATATAACCTAATTCAAATAAGTTTTTCACATGTCAAGTTGTGTACATCGTTTATGTATAAATTTGAAACCATTTCTTCAATTCAAATGTCATAAAACAGTGATATAGTTGGTCAACATTTAACAGAGTTTTTCAATAAATGGAAAGTGAAAAATCTTCTTAGCTCAAATAATATCCAGGAGATAGAAGAGCCAAAACATTTTATCAATACGAACTTTTAATATGCTACCAGTATAGATGTCTATTGATAACATTTTATTTGGTTTCTTAGGTAGAGTGAATAATGTATTACTTTTGACGCAAATGACACATGATTTCATTCTTTAAAATAGCAAAATATATATCAGGACAACCAAAGTGTTTTGGCACACTATATATACCTTAATTTACTGGGTTCACAATGTTCATATAACCAGCCGATACCTTGTAAATACCAAAGAGCTACATTAATATTTCTTTTTTCTGACATAGATAACCATTAAACCAGATTACATTGTCTAAGTGGAGTTACCGTAATTTAAACTCAGAAGAATGACATATAAAACTATTATCGTAGCATTATTGTTTTTTGAGGTTAATTAAATCTTCTTATTCTAACAATCAGTAATAAAAAACTTCAAATACTTTTCATAATCCATAAAATTTTCAGATACATTTGTTACATGGTAAATAAGTAATAGTATGATTATTTTAATGATTTTGAAAAAAAAAAATACAAGCAGTTATATTGCTTTTCTGGAGAGTACTTTTTATGGTTTTATTGCAACATTCAGTGAATAAAATACCCAAATGCTGTAAATAATACATCAAATTTTTTAGTCACAATTACTATATCGTCACAAAACATTACTGTGATTGCTTTAATTTCGGATAAACTTCTTTCCAAATAATGAACCTAACTAGTATAACTGTTTATTTAGCTAAAAACCCTTATGAAAAGCGGCGTTCTTTTAGTTGTCACCACATAAATGGTGTTCATATCTACAATAAAAAAATGAAACAACTTACTTTTCTTAAAGTTTTTCATAACTTAGATATTGTTAGTTGGTCATCATATTCAGACCTTCAAATTAATTTGCAAACATGGCATTCATGCAGATATAAACAGATTCATCACTCTTACATAATATAAATAGATGTCTACAATAAGTTGAGGCACATTTTACTATAATACCATAGTTACTATTTTTAGAGAAAAATGTACTTCAGATTTGTAGTGATATGTTTATAAGGGTGCATTGTACTAAAATGAAGTACAGTCCTTCAAATTGATGCAACGAACGTAAGCTTTAATAATTGTCAGCTGCTTAGGAAAAAATATATTCATATACACATAATAATGGGTAAAATTGATTTTTAAATGTATTGGGTAAATTTGAGAATTTTTGTAAGTGTAATTTGGAATCAAACTCAGTGGACATTTGAATACAATCAACGTTTACCGACTGATGCAAAATAAAATGATCAAAGTCAAACTTTTTTTCTTTTCACACATTATTTGTTACTTTTTATAGATGACATCGCAATTGAAACTATACATAAAATCTTATTCTTAAACAAACTCATGGAATGCTAATATGAAAAAAAAACATATTTTTCTAATTAGAGAATTTCTCCATAAACAAGACCACAAAATTTATTTATCGATAATTTAGTATAAAACTAATGCAATATGTAATATATCTATTCACTAGTAAGTTTTTAGTTTTATCATGGTCATTTTAATGGTTAGTTCATGACACAATATTGGTAGTATATCTTCCAGATAAAATAATGACTCTAGGTTGAACAATAATTCTTAAATTATTTGGGTGGCTAGCATTTAATGATTTTTATTTGGAGTGACAACCAATCTCTTATAAAGAGGTCAATATATTTGGGATCTTATTTGGGCAATAATTACCACAAGATAAGTTATATCTTGGGATTTTTATTTGCAGTCATTGTGATTTTTTACTCTGGTATTTGCTTGCTTCATCATGACTACAATTTCCACCAATTTTTTTCTCTATATGAAAATTGCAAATTATCATCAATTAACAATATGTGGTGGAAAATCTCATTACAGAATTTGAATGGCTACCCTTGTAATAAAGGAATGTGTTTAACTTGTTTATTTTTGCAATCTGTTGATATAAGAACTGGACATATTTGTAGTTGCTGAAAAACTATTTATACTGGGTTAATTTGTGTTTTTATCCATATTTCAAAAATTCAACATAATGGCAGGTTCGTGTCCTGAAAGATATATATGATAAACAAAAATGCAAGTTAAAAAACTTGCTTACGCTTGTATTTATGTCCACAGATGGCGTCCTACCAAAAACACCTATCAAGCGTATATTTCGTTTACATAAACGTCAGAGTAGTTAGTATTCACTATCTCTAACTATAATTCCACTTTCAGATCATGATTTCAAGCTATTTGCTATCGTCAGTGAAAGACAGGAATAAAGAAACTAGATCTAAACACAAACTCTGAGCGTTTATGAAACAATTTCTATTCAGCTTGCAAGCGTGAATTTTTTAGACATGTAATGTCTTCAAACTCAGCATAGCAAACCAGATAGCTATATGGGTCTGATCTCAGTTCAGCATCACCACATAGTAGAAGCCTCTGCAATCTATATCATTGCAAGAAAGACCTCAAAGGTACATTTATGATAAACAAAAATGCAAGTTAAAAAACTTGCTTACGCTTGTATTTATGTCCACAGATGGCGTCCTACCAAAAACACCTATCAAGCGTATATTTCGTTTACATAAACGTCAGAGTAGTTAGTATTCACTATCTCTAACTATAATTCCACTTTCAGATCATGATTTCAAGCTATTTGCTATCGTCAGTGAAAGACAGGAATAAAGAAACTAGATCTAAACACAAACTCTGAGCGTTTATGAAACAATTTCTATTCAGCTTGCAAGCGTGAATTTTTTAGACACGTAATGTCTTCAAACTCAGCATAGCAAACCAGATAGCTATATGGGTCTGATCTCAGTTCAGCATCACCACATAGTAGAAGCCTCTGCAATCTATATCATTGCAAGAAAGACCTCAAAGGTACATTTATGATAAACAAAAATGCAAGTTAAAAAACTTGCTAACGCTTGTATTTATGTCCACAGATGGCGTCCTACCAAAAACACCTATCAAGTGTATATTTCGTTTACATAAACGTCAGAGTAGTTAGTATTCACTATCTCTAACTATAATTCCACTTTCAGATCATGATTTCAAGCTATTTGCTATCGTCAGTGAAAGACAGGAATAAAGAAACTAGATCTAAACACAAACTCTGAGCGTTTATGAAACAATTTCTATTCAGCTTGCAAGCGTGAATTTTTTAGACACGTAATGTCTTCAAACTCAGCATAGCAAACCAGATAGCTATATGGGTCTGATCTCAGTTCAGCATCACCACATAGTAGAAGCCTCTGCAATCTATATCATTGCAAGAAAGACCTCAAAGGTACATTTATGATAAACAAAAATGCAAGTTAAAAAACTTGCTAACGCTTGTATTTATGTCCACAGATGGCGTCCTACCAAAAACACCTATCAAGCGTATATTTCGTTTACATAAACGTCAGAGTAGTTAGTATTCACTATCTCTAACTATAATTCCACTTTCAGATCATGATTTCAAGCTATTTGCTATCGTCAGTGAAAGACAGGAATAAAGAAACTAGATCTAAACACAAACTCTGAGCGTTTATGAAACAATTTCTATTCAGCTTGCAAGCGTGAATTTTTTAGACACGTAATGTCTTCAAACTCAGCATAGCAAACCAGATAGCTATATGGGTCTGATCTCAGTTCAGCATCACCACATAGTAGAAGCCTCTGCAATCTATATCATTGCAAGAAAGACGTCAAAGGTACATTTATGATAAACAAAAATGCAAGTTAAAAAACTTGCTTACGCTTGTATTTATGTCCACAGATGGCGTCCTACCAAAAACACCTATCAAGCGTATATTTCGTTTACATAAACGTCAGAGTAGTTAGTATTCACTATCTCTAACTATAATTCCACTTTCAGATCATGATTTCAAGCTATTTGCTATCGTCAGTGAAAGACAGGAATAAAGAAACTAGATCTAAACACAAACTCTGAGCGTTTATGAAACAATTTCTATTCAGCTTGCAAGCGTGAATTTTTTAGACACGTAATGTCTTCAAACTCAGCATAGCAAACCAGATAGCTATATGGGTCTGATCTCAGTTCAGCATCACCACATAGTAGAAGCCTCTGCAATCTATATCATTGCAAGAAAGACCTCAAAGGTACATTTATGATAAACAAAAATGCAAGTTAAAAAACTTGCTAACGCTTGTATTTATGTCCACAGATGGGTCCTACCAAAAACACCTATCAAGCGTATATTTCGTTTACATAAACGTCAGAGTAGTTAGTATTCACTATCTCTAACTATAATTCCACTTTCAGATCATGATTTCAAGCTATTTGCTATCGTCAGTGAAAGACAGGAATAAAGAAACTAGATCTAAACACAAACTCTGAGCGTTTATGAAACAATTTCTATTCAGCTTGCAAGCGTGAATTTTTTAGACATGTAATGTCTTCAAACTCAGCATAGCAAACCAGATAGCTATATGGGTCTGATCTCAGTTCAGCATCACCACATAGTAGAAGCCTCTGCAATCTATATCATTGCAAGAAAGACCTCAAAGGTACATTTATGATAAACAAAAATGCAAGTTAAAAAACTTGCTTATGCTACTCTGACGTTTATGTAAACGAAATATACGCTTGATAGGTGTTTTTGGTAGGACGCCATCTGTGGACATAAATACAAGCGTAAGCAAGTTTTTTAACTTGCATTTTTGTTTATCATAAATGTACCTTTGAGGTCTTTCTTGCAATGATATAGATTGCAGAGGCTTCTACTATGTGGTGATGCTGAACTGAGATCCAGACCCATATGCTCTGGTTTGCTATGTGAGTTGAAGACATATTTGTCAAAAAATTCACGTGAAGCGAAAGTGTTTGAGATCTAGTTTCTTTATTCCTGTCTTTCACTCTAGCAATAGCTTGAAATCAGATCTGAAAGTGGAATTATAGAGAGATAGTGACAACTACTCTGCTTATTAAACGAAATATATGAAGTTGGTGCACAAACATAAGCAATTTTAACTTGCATTTTTGTTTATCATAATGTCCTTTGAGGCTTCTGCAATAATAGATTGCAGAGGCTTCTACTATGTGGTGAGTGACTGAGATCAGACCCATATAGCTATCTGGTTTGCTATGCTGAGTTTGAAGACATTACGTGTCTAAAAAATTCACGCTTGCAAGCTGAATAGAAATTGTTTCATAAACGCTCAGAGTTTGTGTTTAGATCTAGTTTCTTTATTCCTGTCTTTCACTGACGATAGCAAATAGCTTGAAATCATGATCTGAAAGTGGAATTATAGTTAGAGATAGTGAATACTAACTACTCTGACGTTTATGTAAACGAAATATACGCTTGATAGGTGTTTTTGGTAGGACGCCATCTGTGGACATAAATACAAGCGTAAGCAAGTTTTTTAACTTGCATTTTTGTTTATCATAAATGTACCTTTGAGGTCTTTCTTGCAATGATATAGATTGCAGAGGCTTCTACTATGTGGTGATGCTGAACTGAGATCAGACCCATATAGCTATCTGGTTTGCTATGCTGAGTTTGAAGACATTACGTGTCTAAAGAGGGAGTACGAGAGTGTGTGACGTGTCTAAAAATTCACGCTTGCAAGCTGAATAGAAATTGTTTCATAAACGCTCAGAGTTTGTGTTTAGATCTAGTTTCTTTATTCCTGTCTTTCACTGACGATAGCAAATAGCTTGAAATCATGATCTGAAAGTGGAATTATAGTTAGAGATAGTGAATACTAACTACTCTGACGTTTATGTAAACGAAATATACGCTTGATAGGTGTTTTTGGTAGGACGCCATCTGTGGACATAAATACAAGCGTAAGCAAGTTTTTTTAACTTGCATTTTTGTTTATCATAAATGTACCTTTGAGGTCTTTCTTGCAATGATATAGATTGCAGAGGCTTCTACTATGTGGTGATGCTGAACTGAGATCAGACCCATATAGCTATCTGGTTTGCTATGCTGAGTTTGAAGACATTACGTGTCTAAAAAATTCACGCTTGCAAGCTGAATAGAAATTGTTTCATAAACGCTCAGAGTTTGTGTTTAGATCTAGTTTCTTTATTCCTGTCTTTCACTGACGATAGCAAATAGCTTGAAATCATGATCTGAAAGTGGAATTATAGTTAGAGATAGTGAATACTAACTACTCTGACGTTTATGTAAACGAAATATACGCTTGATAGGTGTTTTTGGTAGGACGCCATCTGTGGACATAAATACAAGCGTAAGCAAGTTTTTTAACTTGCATTTTTGTTTATCATAAATGTACCTTTGAGGTCTTTCTTGCAATGATATAGATTGCAGAGGCTTCTACTATGTGGTGATGCTGAACTGAGATCAGACCCATATAGCTATCTGGTTTGCTATGCTGAGTTTGAAGACATTACGTGTCTAAAAAATTCACGCTTGCAAGCTGAATAGAAATTGTTTCATAAACGCTCAGAGTTTGTGTTTAGATCTAGTTTCTTTATTCCTGTCTTTCACTGACGATAGCAAATAGCTTGAAATCATGATCTGAAAGCGGAATTATAGTTAGAGATAGTGAATACTAACTACTCTGACGTTTATGTAAACGAAATATACGCTTGATAGGTGTTTTTGGTAGGACGCCATCTGTGGACATAAATACAAGCGTAAGCAAGTTTTTTAACTTGCATTTTTGTTTATCATAAATGTACCTTTGAGGTCTTTCTTGCAATGATATAGATTGCAGAGGCTTCTACTATGTGGTGATGCTGAACTGAGATCAGACCCATATAGCTATCTGGTTTGCTATGCTGAGTTTGAAGACATTACGTGTCTAAAAAATTCACGCTTGCAAGCTGAATAGAAATTGTTTCATAAACGCTCAGAGTTTGTGTTTAGATCTAGTTTCTTTATTCCTGTCTTTCACTGACGATAGCAAATAGCTTGAAATCATGATCTGAAAGTGGAATTATAGTTAGAGATAGTGAATACTAACTACTCTGACGTTTATGTAAACGAAATATACGCTTGATAGGTGTTTTTGGTAGGACGCCATCTGTGGACATATATATATATATTATTAAATCGTGACGTTCACCATTTTTTCAATGATGTATTTAAATATTTTCTAGTAATGTCCAATTAAACTATTTGTCAAACTGTCTCGACCCAAATAATTACTTTACAACATGGATCGCCTAATTTGTGAGCCATATATGTTTCTTTGATCCAGAAATCATGATATTTTTATAATGATAAACATAAACCCAATTTAAATTCGTCTTGCAATTAGGAAATAAATATTTTGATAGTCTATAGGAGATGAGACATGTGCATTACAACGTTGTTCTTGTATTCAGCCTTATTACAGAATAATTTTTATTACATAATATGAATATTTAATGAACCCATATTTGAAAATTAATCAAATAACCTAGAATTATTTGGTTTTTATTGATATATTTTAATATAATTTTTATTTTTCTTAAAATGTATATTATATATATATATATCATCGTTTCTCAAAATAATGTTGAAATACAGCCACACCGTTGCTACTTTTTATCGGTGTTGGATTTATATATTTTGTTCTGCATGGCTGTTTAATGGTAGAATTTTGATTTCATAGTAACTCTACGTTAAAATGTTTGCTGATTGCTAATCTCGACCATTATTTTCTAAACTGTTTTGCATACTACTTTTTTTTTTTTTTTAAAAAAAAAAAAAAAACTGTTCACTATCTCTGTGGAAAACTATACTTTAATTGCAAGCAGATCAACACGGTGACTATTTTTGTAGTTTCTATATTTTTACTAAGCTCACATTAATGACGCTAAACATTTTGTTGTAGGTAAGACATTTTTGAGCAGGGAAATTATAAAAATATTTAATAATTTGAACATAGAAATAAAAATCAACATAGAATTAATAACAACATAGAATTTGTATTATACTCATATTAAAATTTAAAAATTAATGAAAAGAAAGAACATGAGACAGTGATATTATTAGACAAGATATGGTATATCCAGATCGTCATCCAGTTCAACTAATTGCGGTTTTCTATATATTTGTTTTTAACAAAGTTGTAACTAAGTAAATCCACGTCTCACTAAATATGTTAATGGAAATATTTTTTGTTATAGTTCATAGATTAGGATAAAATACAGATACCTACATCTGCATCCAGAACTGATAGTAGTATTCTTTAAATTTAAATTTTATTTTCTTGTTTATTGTTGATTGTTTCAATTATTTTGCAATTTTACAGAAATTGTTTATGTTTGTATTAACAAAAAGATCCAAATTATAACTAGTAGGTTCATTTTCAAAATTCCTTCAAATATTGGATTAAAGTTAGTATGAAAACCATCCACTGTGCTTACAAGAGTTTATTAAATGTTCATCCTGTGTTATACCCTTAATAAATTTAAATTTTGAATTTGGCTGAATTCTTTCCATTTTGTTTGTAATTAAATTAACAAAACAATAAGAAATTTACACTTTTTTAAATTAATTTATTATGTTTAGAACTGCATATTTATTTCAGTGAATTTGACAGATATCTCCATCAAACAAAGTGTGTCACTTCTAAATAAAATAAAATGCTTCGTTATAGTATCAGCCTCTTTTTCTAAGAACATTAGCACTGAATCGAAGAACATATACCACAGACATTTTGACAACTAAACAAATTCCATATAAAGCAGCGTTAGCAAGCAATTAAATTCTTCATTCTTTGATGATAATGTTGCCTAAACAATCTGTCATTTAGTAAATTCACTTTGAATTTTGTTGACTGCTTTAATGACAAAGTGCATTGATCTTTCCGCAAATAAACGATGGCGGTGGATACCGCGGTATGCAATATATATATATCTATCGGTAAAGGTTATTTTAAATGAGCTAGAAACATTCTGTAACGTCATTGTATCGCTGGAGCATCATGGTTGCAATTGGTAATATATAATGTAGGGCAATTATTTTTCTGTTAAAATAAGTAAAAAAAAAAACCTCTTCTCTTATGCAAAGTTTTCGAAGCAATTTCGTAATACAAAAATATCTATCTATCTATCTATCTATCTATCTATCTACCTATCTATCTATCTATCTATCTATCTATCTATCTATCTATCTATCTATCTATCTATCTATCTATCTATCTATCTATCTATCTATCTATCTATCTATCTATCTATCTATCTATCTATCTATCTATCTATATATATATATTAGTATCAGTTGGTAAATAATTTACAAATGTTAACTAATGTCAATTTTCCTTTTTTTTTTAGAAATCGCAAATGTACAATAATTAAGGCATCACCCGTTGGAAAATTTGCCTAATCAAAGTCCATATTTTAAATGTTCAGACAGTAAATGTTCTACATCTTAAAACATGACATCCATTCTTGGTTGAACTTCATTATTTTTAAATTAATTCTCTTAATAATATCAAATGAAGCTTTGCATAGTACAGTGTGAGCTAATGAATACTATAAAAATTCTTCACCAAATAAATGTTTACATGAATTGATAATCTGCAATTAAATATTGTAAAAAAGCTTACAGCCCATAATCACCCCTATCTTTTTTATTAAGATGATATCTTTGAACAAAGGTTTAATTGCTTTACTTATTAAAACTTTATAGCTAGTAAAAAGCAGTAATATGCTCTGTCAATTGTAAACAACTAAAAGAAATCTTATTTCTTCAAGTATTCAATATTATATTGTATGTATTTTTCTTACTGTTAACGCATTATAATGTTTGTAAATAAAGTATTTCAAATATAAAAAAAAAAAAAAACAATAAGTAAAACAAAAACAAAAAACACGTTTTCAAACAATGTATTAATGGTATATTTTATATACAATTTCTGCTATATAATTATGTTGTAAGTAAATGTCTAATTTAATATATATATATATATTGTGCCGGTCAAAATCGTGTATTCATTCAACAAGACCAATAATCCAAGCAAAAGTACCTTTAATCCAACCATGCACAAGATACATATGTCAGGACAAGGATGAATCCTAACCTATTTGCCTAAATTATTGCCTCTCTGACTAATGGATAACGTTTGTGATGACACTAGCAGTGCTTGGTTTTATTCTGTCCCAGCTGGAGGTCATGGTTCACATAGAGACTCAAAATAATAAAAGGGTTTATATGAAAAATCAATGATTTAATGGTTTCTGATGATTGCAGAACGGTACAGATATGATTTGATCGATTACTAATGGTTTGAACCGTAATAATGATAATTCTTTATGGCAACATTACAAAGAAGTGAATTTAAATCAAGGAAATATTTAAATAAATAGAGTAATTAACCTTAGAGATTGGGAGTGATGACAAACTAAGCTTATTTAAATGACATTATTATAGGAATTTATTAAAGAATTTAGTACAAAATAAGTTAAGTCTTTGTTTATACAACTTGGTTATTTTATTTAATTTGTTTTGATGCGGCTTTGACAAACAATGTAAAAGTTTGTTAATTGGTCGGCCAAAAACCAATCAGCAATAAAATGTTATTAGCCCTCTTTGACCTATTACAAATCTATTTTATATATATTACAAGATATGAAAGATATACATTTAAAATACAATTACATTTAAAATCATTTGTATATAATGAGTGTGGGAAGCAAAATAGTTCTTAAATAAATAATTGACAATTATACAGTCAGATTTAAATAATTACAAAATTTGTTTGTAAAGGATGTGCCATCATGGCAGAGAGAATTTCAGGTTTGCTAAATAAAAATATAAAATGATGAAGAAGGCAGTATGCTATTATAGATTACAACAAAAATAAATGATGTGGCTTTTCTAAAAGAAATTCCTGATATGTACAGGTAGATAAAAGAAATGTTGGCCCTCTAACCAAAGCATGTCTCTGAATAATAATAAAATATTTTTGATGTGCTGGACTTCCCAACACATATTAATGACAATGCCTGAACATGGATCCCTTGGTATGAACTACGTCTACTTTGAGGGAGAGTAAAAGATTAGACTGGTCAGTTAAATTTACGAAGGTTCTAAGAGGTTTGTAGCAAAGCAAGAATAGCAATAAATGAATGGTTGTAGCTATAAATACATAATGCCTTAGACATATATAGGTAGATAATGTAACAAAATTAATAACTTAATTTCTAATTAAACTATCTCCCGTCAATAATGAAAGGTCCCAGAAACCTTAGGCCTTTACTAAATGGATCATAATTTACAATACAAAAGGATGGCAAGAATTAAAACTAAAATATAAATTGCTTTCCACACTTCCAAATATTTCATTTATTAATAAGTTATTAAATAGCTCATCGTTGAAGATTGCAAAATAAATCAGTCTTTTAATTAACATAAACAAACTGGGTATTAAATCTCAAATTCACATCTGGTGAATTTTAAACATATATCATAATAAATTGTAAATCATAATTTTAATATTTTCTGACAAATAAAATATGTATGAAATATATATACTGATAAAATTCTATGATAAATTTTACTTAATTGATTCACTAAAATTATTTATTCTATCAGAAATAATTACAGGGTTATTTTAAATTGGAGGTAATAGTAAGATACTTTTAAAATAAATCATTCAATATATATATATGATATACAAAACCAAACGAGCTTTCTATTAATTATTTTATGAGAAGTAAGTCTTCCGTAATGATTTTTAAGTTAAAAAAAATAACAGGGGGAGGATTCAAAGTTAATACCTCATTAAATTTTGTATTTGGCAATTTCAGTAAGTCAAATAATCTAAACAAATCGAGAAAAACAAATTTAATTTGCCACATCAAAATAATGTAAGATTTTATAAGAATTGATATTTTAAATTGAATAGAATTAAAAGACACATTTTTAACCAAGCCGTATAAACATAACACAGATATATAAAATATAAATTAATATAGATTTTGAAAACAAGTAAAATAAAATCAATGGCTTGCTGCGAATGAATTGGACGTTACCTCAGAATCAATCAGTTAATACAGGCTGTTAATACAGTCAGATCATTTCAGGCTTTCTCGACACAGACAGTCTCTGGCTAGATGTTTAAAGCACTGGAAATGCATGGATGGGCTGGTGGAACAGACCTCTGAGAAGCAAACGACCGGTCTTTTCACCCCGTCATTTCTTTAGGCACGATATATATATATTAATCACTTCTCTTCAGTAAACTCAATAATATAATTCTCAAATATCAAAGATCCCCTATTTATGTGATCTGGCTTCATCTATAGGATTGAATCTACAGAGACAACTGCCAATTGCAATCACTTTAACTGTTTCTCTAAGGTTGGTGCCTGCTTTGGAAGGAAAATCTATAACTCTGCATGAACATGCCCCAAGGGTTGATTTGCTAATTTAAAAAAAAACAACAACAAGCATATTAAGTTTATCAGTCATTGTACTAACAAAATCTATTTAATTAAGGTTTAGATTAACAAAAATGTAGATTTTATTCAGAAAAATTTTAGGAATTTGGTACAATGACTTTCAAACATATTTGACATAAACTTAAGCAGAAATTTACAAAACATTTCTTACAAATATTACATTGTTGAAATAATTGATTCTCTAATGTACATTGATTAAAAGATAAATATAAAATGTTACCCACTAATTAATTGAAGAAAATGAACTTTAATAAAGAATTTGAAATATTTGTAACATTTTATAGATATCTAGGATTCAATTACATATAAATGCCAATTTAAAAATATAAACATAGTATACATTTTTACAAATATAAAATAATAAACTGATATAAAAAGGTTAGTTTTAATTATAAAATAAGATTAATGAAATATAAAAGATTATAATATTGATCAAAATATACTACCACCTATTATGAGATGGGTGTCAGTTAATATAAGATTGGGTTCAAACCCAGACTAGTGTTGATGACATTGGCACTAGGTGAAGCAGATATATGTACTATATTTCCAGCTTCAATATATATATATATATATATATATATATATATATATATATATATATATATATATATATATATATATATATATATATATATATATATATATTGGAGCTTACCACTAGCTTCTAACAAGCTTTAATTGTAAGTGCTGAAAGAGAAAGAATTCAAATCTCTACCGAAATATCCTCATTCCCAGACCAATTGGTTTGGAACTTACCGCTCACCTCAGTGAGAAGTGAGGATTTCAGACATTAGATCTAAAACTCCAACTCAAAAGTCAGCACTTATTTAATACTGTTTGTAAGGCTGGATTTCAATATATTTAGGTGGCAGAAAAATTCAAGTTATCAATTTGATAGTAACATATTAAATAATTACTGACGCTTGAGTTGGAGTCCTAAATCTAGTGTCAGAAATTCTAACTCCTCACTGAGGTGAGTCATAAGCTTGAAACAAATTGGTCTGGGTAAGAGTATTTTCCGATAGAGATTTTTTATTCTTTCCCTTTTGGCATTTATAATTAAAGCTTGTTAGGATTTAGTGTTAAGCTCCACCTAGTGAACATATAGTACATGCTTAAAAGTAAAAGCACACCTTTTGAATCTTGTTTTATTATATATACTAGAATTTAAAAAAAAATGCTTTGAAATGTTGCATTAACAAATTAAAACATCCGCTGAACACAGCAGAAATCTGCAAGTATAAATAATAAAATGAATACAAAATTAAATGGCAAATTAATATCAATCAAAAGATAATTCTCATACAATTACAACCACGTGATTTGTTTACTACAACATATTTTTTAATAAAAATATCATAAAGTTAAACAAAACAACAAAAATGATTTCACACTAATTTATACTCCCTGAAACAAGTACCTAGGAAAATTATTAACAAAGAATGGCATTCTACAAAAATTTTAGTTAGGAAATATGACAGCTTAAAATTTATTGAAATTTACATTACACAAAAGCCAAACAATATTGATGGAATTGTAGATTAATTAAACAATTATCTGTGTAAATTGCAACATGTTCTCTATTTGATTTCAATTTGTTTTATAACTTTTTTTTAAAATGCATATCATATGACTATTATGCAAACATTGACAATAGTGATCTTCATAAATTTGTTTTAATTGATTTGCTTTACATTCAATTATTCATTATAATGATCATAAAAATCTTCAATTATTTGGGGGTGGCCATTTTTAAAAATGGAAGACATTTTGTAACACTGAAGAGGTCTTACAAAATTATTAATGCCAACATGTTATCCAAAAAAAAAAACATAGTGATTTTTAATAGAATTTATTTATAATACATAATTTTTTACTCAATATTAGTGTTGTGAAGAATATATTGGTTACTAATTTTAAATACCATTAAGAAATATGGAACTCAGTATTTAATTATCATCCAGTGTTTTTCCAAGCCAATCACTACTTCATAAATGACATATCCAAAGTTAATATTTTTTTTGTTTTTAATGATTGATTACTAAAGACGTAAAACAAAATATTTAATTCAGTAAAATAAATAATCAAAATTGTATTTTAATGAAGTACAACAAGCAAATATATTAATACAATAATACATGATAAAAAATAAATATATAAAATTATTACAAAAGATGGAAGGGAAAAAAATATTAATACATATCAAAATAAGCATTCATATATTTCTTCTTATGAGAACCCATATGTATTTACTAAGGTAAAAACTCATAAAGAAAATAATCCATTGACATTATTATTTAATTTTACTAATTTTATTCTACAAAGATTTTATATGTATTTAAATAAGTGGATAGTAAATATTATTGTTTATGGGGAGTTTTGCATTAAAAATACAGAGGTTATTATAAATAAGTTAAATATGATAAAATTGACTAGAAACCAAAATATATTTGTAATGAATATTAAAAAGATGTATCCTAGCATTCCAAGAACAAAAAGTATAGAAATATTAATACAGAAGTTATATATGCATATTAATGATATAGAGGTAATTTTATATTATTGAAGAAGGTTTAATTTTGATACATAATAGTTTGTATTTTAAATATAATAGTGAATATTGGAGTATACATAAGGGGTTGGTAATGGGGTGTGCAATTAGTAGATTAATGTCATCAATATTTATCAACGAAATGGAAATGAAAATTGTTAATTGTAGAATTGAAAATCGAGATATCACACATTACTTTAGATATGTTGATGATATATTAATAATTGGTAATAAAAGAGCTATAAAGAAAACATACAATGAACTTAATAATAATATGGATAATATAAAATTTTCAATTATAGACATTGATGTTAAAATAAAATATTTAGATGTAGAGATAGAGATAGATGATAATAATATAATTAAATTAAAACACTTCATTAAAAAATATAAATTAAGGAAAATAATTTCTATGGATTCGCAATGGGCATGGATACAAAAAATGGCAGTTATTAAAAATTTTAAAAACAAAAATGATAAATATAACACAGATAGGAAGATAGCTACTTTGCAAAAAGAGAAATTTATAAAGTTATATACTAGTTATGGATACAACCCTAGAAACATTAGAAATATATTCTTTAATTATAAACAAAATTAATTTGGTAATAATAGTGACCCAAAAATATAAAATGATTAAAACTTTCATATGTTCCTAAAATTTATAATACATTATTAAAAAATAAAAAAATATATAGATCAAAATACTAAAATAGGATGGTTAAACAGTAAAACTCTTGATATATTAGTAGGGAATTATAAAATAAAAGATGATATAAAATATAAAAAGGGTATAGTATATAAAATTACTTGTGGTGTTTGCAGTACAGTTTATTATGAACATACAGCAAAACAATTAGAAGAAAGTGCTAAAGAACATAATAATGCTATTAATAGAAGAGATTGTGTTAAGAATATAAGTCCATTAAATTATATTAAAGAAATTAATAGAAGGAAAATATATGAAACCAATTACATTAATTATCACAAAAATAATTGTATGAACATTTATAAAACACCAATTAATTTAACTAATAATTGGATAATGGAAAGTTGTATAATATGTGTTGTTATATTTAAGTATAATTATGGGCTTGTGTTAATTTTATATAAATCCAGTAGATGTCACTATGTATGCAGTATAGGTTATTTTTGTAATTAAGCCATATTGAAAAGGGTAAAAATATAAAATTTGCTGAAAAGAGCTTTTAAATGTTTTATTTGTGATGATTATATGACTATATTACAGCTATTGTTAAAGATTATTTTGTTGTTAGTAAAGATATTTTATTATATCTATGATTTATTTTTAATTTAAAAATGTGTATAGTAATTAAAAAAAAATTGTATACTGTATTTATTTTTATGGATTAAACTTTTTGCTAACAATATTTTGCTTTGTCTAAAAAATGTACATCACCATCTTGTAATATAATTATTGTTATTATTACTATTTTTTCATGTGTCATAGCATCAGCCGGGAAGCAAACCCAGTAACCCGGGACAACTGCTTGAAAGGTTGCTGTGCTGACCTCTCGACCACCAACACTTGACAATATTATTACTACTTTTTAAAAAATTAAAAAAACAAAAATACATGATTTCATCATAATGAACTTTTTTGATCAAAATGTAATAAATCAAACTTCAAAGTATGACTTTATCTATTTGGTGGATTTAATATATATATATATATATATATATATATATATATATATATATATATATATATATATATATATATATATATATATATATATATATATAATTTGTTTCAGCATTGTTTAGGGATTTAAGCTTTAAAAATTGATATATGAGTAAAATTATCTACATCACGCATTTAATAATAAATTTTGAATGACAAAATTGCAACATAAATATACTGAAAAATTTCACACCTTTAATACTTATTTAAATAATTTATATTTCTCACTTCCATTGTACTCATCTAAAAAAGAAGTCGTTTTCAAGAAAGTAGCTATTACACTTAATAAAAGACAACATCTTGTGAAAACAAAAATGTGACAGTTAAAGTGTTGTTTATTTAGAATTGTTTGTGTTGGTTTGCATAAAACATATTGTAATATGAAAAAAAAAATGTTGATTACAATATGCAAATACAATATGCATTTGATCCCTTTTTTTAATAGATGAGAGTATTTTTTGATGATAATTGCGATTAAGTTTTGATAATCTGATGTATGCTACTTTGGTTTTTGTTTTTTACAATAACGTTAAAAATACTAACAATATTTTATAATTAATTAAATAAGTTGTTAGTAAACAATTTTTAAATCGTGAAAATTTTATGTAACTAATATAATATAGTAGCCAATTTGAAACATAAAACTTCAGTGTGGATTTTTTTCAGTGCAATACTAAACTGTTTCATGGAATAACAAAACCACATTGTTAACTGTTAGTTCACTTTTACTTTATCTTCTATTTTGTTACAGTTTTGAAAAGGCATTTTTATTTTCAGCAATTTTGTTTAAATATAAATTTAAATAAATTTTCAGCTAAAATCATGGTGGCAACTAATATGGCCACAAACACACACACACACACACATATATATATATATATATATATATATATATATATATATATATATATATATATATATATATATATATATATATATATATATATATATATATATATATATATATAGTATTAATGAATTGTGGGATATTTAGATCGACATGTGTTTCCAGTTGGTAATAGATGATTCCATTTTGAAAGTTGAGTTGGTAATGATTATGAATATAATCGAAAATATTTCTTTATGAGTTTTTATTTATATTATATTATAAATTGTTTACCATTGTTTGGAATATATTTAAGTTTTGTTAATATATATATATATATATTTCAGATTGGAAACCAAAATGGATATCTTATATGTCAATTAAAAAGAGAAGACTATTGTTACATCTGTTTTACAGTTTACCCACATTTACCATCCTAATATTTTTAGAAACCACAGACGAAATAGACCAAGGTGCTCAAAGTATCTAGGTGCCTCAAAACTTTCCAAAATAATGAAATAATTGCATCTCATATGAATAAATATCATTGAAGTATGCCAAATACTGGTGAAGTCCTAAAAAAACAAGACCAAAAAATTTAAAACAAAACATCAGTATTTGGCATAATTCATAAATATTTTTTCTAATGAGATATCATGATTTCGTTATTTTGGAAAGTTTTGAAGCACCAAAATACATTGAGTACATGTTTTATTTTTCCTTTCATTTCTAAAGATATTAGCATAGTCAAGAGGGGTAAATTCATAATACATCCAACTGTTAGTAATACAACATCAAATATGTTAGTACATAAATAGCAGTTTCATGAGATATTATTCTCCCCTTGTCTACAGGTATTGCTGGCCTGTCCAGTGACAGTAATAGCATAGTATTCAAATATGGACCCTTAGATTATTGGGTATTGAATTTTAAGGTAACACACTAACCAGCTGAGTTATACTGCCAATGGAATGCAACAGTCAGCAGAAATTTAATATACTTATCTAAATGGTTTCTCATGATATCTCCAAATTTACCTAAGAGCAAGGTTGATTAATGGTTTACATATGTTATATATAGTCACACTAGGTTAACTTATGAGATTTTTTACCATTGTCAAGTGAGGAGCTTTTTAAATTTTCATATTTGTACTTTGAATTCTCTATTCAATGTGTTTTGAATTTTTTCAATTGAGCATATGTTCATTGGAACATACATGGTATGCTGCTTTAGATACATCTTTTTCTCTCTTCTGATCATCAATTGGTCTTATTTCACATGTTTTCAATGAGAATATTGGTCTCACCATTATATGTTGTTCCACATTGACATGGTATTTCATAGATACAGTGTTTCTTTTGATCATTTCAAGTTTAGGCTTTGTAGATGTTAGAAGTCATTTTAGTGTAGTTTGACTCTGGAAAGCTGTTCTGATGTTATACTGATTTCAGATTTTTCTCAATTTATCAGTGGTTTTTGTAATGTATGAGTACACTAAAGTATTGCTAATCATTTTCTATTCATTTGATAGTTCTTTTTGTTGTATATTTAAGGTTTTCTTAATAACAACTGATGGATATCCATAATTCATAAGAGTTTGTACAATATAGATCTTTTCTTTTTTCAAATCACTGCTTTCTAAACAAACTTTGTGTTCTGTTCTATATTCATAGTATAACTGCACATTTGGTGTTTCTGGTATGGTTGGATGTATAGGCTAGATGTTCTCCTTTATGTGTGGATTTTTGGTAAATTGTAGTTTTGATTTGGCCATGAAAAAATCTTATCACATGAACATTTAGAAATGTCAATTTCTGTCATTGTTCTTATTCTATTGTAAATTAAATTGAAGGGGATATGTCTTTGATGCTATTCCAGAAATGTTGTAGCAGCTCATACTAGATTATGGAAATAGTCCAGTATAAAAGTACAATTATTTGATTTGTTCCAGCGAATGAAAAAATTTCCAGGATGAGTTGTACAACTGATTTCATGTCTGTAAGTATTTATGTGATACATCTATGTAAAATCCAAAAAAAAAAAGACAAACTATATGCAAAAACCAGTCAATAACAATATATATATATATATATATATATATATATATATATATATATATATATATATATATATATATATATATATATATATATATATATATATATATATATATATATATATATATATATATATATATATATATATATATTAGAATTACCTTAATATCGTTTCATTTTGTGTCCAATTCATCTGCATTGTCTCTTGCTTCTTAACTAAAATTTAGGATAAGAAGCATAATATAATAAATCTGAAATGCAATTTGCTTCATTATTATATCACAAAATTACTTCTAGAAACATGCAATGTCTATCCACTGATAAAATACAATTGTCAAAAAAAACTTATCTAAGCTGATTCAAATATTAATAAATAACAATATAAAAGTATGTGTTTATCCTAAACAAATCATGCTATTCCAGCCCCACAGGTTTTTTTGTTACAAATGTAATGATAGATAATTAATAGAAGTGTCTGCTTGGAGGCCAATGGATTTTTTTTTAAAAAAAACTTTAATATAAAATAACAATAACCTTATAATATTAGTATATAAAATATTATGTTTGACAGGTTGAAAGTTTTAGTTTAATTTTAGTTTAACTAATAATAATTAAAGTTATATAAATATGTACAAGATAAAATTTCTGACAATTTAATAAAACATTTTAGAAAATCAAATATTTTTTTTTATATTTTTAATATAAGAGTACATCCAATAAGTATATATGATAGTGTGGTGTGGTCTATCCCTCCCCACTCAGCTCCACAAAAATGTGTTTTATTAGGACTATAGCGAATGACACATACAATATAAATTTTCTTTTCTTTTAATATTAAGCAACTATATTCTTAACAAAGAAAAAATGCAAATTCAAATTTAATATAATATATTAAATTTGTTAATTAATACGATGTATTAAGACTTATTAGACAACCATTTATAGTAACTACAATAGGAGGATGCTCTTTTTTCCTGAGATGTAATGACATGATCAGCATAAAATAAAATAAAAAAATAGTGAAATCAGACATAGTTACTAGTTCTCCATTAAAAAGTGTAACATTATAAAATACATATTAAAGAACTTAATGTTCTTATCTTAAAGAACGAACCAACAAATTACAATATTTAACTCGTTTGCATGTATTGTATTTAAAATAAATATAACAATGTTATTTAATCAAGAAAGTATTTTTAATTGTTTAATTTGGTTGAAATAGATTAATAGACTTATTGAATTATTCATGAGTCAAAGAAATGTTCTACATGTGTATAATCATATTTAACATTATTGAAGTAAGAGTTAGAGGTATGTGAATATATTATATTATCTCTTATTATATTGATACCATGATGTATAAAAATTAAAGGAATTTGTTAAATAAATAAATTGCATATCACTTAAAGATTATGTAAAATAAAATTAATGTTGGAAGAAGCGATCATTTTATTAAAAAAGTAAAATGTATGACTCTTAATAATTACATTTGTAAATAAATTATTACATCATTTGTTACTTTGTTTATATAAGATTGTACAATCTATGGCTATTCAATAGGAATAATTTGTCCTCTCTACAATTGTGTTCCACATTGCAAAAAGGGTTGTTAATGTTTATTTTATAATATTGAATAAAATATTGTTTAAAATATAAATGTTGTAGTTTATTTCCTGATTGTCTAAATCCATCTGACACCTGTATAATTTATGCAAATAAAAAAAAATGTATAGAAAATGTAAAATAATTAAACTATACTAAGTCTGATTTATATATATATATATATATATATATATATATATATATATATATATATATATATATATATATATATATATATATATATATATATAATTGTATAATGGTTTGTATATTTTCTATAATTATTTCAGTTAGTGATAACAGTAACTTTCTTTTCATTTATAGTTTGGGAGGAATTTAAAGATTAAAATCTAATGTTTAGTTTGTCTTTAATAACTTTGTAAACTTGTTAGTTTATTAGCAAAAATTTAAGATCGTTTGCTTATTTAAAATTTCATGCTCTGTGTTTGAGTAGATCGGAAGAGCGTCGTTTAACATCGTTTAGCATACAACCTTAAAGTGGTATCATTTTAAGGTTTGCTATTATTGAGATATAGATCTTTAAACAGAGGGCGTTACTGGATATTTGTAATTGTATAATGGTTTGTATATTTTCTATAATTATTTCCGTTCTGTTAACAGTAACTTTCTTTTCATTTATAGTTTGGGAGGAATTTAAAGATTAAAATCTAATGTTTAGTTTGTCTTTAATAACTTTGTAAACTTGTTAGTTTATTAGCAAAAATTTAAGATCGTTTGCTTATTTAAAATTTCATGCTCTGTGTTTGAGTAGATCGGAATTTCAATATTTAACATCGTTTAGCATACAACCTTAAAGTGGTATCATTTTAAGGTTTGCTATTATTGAAATATAGATCTTTAAACACGGGCGTTACTGGATATCTGTAATTGTATAATGGTTTGTATATTTTCTATAATTATTTCAGTTAGTGATAACAGTAACTTTCTTTTCATTTATAGTTTGGGAGGAATTTAAAGATTAAAATCTAATGTTTAGTTTGTCTTTAATAACTTTGTAAACTTGTTAGTTTATTAGCAAAAATTTAAGATCGTTTGCTTATTTAAAATTTCATGCTCTGTGTTTGAGTAGATCTGTATTTCAATATTTAACATCGTTTAGCATACAACCTTAAAGTGGTATCATTTTAAGGTTTGCTATTATTGAGATATAGATCTTTAAACAGAGGGCGTTACTGGATATTTGTAATTGTATAATGGTTTGTATATTTTCTATAATTATTTCAGTTAGTGATAACAGTAACTTTCTTTTCATTTATAGTTTGGGAGGAATTTAAAGATTAAAATCTAATGTTTAGTTTGTCTTTAATAACTTTGTAAACTTGTTAGTTTATTAGCAAAAATTTAAGATCGTTTGCTTATTTAAAATTTCATGCTCTGTGTTTGAGTAGATCTGTATTTCAATATTTAACATCGTTTAGCATACAACCTTAAAGTGGTATCATTTTAAGGTTTGCTATTATTGAGATATAGATCTTTAAACAGAGGGCGTTACTGGATATTTGTAATTGTATAATGGTTTGTATATTTTCTATAATTATTTCAGTTAGTGATAACAGTAACTTTCTTTTCATTTATAGTTTGGGAGGAATTTAAAGATTAAAATCTAATGTTTAGTTTGTCTTTAATAACTTTGTAAACTTGTTAGTTTATTAGCAAAAATTTAAGATCGTTTGCTTATTTAAAATTTCATGCTCTGTGTTTGAGTAGGTCTGTATTTCAATATTTAACATCGTTTAGCATACAACCTTAAAGTGGTATCATTTTAAGGTTTGCTATTATTGAGATATAGATCTTTAAACAGAGGGCGTTACTGGATATTTGTAATTGTATAATGGTTTGTATATTTTCTATAATTATTTCAGTTAGTGTTAACAGTAACTTTCTTTTATATATATATATATATATATATATATATATAAAGTATATATATATATATATATATATATATCAAAGCAATATAAGTAATTATATAAATGAATATTTATAAATACAGTAATCACATACATTTCAAAAAAATTATTCACTTAAAAACAACAAAAGAAAGTAAAAAAAAAAAACTAGGCTAATAGACAAATACAAACATGACTTAATTAACAGAAGGTTTTAGCCTTTCAAATTGTTAGCTGACAAAGACTATAAGGATAGTCGAAAGCACTCCTAAGTGGATAAAACTTTTAAAATATATCTGATTACTGTAATTATAAATATTCAATTTATTATATATATATGAAAAACAAAATCAAGTTAAAAACTTGTTAACGCTTGTATTTATGTCAACAGATGGTGTTCTACCAAAAACACCGTCAAGCGTATTTCGTTTACATAAAAGTCAGAGAATGCATTCACTATCTCTAACTTTAGTTCCACTTTCAGATCATGATTTCAAGCTATTTGCTATTGTCAGTGAAAGACAGGAATAAGAACTAGATCTTAAACACAAACTCTGATGCTTTTATAAAACAGTTTCTATTCAGCTTGCAAGCGTGAATTTTTTTAGACATGTTAATGTCTTCGAACTCAGCATAGCAAGCCAGATAGCTATATGGGTCTGATATCAGTTCAGCATCACCACATAGTAGAAGCCTCTGCAATATATATCATTGCAAGAAAGACCTCAAAGGTACATTTATGAAAAACAAAATCAAGTTAAACACTTGTTAACACTTGTATTTATGTCAACAGATGGTGTTCTACCAAAAACACCGTCAAGCGTATTTCCTTTACATAAATGTCAGAGTATGCATTCATTATCTCTAATTTTAATTCCACTTTCAGATCATGATTTCAAGCTATTAGCTATCATCAGTGAAAGACAGGAATAAGAACTATATCTAAACACAAACTCTGAGCATTTACGAAACAGTTTCTATTCAGCTTGCAAGCGTGAATTTTTTAGACACATTAATGTCTTCGAACTCAGCATAGCAAACCAGATATACCTTTGAGGTCTTTCTTGCAATGATATATATTGTAGAGGCTTCTACTATGTGGTGATGCTGAACTGATATCAGTCCCATGTAACTCTGTGGATGGCTTGTGTGACCAAGTCAAAACGTCAGTATATTGATATTAAAAGTTTTTAACACGGATGAACCCGCAAAATATGTATTATATATATATATATATATAGTAGGAAGATTGCATTATCATCTCGCTTATTGATACAATCTGGCCTTGTAAGTAACTCAATGGCTTCTCTGATTTTACATTGGTAGAGATTATCACATCTGGATATAATGTTTCAGCTATTCAACTGACCATTTTATTGAAAAACAGACAATATCACTAACACCAAGTTTCAAATTTGAATAATAAGTTTTCCCTTTTTTTCGAATATTTTGATATTTCAACTGTACATAAAATGATTTTTCTTAATTACCTGCAGATTTTCATATGTCATTTAAAATAAAATTTATCAACAGTTTTAAGAAACGAAATACAATGAAATCTTGCAAGCATAATTTATATACCTATCTTAAGTACGGTATGTTTGATTTTGAATCATTTTTTTTTTATATTCTTGATGTATATTTTCTCTTTAAATACAACAGGAAAGTAACTCAGGTAATATATAGGTAACTATATCGCGAAATCTTTAACATCAAGTAACTCACACATATAAAAGAGTTATATGTAATTATCGTTGAAAAATAATATATATTAACAAATCAGATTAGTTATTTTAGTGGAGACCATTAATATTATACACTTTTATATTTTCACTTATCTTCTGCATCAACACCATCATCTATTCTAGGATTACTATAATCAGTAAAAACGCAAATTCTACATTTGTAATATGGTATTGTGTATATGTAATGAGAATTAGTCAAATATACCACTCATCCAATATTCATAAAGGTTTCATACAACATATTGATGATTTTGCTTACAATAAAATGCATTATAAAAGTTTAGTTGTTATACTGCCATAAATTTACTTTTTTATCCGTTAACAGATCATTATCTATCTATCTATCTATCTATCTATCTATCTATCTATCTATCTATCTATCTATCTATCTATCTATCTATCTATCTATCTGTCTATCTATCTATCTATCTATCTATCTATCTATCTATCTATCTATCTATCTATCTATCTATCTATCTATCTATCTATCTATCTATCTATCTATCTATCTATCTATCTATCTATCTATCTATCTATCTATCTATCTATATATCTATCTATCTATCTATCTATCTATCTATCTATCTATCTGTCTGTCTGTCTGTCTGTCTGTCTGTCTGTCTATCTATCTATCTATCTATCTATCTATCTATCTATCTATCTATCTATCTATCTATCTATCTATCTATCTATCTATCTATCTATCTATCTATCTATCTATCTATCTATCTATCTATCTATCTATCTATCTATCTATCTGTCTATCTATCCATATATCTACGAACTAACTAAAATAAAAATAAAAACACAGTGTTACTTTTTTATAAAACTGCATTAATATTTCAACCAGCAGACTCAATAATTTTGCTCCTCTTATTAATAAAAATTACTTAAATAAAACTATGAATATTAAGTTAGATTAGAGTAAGATCTTTTCAAAAAAGTTTTTGTGATATATATATATCATGAGACTATAAATACTTTTAAAATATATTTGGATTCATATTTCTTTATCATTTTTTTTATATATGTATACATATACATGTGTAGCACATTTTCCTCAGCCACTCAATGTCAGAATTAAGTATTTAGTTGAGATTGAAAATCCTGCATCATTACACTTATACTATTGTGACATCGTTACTTATTTTACTTGTATTCCTTAAATGGTGAAATTTAAAATATCGCATAATATTTTATATTGAAAATGCATTCCAAAAGGTGTTCAACATGATGCTTCATTTTACAGTGTTTCTAAAATTGTTGATAGGGAGTACATGGTAGACAAATGTGTATCAATGCAAAGAATTACCCAAAAAAATCATAAGTGTAGTCTGTATTGTATATTAAAACTATTCTTAATATATAGCTTCACATAATATACATAAATTCTTAATATGATGACGATGATGACGATGATAATAATAATAATAATAATAATAATAATAATAATAATAATAATAATAATAATAATAATAATAATAATAATAATAATAATAATAATAATAATAATAATTACCCGCTATTGTGAATAATGAAATAAATATCTTATAATATATTTATTTTGCAGAAATGAAAGTTCTCAATATTTAAATTATTTCCCTCTTATTTATTAATGTTTTAAACGGTTATATTGATTTAAAATGCATTGAGAATCCAAGGTAATTAATACCTAGGTGAAGCAATTAACCGGCAAAGCAATAATAATGCTTAAATATTTTTAAAATAATAATATTTACAGAATAATCAATATGCTATTTGTTTTTAAAATTATTTTCCAATTACAGATTTAATCCAATAATTACTATTTTTAATAAATTGCTCAAATAAATCAATATATTTGTTTATTTATATACATTTTATTTTTTAATTTATTGAAATACGTAAAGAAATATTTTTTTATTTTATTTTTTACTTCATATTTCATTTAATTAGAAATAATTGTCTAAAGTTGTTTTAATTAAATACATTTTTGTTGTTGTTTTATTATTATAAGGTAACCGTTATTATTAATGTTCCTGGAAATACCTAACAAAACTAAATTAATCCTATGTTATATTATTATCTCTAATTATTTTTATTGGTTTACAATTAAACATTACTTTTAAAGAAATATTAAATATTATTTCTCAATTGAGATTTAAATATAAAATTGCAGGCGAAATATAGGTTGATAGATAAAGAAATAATTTAATGAGTGTACTCTTTTTATTAACAAAAATGAAGGAGAGGGTTATAAAAAAATAAATAAATGAAAAAGAGATGAAAATGAGACTATTAAAAATTTTACTAGAAGAACAGATCATAGATTATAAAAAAAAAAAAAAAAAAGATGTGATATATTGTAAATATATAAATTATTTGATATAAAAAGTAATGTAATTTCTGCTTTAAAAAATAATGTTAAGTCTATTTCATTGCTTCCCATATACATATGAAAGAGAATTGGTTAGTAATATTTGAGGTTGAATAATTTTACATTGAAATTATATATATATATACAGACATTTTAACGGTAAATGCAATATTGTATTTACCGTTAAAATTCTTTTTTATTTTTATATATATAATATTTTATAACGGGTAGTGTGTATATATATATATGGTCACTTATTATTTTTTTTTTTTTCATATGTCATAGCATCGGCCGGGACCGAACCCACACCCGTCTGCAACCAACTACTTGCTTGCAAGGCTGGTGCGATGACCTCTCGGCTAACAACACTATCGAACTTTGCAGCTAGAGGGCAGTTCAATTATTATTTAAATACGTTTGTAAAAATTTTCACATGTTGTTATAGTTATTCATTATTAAAATATTATTTATCATTATATATATATATTCTAATAACAATATTAAATAATTAATAATGTAATTGGTAAGTTTTTAATAAAATAAAAAGGGTTTAAATTTTAGAAAAGATAAAAAAACAAATCACACTATTTTATTTATATATATATGTTAATAGAAAGTGAAATATTTAGAAATAAAAAAAAATGTATTTAAAATCATAATTGGGGGGAGAATGATATTTTGCATTATGTGTACAAATACTTCATTCAATGAGAAAGCAAGGGAATAGAACTAAATATGAAGAATTATTTTGATAAAAAAAACATGCATAGATCTTTACAGTGAAAAAAAGTGGTTCAATTAAATATTTTACATTTTAGTTTACTTTAATATATAAAAAATAGCATTATTATAATTTATTTTCAATTTAAACTTTTATTTTTCTGTGATTGTTTTATTTTCCTATGGAGACATTAGAGGGTAAAAAAACATGATAATTATGTAGATATAACGTAGGATTTCTCCATAAAAAATAATGAGATATATATATATTATAAATTAAAAGTAATTAAAATAACCAAGACTTGAAAAATAAAAGCATTTACACAGAACAAACACACACACACACACATATATATATATAATGTAAATTTATATGGATGTTATTACAACCGCTGTTTCAAGCAACAACAAAAGACTAACACTATATTTAATTTTGTGAACTTGAATTTATTAATCTTAAAAAGGTACAACTCACAATATAATAAGAAAAAAAAAATGTTTATAAAACAGGTGGTGTCTATGCATTGAATTTATTAATACAAAGTACTCTTAATATCCATCATGAATTTTAACCCATCATAATGTATGTTAATATTTTTGGACTGGAAGCTAAGATATTTTCTAATATTTTGGTGTTGCTATGAATAAATATACATTAAAAAAAAACTCATTATATTTCCATCTTACGTTATTTGCCATGATGAATAGGTTTATCATTTTGTAGTTCAATTTAGAGTCTCTTTATTTATTGCAATACAAATTAAATGAACATTAACAATAGGTGTGTTATCCATGGGAAGATTACCCTGAACCTAAGAATAACGAAATTTGATTTTTGTTTGTTTTTGATAATGTTTTATATATTTTTCAAAGACCATTATACGTTGGCTGGCCATTGCCTATTTCATACGATTTAATTTTGCTGGATTAAGAATTTTGATATATATATATAATTTGGCACTATCAACATTGAGGACTCAATTATTAATCACTTGAATATGAACATATTTACATATCTGATTTGTTGTATTATATATTGTAACCCGCAGCGATAAAGCGGTGATGGATACAGTCGAAGGTAAGCAGCGAGTGACCATTAGGTGTGAAAGTAATAATAATAATAATAATAATAATAATAATAATAATAATAATAGTAGTAATAATAATAATAATAATAATAATAATAATAATAATAATAATAATAATAATAATAATAATAATAATAATAATAATAATAATAATAATAATAATAATAATAATAATAATAATATATCTGATCTTAAACTGCTTTAATAAAAAATACTTATACATTAATAATTTCCTAGCTCAGAATAATAATAGCAATAATAATAAATTGACTCATAATACAGTGTTCCCATGCTATGATGTATATACTGCCTTAAACTATCAAAGACACATACTTGATTGCATGGAAATATCATTGAATTCAAACTCTATAAGAATTACAATCATATCTCCAGGACTAACTACCATAATACGATTTAAATAGAGCTAAAATAATATCCCTACTAAATATTTAAAATTAATAATATTAAAGTGTATTAGAAAAATAAATTTACATTCTAATTTTAATTTGAAGTAAATCTTGATCTACTTCTTTATTAGATTTTAATCTTTATCTTAGGAATATCATATTACAGAATGAACAACATATAGTGTATTTGATTATAAAGGACAATTTTATGAAAATCCAATAATCCAGACAAAAATAGAAAATTGTGTAAGAATAATATTATTAAAAAAACTAATACGACCTTGCTATACCATACAATAACTAAACTATGATATAGTTATTTTAGGTCATATAGGATTTTGAATTAATTCAAGAAAAAAAAAACTTTATTATGATTTAAGAAATCTAATAAAATATAATTTGGATTATTAAATTACTCAGAAATAATCTCTCATGATGATAATTCTTACCTTTAATACTATAAATGTAGTATAACCAATTTTATATGGCAAATAGTTATGTAAAGTTTATTATTTTCTGTATAGCCAAATATAGCTCTGATTACACTTCTTATCATAATAATCAGTTTTGTATTTCAATGCAAAATACGTTTAATAATAATAGTAATGATTGTTCTTAATTTAAAACAAACAAAAAAAATTCTAAAATTTACTATAAAATGAAAATATGTGTCCATCAAACATATATTAAATAAATTTGGATTTTCTCAATAGTTTTTCTGAATCTATGATCATTTATAAACCAATTATCATATGCTTCATGATAAAAACTCATTTTCATAAGTGTAATACACACATTAAATAGTAAGATTTATTATACGTTTGCAATACAGTAAATATTTAAATATAATCACTGAATGTAATGATTGATAAATAGAAATATGGAAACATAAATAAAGTCAAACTACACAATTTTAAATTCTATAAAATATCAATTTATTTACAAAATAATATTTAGGATTTACACATCAATATCTAAGTTTTCTTTTACAATACACACAATATAAGCAATTGTCTATTAACGATACTATTTACAAATTTCAATAAAATAATTTTATAGTTATAAATTTTCAAATACAATGTACCATATATTAGTTTGGTAATATGTTCATCTATCCAAAATGCATTTACATAACATTTTGTAATAAATCATAATTATTTCTTAATAACACAATATAACAAAATGGGCAAATATTTGAATTACAGTCAGTATAGTTTAAATCATCATATTATATCTTCCCCATTTATTTCAAATAAAGCAAACCAAACAATATAAAACATAATTATACCATAGTGATTTTATAAATTACTATTCACCTTAATGAAAAGCAGGTTTTACGTTTTCCATAATAATTTTATGGTTACCTTATTGAGTTAACCAGTAAGTAATTAAATCTATATGCTATTTTGATTGACTACTAATTACTTGGCAATAATTAAGCTTTTAAAATATAAATTTTAAAATACTATTCCTTATACATAAAACATTACAAGCATTTTGAATTAAAGAATAGCCTAAGTCATATCTCACATTAACATACATGTTTAAAATTGGCATAGGTGAATTTTTCCTATTATAATTTATTTTCTAACAAATCCTTTTTTTTGATAAACAGAGCAAAATTCTCCATAAGCTTAATGGTTTAAATCCTTTTTTTTTTCTTAAAATAGCAATTATTAAACTTCTTTCAAAATTAATTGTAAATTAATTATCTGTTTCCATCGCTATTAGGATTATTTAGAAAAATCATGATTATGCTCTTGGAAATATTTAAATATTTATTATTAAATTTTGCTATGTTCTTCCTCTGACTCATACTATGCAATACAGGAATAAAACATAAAGATTAAATACCCATATGAACCCAAACAGTTACATTTGACAAGAAATCCTTAGGTTTAAATATCATAAGAACATCCAAGAAGTAAATTGAATCTATGACATCTTAATACATTTTATAAAGCAGCTGAAATATTTTTTTTTCCATACGGAGGCGAACTCACAACAACCGTCTGCAATCCACTGATTCTTGCAAGGCGACTGCGCTGACCTCTCGGCTAACAAACATTGACGAACAGCTGAAATATTTCTCACAATTAAAACACAAAATTCCATCACAAAATTAATAAGTGTGCATTAGTTGGACTATACACTCTAACACTACCAGAATGCACTAGCATAACTTAACTGATAATAGTAAAGACACAGAGGAAAGAAAATTTAGCACAAGTAAATAAGCGTTTCATAAAATAATTCATTATCTAAAATATAGAAATCGTGACCGTATTAATAATTAATCCCCAACTAAACATTTTTTATTCAGTAGCATATATTCATTATAACTTGAAAATAGTAATTTGAAAAAGTATTAGGAATATTTTTTTCAGGATAAAACAATCTAGGTTATTTTACCTTTTTAAATTTGAAATGGAATAATATTAAACAAATTAAGTAAGCAGGTATTGTAATGGTCATATTTGTACACTCATGCAACAAAATTCAGAGACTTTGCAAATTCCCTAAAGACAATCTAGATTATTGGTTGAGACCTTGAATGAAATTGCACCTCAGCTCCTCCTCCATCACTCCAGGAGCTACTACCCTATGAATGACATATATGAGGCTACATTCGGTGTTTTTTAATTAGAATACCGGCAGTAGCACAGGGCAAAATTTGAGACTCTGATGAATTAACTCTTATAGCTATGACTAAACTAAACACACGCACACATCTATGGCTTATGAGATTTTTAATCATTTGATAATCAACACAGAAAGTCAATGCATAGTTATATTAATTCACTTAAGTATGAACTAAAATGAATATTATTTGAATGGATTGAAACACTATAAAAAAATACAGTAAACAATAATGTATTTTATATCTTTTAATAAATCAAATAAATTATTAAGATAGCTATCTCTCTATGCATTGGAATTCACCATAGGTGTTGCAATTAGATGAGTAAGTGAGTTAAAGAACCTCAACTTATGCACTGGACAATTAAATCAGAACTTATTCTGTTAACAACTTTATTAAATTATAATCTATGGTTTTAATAATGCCTATTTCATACTATGAGATGACTATAAGATTTGAAAAAGAGACAATTAATAATTATAATTACTTTAGGTATGTCAAAGTTAGCCAAAATTGGCTCTCTATACAGATTATTATTACGCAACCAGATTTTGCATTCAAACCAAAGTTGAATTTTTTAATAGTAATGGCGGACTGAACTGGGATCTGTTATAGTGAAGTTTCTGATACTATGGTGCAATATTAACCATCATAAAATGCTCTTGAATGTGTGTTTTCACATAGGATCTATCAAATCAATGATCAGTTTGCATGGACTGTATGACTTGGTACAAGAAGAGAACATTTGTTATGGAGTTCTGATTTTCTGGAAACATTAACAGTCTGGATACTCAGGTTCCATTTCTAAGGAAAGCAATCAGAAAATAAATACAGAATGGCCTTGTACTAAATCCCCATAAACAAATACATATATGTATATAACAAGCTTGAAACATGAACAATCTGGACTCTCGTGTTCCAGTTCTAAGGAAAGCTATCAGCAACAAATATGGAATGGCCTTATACCAAATCCCCATAAACAACTATATATAAGTATATACCAAAATACCTATGCATGTGTGCATGCTTTGTAAAGAACACATTCACCATGCTAATGAACACCGATCATTAATATATCTAAAATACGCTAATTATATAGCTTCTTTTCACTAAACTATTGTATAACAGTTCATAAGTTAGCATATGTGAACATGCTAAAGAAAAGGGTTAATTAAGTGATCTAGCTTATAATTAATCTTTATAGTTCATACTATGTATTCAAGGGAGGTATAAAACATAATAAGGACTTATGTATTTAATTTAAATATGCTAAATAATTTATTAGTACAATCAAACCTACTTTTCCTCAGCTAATATATAATAACTATTTGATATACATATAATAGGTTTCAGATTGTAGATTGCATGAGGGTGTGCTTTAACACCTATAAATTATCTATAGAAAGTCTCTAATCATCTCTCTCAACCCCCCTCTATGGGATTTGAGTGTCAATCTCCCCTCTGGATAAGACATATCATAAATTCATAACAAATATTATAAATTATAATAAAGCATAAACACAGATACAAATATATTTGGAGTGTAATTTAAATTTAACAAGAGTTACATTATTAAGTTATTTTACTTTAAAAAAGTTAGGCAAGTATTACAGAATAGTTATTCTTACATTACTTTAGGAAATTAGATACAATTTATCTTAATGACATAATTGATTCCATAGAGAATGTTTAAATAATAAGTTTGTGCATATTTATACATAGCTAGCTTAGAATTATTTAAGAAATTAATAATGAGAGTTTATTACAGAGCTCTGTGGTTTATTTTACCAATCTTCTCTGCTAATGGTCTTCCTTTAATAGTGTATTGGGGCAGTTTTGTCTGTTCATATAACAAGATCTAGCAACTAGGCAAAAATACCTTGAGTCCAATAATGTGCAAGATAGAAGTCAGGAACACTCATGAACTTTGTTCTATTTGTCTTTTTTCGAGATCTAACAACTTATGAGCAACAATCATGATGACACCAATCTATTTTATCTCTGTCTGACAGCATCACAAAGCGAATACACAAAAAGACTCTAATTTGAAATCATATAATGGAAACTTTTAGTATAAAATATAATGTTTGACCCATTTAAAGGTCATGACCTTTCACATTATATATATATATATATATATATATATATATAATGTGAAATATATATATATATATATTAACCTTATATTTTAGTGTAAAATATATAGATTGATTGAACTGAAATAAAAATTTCTGTCTTCTGGGTGATTTGATTGTCTTGGTTTGCATTGTGAACAGTCTATTTATTTGCATTTAAAATAATTTATTGGTGAGAATAAGTAATATTTGCCATGCTTATTGCCTGTATTATTTTAATGTTTTTAATTTTACTCTTTTTCATCCACTGATTTTGGTCAAATATGTTTAACACATCAAGTATAGGAAAATGTGATTAAAATAATAATAATTCTTATTTATTTAAACTAATCTTAGAAATTATTTTCATTTAATTCAAAAACAATTTGTTTAACTAATTATTAATTATTAGATAAAAATATAATAAATAAACATGTAGTTTCAGTAAAAGAAAGCATTTCAGTGAAAGAGAGTATTGACAGTATTATTAAAAAAAAATGGTATAACATGTAAACAAAATATGTTAGTCATATTTAAAAAAAAAATATTAACAAGCAAACGGGTTAACCAAGAATTCTCATATGAATTTAAATATAAAATGGTGATATTTAATAACAGTATGATTTGCTGAATTTAAAAGGTCTGTTCAAGTCTGCCGGTCAATTGAATCAAATCGCTAATAATTTTCTCAATATCCATATTTGAAATATGCCAGACGTTTAACTTTAAAAGTAGAATTAATAGTAGAAGATCAGTATGTTTTGGAATATTTTGCTGCATGCACACTGGCAACATTGAATAAATATTTTAATTTTTTGCAGATATTTTCGAACAAGAAAACTATATTTTTTTTAAAAAAAGAAGAGGTTTAAAATCAAATTTAAATGTTAAATTTTAGTGAAACGATACTTTAATGTTTTGTGTATCAATAATTAAATAATAAAAATTGATTATCTTATCTGAACGTATGCTGCCAGTAATGTATTTACTATTTAAATTGTTTACGACTTGAATAATGGTAACAACCTTCAAATAATTAACTAAAACTACTTTCTGCTTTCTATCGTCAATTTTGAATTATTAAATTATTTTGCTTAAATTATTATTCCTAGATTTAAATGTGGATAGATAAATTAATATACCCTAGATATTATAAACATGGAACAATTCTATATAAAAATGTAAAATTTAATAACTTATGAAGAACATTTTCATTTAAACTGTACATGACATGCTTTTGGAATTATCTCATATTCATGGAGTCCACATAAAATTCATTGATTTAAAAGTACTCATAATAACTAGAACAAACGGATACAATCACATCTATGGAATTTGGCTATAATTTATAATTATTATTTTGTGTGTATTTATTGTTCAAGACATTTATATTAATTTCACGGATAATATTTAATATTCTAAAAATGTTGGACACATTTATTTATGTATTTAAGTAAGAATGAATTAATTTTTATTTTTATTGTTATATGAACTTACATGTGAGGTTCATGAAATATAATTTTATTATGTTTAAATTAAATTCATGGAATTGAATAAAATATTTATTTGAGGAAATAGCGCTTGCAAAATGCTTGAGATTTACTAAATAAATTACAGTGAGTGTCAACCTCTGATGAGGTATCTAGTGAGTTTTCCCAGGGTTCTGTTCCTATACTCATGTCACGTGTATTACATTGTTATTATGTTTATATTTTAAGCAAGATAAATCAGTATATTAGTTATCCTTATTATTGAAACTCTTTTCATTATGTATGAACACACATCTGCTAAAATGGTGGTGTTTTTCTGAATTGTCAGAATAACTGAGGAGGATTTTTGCACTTTAAATGGGAAGGAAATATTAATATTGGTTTACAATGTTAAATGGAATTAGTTTGTGATGGTGGTTAATCTGCAGATTAATTATTTGCCACTTTCTATATATTTTACACTCATTCCTGGGCTGATGGTTAATCCACAGAACTGTCTAATTATATTTGTTGCTTCATGGTGGTGTATAAACCCACAGGGCATTCAGTGTTGTCTCATTCCTATGTGTAGATGAATGCATCCAAAGGAATATCATTTTACTTCATAAATGTAAGTTTGGGCAGAGTATTTTGTATTATTATGCTAAAATCATCTTCTTTTTTCTATAAGTATGACTTACAAGTTGAGTCATAAAGTGTAGCAGGTCATCTTATCTAAATTATCCTCATAATGATTAACTGTTTGTTAATTAATATTTTATTTGAACTGAAGTATGAATTTTCACTTTGGTTTAGCATTGTATTATAGCTAATTTCTGAAAATATAATATTATTTATTATATTATTATAGGTTTATAGTATAGGTTTATTGGTTCTGGAACTGACAAATTGGATATTTCATGATTTGATGTTAAATTTTAGTATAGTTTCCTAAGGCAGAAATTAGATCAAATTATAATAAAATTTATGATTAGGCTTTTATAAACCTGTGCCTATGATGTATTTATTGAAGGAAACAATATAAATGATATTTTTTGTTTATTTATGCATCTATTTATTATATTAAACATCCTACATCAATTATTTGTTAATCATAAAATTGTAAATAAATATTAATTTATAATTAAACTTACTGTGCCATTGTTATTTTTCATTCACAAAACCAGAAATCCTATATCTTGAATAGAGCATACATTGGAGTACATATTGTTGTCAGTAAGGCATAAGAGTTTTAGTAATATTCAAAGAAACCATTTGAATGCTTTTTGTCCTTAGTAATTTATGATGTGTAATGTACAATAAAATTCCATTTGCCTTTTCCACCACTTTAGCTTTGCATTATTGATTCTTGCACATGATACAAGATAAATTGATTTTATAAACTTATTAACTGATTTACCAGGTAATGATATGATTGAATTTATTTGCTTAAAGTTATAATTGTCATTCATCAATATATCAAGAGTCTCAATGCTATTTATTAAATTTTAATTTAAGTTTATAAGAAAACAACCCAAGTTTCCCATGCTTATTATTATTTCAAAACTCACACCATGACTATCATTTGTACCAAAACCATGCATGTCACTCTTGAAGAATAATATTTAGTATGTCCACAAATTATACCATCTTGTCCATGGTCGGCTATAAGGTCTCATGTGGTGAAAATCGCAGATTAAAGTTTCGAAGGATAATAAAATTACATACTTATAATTTGTCTAATGTACTTTCACATAATGTTATGATGGGTTTTCACCATATACTCTGGCCATGACCAAAATAGATCATAACAATTTCAAGTTATATCATTAATTTTGTTCTTGTGATGTGATCAGACTTTTCTTTTATAGTTTTTGGCCACCCAATGATTGGGGCATTTGGTTACAGGGCATTTTATTACTATATATATATATATATATATATATATAGTAATAAAATCCCACTAATCATATATATATATATATATATATATATATATATGATTAGTGGGAGATCATCTAGTCAGAGCAAGCATAATTTAATCACTAAATCATTAATATTTTAAATAAAAAGAAATAATGATATATATATATATATATATGACAATAGATGGCGTTATACCAAAAACACCTTCAAGCGTTTGTTTACATAAATGTCAGAGTGAGTATTTCACTATTTCTAACTTAATTTCCACCTTCATATCATGATTTCAAGCTATTTGCTATCGTCAGTGAAGGACAGGATTAAGAAACTAGATCTAAAACAAATAGCTTGAAATCATGATATGAAGGTGGAAATTAAGTTAGAGATAGTGAAATACTCACTCTGATGTTTATGTAAACAAACGCTTGAAGGTGTTTTTGGTATAACACCATCTATTGTCATAAATACAAGTGTATGCAAGTTTTTAACTTGTGTTTTTTGTTTTTCAAAAATGCACCTTTGAGGTCTTTCTTGCAATGATATATATTGCAGAGACTTCTACTATGTGGTGATTCTGAACTGATATCAGACCCATGTAGCTATCTGGCATGCGACGCAGAGTTTGAAGACATTACGTGTCTAAAAGATTCACACTTGCAAGCTGAATAGAAACTGTTTCTTAAACGCTCAGAGTTTGTGTTTTAGATCTAGTTTCTTAATCCTGCCCTTCACTGACGATAGCAAATAGCTTGAAATCATGATATGAAGGTGGAAATTAAGTTAGAGATAGTGAAATACTCGCTCTGACATTTATGTAAACAAACGCTTGAAGGTGTTTTTGGTATAATGCCATCTATTGTCATAAATACAAGTGTATGGAAGTTTTTAACTTGTGTTTTTTGTTTTTCATATATATATATCTATATATATATATATATATATATATATATATATATATATATAAGATGTATTACTTTAAACAAAAAATGCATAAATACTTGGTTTATATTATTTCATTAATCATCATTGGCCTCTTGACATAAGTGTAATTTGATTTATATTTATATGGTAACAACAGGTAAATCACATGAAATTTGTTTATGACAAATTTTATTTATTATTTTATTTTTTGTGGCTAACTCATATACCAATAATTAATAAATACATCGACAGACATAGTTGGTTTAATGCTATGAGTAAATATCTTTGAGAGATTCCAATCATTCTCAGAAAAAACAAAATATAATATGTGACCTAATATTTAGAATGATTAATTTTAGTACTAAATTACACTTTGCAGGAATAAATAAAACATTCTCAGTTTATACTGAGTGAGAGACATGTGTGGGATAGTTTTTAACACACACACACACACACACACACACACATATATATATATATATATATATATATATATATATATATATATATATATATATATATATATATATATATATATATATATATATATATATATATAAATCTGCTTAGTATAATTATAACTTTACAGCTTGTGGACATACATAGGTTTTATCTGAAACTAGAACAAAAAGGGTCATTCATGCATGGTGGCATACTTACATAATCCAGTCATAGATCCTTGCAGGTGCTTCTGAAAATTCATTGAAGAAATATACTGATATATGTCTGCAAAGTTTAGCAAAATCGGTTCATAAAATGAAGAATGGTCTGCCGCGAGTTTAAATGGCTGAGCTTTTCCTAGAGCGATCCCATATTGAGCTAAATCAAGCAACCAAATAAGTCAGTCTCCAGGGGTTAAGAATCTGTTTTTTTAGACTTGGAGATATGTGATGGGGTTTAGATTTCCAATATGCCTGGGTAGAATGAAACACAAATATATATAAACAAGGGAGCCTGTATGCACACAACAATTGGAGTAACACATATAAATTTAAAGGAGTATTTAATTAATTACTATCACTACATTATGGAATATCCCACATAATGGTATGATTTAATTACTAACCAGTACAGGAGCACTTAAATTTATTAATAAAATAACCAAATATTGATATAAAAATCCCCTTTCTTATTACTTTAATTTATATAGGAACTCCCCACAACGTTAACAACATGAAATTTTTTTTTATATATATATTATATGTAGTATATATATATATATATATATATATATATATATATATATATATATATATATATATATATATATATATATATATATATATATAATTTTGGTTTTGGGCTAGTTTTGATTTTATATTGACTAGATTAGCTTTATATTTGTAATGTTTTGAAACAGTAAGGTCTGCTTTGCAGATCTTCGTTTCACCTTTTCTCACCTATTTCCACCCTCATATTTTAGTTTGATCCCAATCTATCGTAGTATGTCTGCAATTTGCTTATAAACCGAAAATCCCGCCTAATTTTAAACCACAAGTACAATTCCCGTATTATATATATATATATATATATAATACGGGAATATATATATATATATATATATATATATATATATATATATATATATATATATATAACTCATTCCCAAATAAATAAAAGATTATAGATTATGTATATGTTCCCATAATTTTGATTTATTAAAAGTAGGTTATATAAGTCATAATTGTGCACACACTATGATATGACTTTTAAAACATATCAAATTTATAAATTGTTAATGTTATTTTGTTTGAATCTATTTACAAAGATATATTACCGTCGTAATATATTTTGATTTAAAATAAAATTCATTTAGTAAATATTCGTTTAGTAAATAGATTCAAATTTTGCAATTTAAAAGTAAGGTAATTTTCGTTTAATCTAATAAAAGCCATTCCAAATATTTCTGTTAAAATAAATGAGGGGCAATAGTTTAATTAGTTAATATTATATAAGTTTATCTAAAAACAGTAGATGTCCACTTAATGTTTTCTTTAATTAGTAAAAGTAATTTTAATTAAATCTAGTTTGTAATTCAAATCTTGACAGGGAAATTAACAAAAGAAATTAATTAATGTTGAATTCCTTTAGACATTCAGATAGATTTAATTACAGCTGATAAGTCCTTTATATTTTGTAATGCTCCAGGGCAGTTCTATTGTTAATTTCTAATATAAAAAGGAGGATTTTCTTTTGTTCTCCATTCTAATGTTTCTAAGAGAAATCATTCTGAGGTCTAATGTATCTAACCAAAATTATTGTAGTAATTTGTAGATCTTGACATGATGGAGTAGAGCGCAAGAAGGCTATTTCTCTTGGGAATGGTCATATGCTGCCATAGACCATCAGAATTTATCACACAAGGAACCCCGGGACTGCTGCTGCTGCCAAAAATATGAACATTTCCAAAAACCTGCTGACCATCAGTCTACCTAAAAATGCTTCTCCAGAGGTAACCCTAAAATTAACCCAAGAGCTCTTGTGATAACTAACATGCTATAGCTATTTTAAATTGTTTTCTTATATTTCACATAATGTCATTATGTATTTCTTTTAAATATAATCAACATTTTGCTCTCTATCTTTGGGTTAATATTTTCTATTGCTTAAGCTTTCTGTTATCTTATTATGATAATGTGTCAGAATCATCTTTGACTGAGTGAATTATTCCTTTTGTTGAAAATAAGACACCGCTATGAAGGCATATTTTAAATTTCTAAATAATTTTCCAATTTTATTATCTTGCAAATCACTCGTTCGAGGGTAATTCTTTTCTTTAATATATAATATAATCACATAGTTTAAAATCTACATGTTATTGATTTTAATCTAATATGAGAGTATGTGTGAGATCAATGATTAAATGTGTCCCTTATTTCATGATTGCATATATAAATCTATACTTACTTTTCAAACCCACAAGCATGCATTTTCCTATTATAATTACGGTGTTCTACTTTAATTACAAACTTCATCATTGACATCGAGAATGTGAGGACTCTTTTAAATGAATTTCTGAGAATTTGATTGAGTATTTTTCTTAATCCAAGTAAAACCCATTCAGTATGTTTTATATACACTAGTCTCATATTGCTGGTAAAGAATTGGTTGTTGAGACCGCTTTCTTTTACTTTTCCAAGGATTCTTTACATGGCCAAGTCCATTCTCTTCACTTATTGTGGTTTCCAGTTAGAGTGTGTCCACAAATAACACACCTGGGAATTAAACGCAATCGTCACACAGTCGCTAAGTTTCAGCTGTTCATAACAATACTTTCCTATTGGTTAGTGGCGATATGACCTCCATAATCATTCTGGATATTCAATATTGTTTTATTTATTTTACAAAAAATCCGTGACTTAAACATGTCACACTCTCCAACTTTAATAAATTCATAAGCAGCAATATTTGACCTCCTAATGCAACTCTATTATTATTATTCTCAAATAAACGCTTTGATCACATTCCCAGTTTGTTGCTTAGTAAGCTTTTGTCTGTGCTATTTTCAAAATCAATAAATATTTTATAACACTTAATTTCAAATATTTTCTTAAACTTGTATAATTACTCAAAGCACCTCGCACATGTTCCTATCTCATCAAGCACATTATCGTAATGCTATTAGCACGAGGAATAGAATATATCACTTTGCTTTAAAATCTTTTTGTCATTTATTGGAATATAATGCCAAGAATTATTTAATATGCATCCCTGTCTCATATAAGCAGACAGTGGCATTATCTATATATTTTATATAAATAAATTTTGTGAAATCATTTAAAACTAAATTTGATATCTTATTTTATTGATTCCTACCACCCTTTTTTTTTTTTATATATATATATATATATATATATATATATATATATATATATATATATATATATATATATATATATATATATATATATATATATATATATATTTATATATTCTGCATTTCTTTTGTAAATCCATAGATGTTAATTAACCACCCAAGCTTCTTTTAGTATAGAGTCTTTTGTTTCTCCCTGACCACCAGGCATCGGTCAAAGGTTATACTAGTAGTGGCATCAGATGCATTATCATGTACATGGCACTGTGAAATTTGGACTTTAGATTCAAACTTAGTATATTTAGAAGGCAACCCCTCCTAGAATGTTCAATTTCATGTCTGGGGTTTGAATTCTGCAGTGTGTTAGTGAGATAGACGATTCCAACTGTTACAGTTTATATATATATTATAATGATCGAAAAGCAAGTGGAGATCGAATCTAACCACAATCTGCACTACAGTGGTGCCATCTAGGCATTTGAGCCTAGAAAAATTTATAAAGTAGGCAGATTCACGCTGTTAAGATTCCATTTTATTTAAATATCCAGATTGTTAGCCCAAGTCACTAGCTCAGTGGAACAGCAGAGAGTATAAAATATAACTTTATATATTAAATATAAAAAAATAAAAGCCACTGCCAGAAATTAACACATAAAAATATTTATTTACGCACATATAAAATCATTCTAATTTGAGGAATAAGTTTAACATTTTAGATTTTTATATTAATCTTTAAATTTACATTTAAATAGATTGCAATAAGGAGTTTAATATTTATTTAGTGAGTCGAGTATGAATAGACTACATAGATCTGCATTTGACAAGAAAATATTCTTTCCCTTATTTAACCTTAGGCCAAAAGTTCGCAGTCAAAACGGCATCAATCCATCTGATACATTTATGTATTCAATGTAGCATGAAAATACGACAACACAAAATACTATACTATCAGGAATGTACATCTGAACAGTAAGTAGAGTTAGAGAAGACATTGTCTCTCCACCAACAGGAATGCTACATCTGTTGGTGAGTAGAACAAAAAACAAAAAACACCATAGGAAATGGACTGCGATCCTTTGCCGACTTAAAAAACCCATCCATAAGCAAACAGAAGGTGTGTGGCATATATATGCAATCCTGCCCATAGCAGATCTCATACTACATCTACTAATTACACAAATATATCCAATTCATTGAGCCAATTCAACTATGAAATGAATAACCTAAGATTACCCTCCCTTAAACTATATATATATATATATATAATTTTACGAATCTATACAGCCATTCATGCCCCACTTAAATTTAACATTTAATTATGTTCACACAGATGAATTTTATACAATTTGTTTTATAATGTCGAGTATAGATTGGCTGCACAGATTCTGCAGTCAAAAACATCTCAAAATAAACACAACTGATCAAAATACAAAATCATCTATAATGTCAATTGCATAGGAAATACAAAAACTCCCTAGCATTCATCATAAGATGCCGCAGAGACATTGATGACTTATACATTCCAATCGACTATGAAACAGCAACATAATTAACCGCTAATGAATCTATGCAATGTCTATACCCAACTTTAAATTTCATGCATTTAAATAATTTATACGATGAGTATTAATACAAATAAAAAATAATAAAATGGAAATGATGTTTATCAATGCAAAACATATAAATTTAAACATTTTCAATTGATTTTAAACTTAAAAGTCAGATAGAAGTTCATAAGCTTGAACAAAAGTTCTTAATTATTTTTAAATTTTAGAGTTCATGTCAATAGCTTACAGTAGAAGAATCACTGCTCTTGATGTAAATTTCCACGGAGTCTTTATTTGAAAACCCGGTCAGATGTTCTGGAGGTAGCATTAGCTGGTTAATTTCAGTATCACAGTCAGTTCATTTTTAAAATAGAGAGAGAGAGTGATATGTGCGTCCTATCATGACCCTCAAAAACAAACCAGAAAAACTGTCAGGAAAACTGTATTTCTCCTTTTATAGTATCCACAGAGATTCAACAAACAAAATGTCACTAATCCATCCTTTTCATTCGGGTCCGAGCTGAGGCTTGGTGCTTCCATTGGTCAAGCTAATTTTTCTTTATTCTCTCATCTAATTTTTCATCTGACTCTTTAATTACATAGCTTTTGGATAATTAATAAACAATCATTTCCATTTACAGATTACAGGAATTAATTAATACCTGTTTTTATTTTAACTTACCTTATTTCTTTATTAAAATATTTCTATATTTAAATGTTTTATTTTTTTATCAAAAAAGTACGTTGAAATACTTTTTTTATTTATAAAAAAAATTTTTTTTAAAGTTTTGTATCTGTGCGAATATAATATATACGTTATACGTTTAACAAACATTTTAATTTTAGCATTTAGTTGTTTTTTTTTTTTTTAATACATTTATTTTTATTTGCGAACTTAAAAGTTTTTATTTCAATTTAATGTAACAACATATTTATATATCATTACAATATATATATATATATATATTGTAACGATATATAAATATGTTGTTACATTAAATTGATATATATATATATATATATATATACGTCATATTTATATATCGTTACAATATATATATATATATTCGATTTCTGTATTTTTAAAGCAATATTCATAATTATATAACTGAATATTTGTAAATACAGTAAGTAAATAATTAAAAATTTTATCCACTTAGGAGCACTTTCCATTATCTCAGTAAAGTGTTTCATCTAAAGCTTTGAAATGCTAAAAAGTTAGTATTGCAAAGCTTTAAATGACACAGATTACTGAGATAATTGAAAGCGCTCCTAAGTAGATAAAATTTTTAATTATTTAGTTACTGTATTTACAAATATTCAGTTATATATATATGAATGAGGTGATGATTATTAATTTCAGAATAAAATAGATTTTATTTCATATACCAAATTTGACTATTTAAGATTAGCACTTATTATTTAAATAAAAAAATAAATAAAACATTTCTTATAAAAAACAGATTTGTATTCTGTTTTTGTTCAATAACATCATGAGATAAATAATTTGTTTTCCCCAAATTCGCAAGCTTTCTCTAAGATAAAAATAATGAGACTTATTTTAATAAAACTAAATCTAGTCACGCCATATAGTATAGAGGGGGGAAATAGAAATAAAAGAAAAAGAACATACTGGCGAATTTCAGGAATTATTGGCATAAGTAAATATATAAATGTGTAAAACACAATAATAAAAGTGATAAAATATTATTGCCGCATGAAGGTGATAGAAAATATTATTCTTATTTAATAGAGGTTCAATGATAAAAAAAAAAGTTGTATAGAGTTATGTACATGCTAATATCAGGTAGGTATATTACAAATTATTTAAACAGAATATTTAATTTCTGATTGAAGGACCAGCTAATAGAATGATATCAATTTAAATTACAGACATGGTTATGAGAAATAGTTACAAAAGGCTGAACATATGAATTTAAACATTATGCAGTGGCTATTGTTTTTACCTTAGTAATTAGTAGTGACTATTTGTGATTTCAGCATCAATTGGAATTGATGAACTAAATCTAATTAGATTTGGTCAGTCAGAGAGGTAGCGTTTTCATTATTCAGTCTTTAGGTACATTAAAGTTTATGAGTAGTACATTATTTATACCTTAAACAACATTACTATTAAAATTTGTACTTATAGCAGATTGTTAATATGTACCTTCCATATTATTTAATGCATTAATAAATTTATATAAGATAGATTTAATTGCAATTGCTATAGTTTTAGTTGTAAAAGGCTACAAAGAATATTACTAAATTGAACATTAAAATGTTTACTATATTACAGATCTAACTATTTAACTAAGGCACAAGACACAATCAAAATGCCAGTACCATACCAGAGACTAATGAATTGTAGAGAATTTTATTATAATCTTATTATTTTATTTGCATTTTTTGTTTATAATTTGGCATTCCCAGAACAGATGCATGAATGAACCATCTCATTATGAGATAATGAGTTTACATGTAACACATATGTTGCCCTATCACTATTGAAGTGAGTCTCTACTATGATAATATACTTTTTTACATTTTAGTAAGCTTATGTTTTAAGTATTATTTACCTGATTCTGAGATAGAGATTTTCCTACTGCATAGTATGTTTCAAATGTATATTACATCAATATTTTTTTGAGAATTTTAACTTACTGTCTTTGAAGGATGTCATGGTTGTAGCTATTCCCTATACCAAAAATTAAATTTTGTATATATGATATTATTTTATTTATTGTTTACATTTTATATATGTCGAATTTGAAAAACAAGATTATGAATATGTATAACATATGAATTAAACAACATATAATTTTGAAATGAAATCAGCTGGGCCTCACTGCGGGATGTCTCTGTGTAGATAAACAAGTTAATGTTAAATAAGTTATTAATAACTTATATATCAAAAATGATAAAGAAAAATAATGGATAATAATATAAATGATTTTGTAAAATTAGATGAGTGTGCCCATTATAATATAAATATAAAATCAGAAAATGAGATATCTTAGAACCAATGTTCCAACATTTTTATCAAGCAGCCATACAAAGTAATATATAAATAAAATGATTTCAGAAAAAAGCAAAACAATTAAAATTATATAACAAATAATGTTCATATTGATAAAAGAAATAATGAAAGATGCAAAGCAGAAAGAAGAGCAAATGTTGAAAGTGGTTGACTAAAAGAAAAAAACTAGTGAGAAAATTGGATGAGTGAAAATGACTGCAAATAATCAAATTAGGTAAATAAAGACAAGAACAAATAATGAAAGTGACAGAGCAAAGATATGATAAGTTTATAAAAGATTTGTAGATTTTGTCACTAGAGCTTAAATAAATGTGAAAGATATTGAACTCCAAACAAAAGAAAATAATGACAAAATTAAGAAAATATACAACTCAGAAATAAGAGCAAATGATTGCATCAATGAGGAAAGATACAAAGCAGACATCTGAGAAAATGATGATAGAAATTAGGAATGTTGCAGAGCAGAAATAAGAACAAATAATTGTAAAAATTGCAAAAAGTATAAAACACTGTAATGAGCAGATAATTTCTTGAACATGAGAAATAATAACCAAAACATTAATAAAAACAGAAGTGAGTCTATAACAGAATAAAAGTAATCATAAAAATCACAAAACTATACTACTCCTAAAGAACTTGGGCAAGATATTACAAACATGATAAATTATAAATTTCATAACAATTATCTAATCAGGTTGTAAAACATAATATCATTCATGATACATATTATAAATATTTCTGTATATAAGAAAAAAAATCAGTAAAATTAATAGATACCTAATTAATAGATTCAAGTAGATGGAAGATGTTTGATCAAAATAGAGACATTGGATATATATATCTGCGAACCAGAAACAGTGATATTCCAAGTTCGAAGATGTTTGATCAAAATAGAGACATTGGAATATATATCTGCGAACCAGAAACAGTGATTTTAAAATATTTGTACTAGAAACCATAACTATTGACCAAAACAAATAACAGAAGTTGACTTAAGATAAAAAAATTGCAGTAGAAAAATTAGATAAAAAAGTGGTGCAGCAAACTACAGATTTAATAAAACACGTGAATGTGAATCATGGTAATATAGATTGTGTTGAGACTAAGTCACTGTTTATTCATTAGACTGATAGAAAAAAATATGTGTATACAAAAATGATTTGCTTTCTATGAAAATCATATAGATAACTTCAGCAGCACATACATAATTAAAGATCATGTCCCTGCATATGATGTGATCTAAAAATATTTTTGATAAATTTACATGGCATTAATTGCATTGTTCAAAAAATTAATATAAGTAACAAGGTAATTTATCCAGGTGTTCTCCATATTCACATAATTTTCCAGTTTGGAAAAAAACATTTCCGGCAACAGTTTTGTTTATGGTAACTGAATTAAAAAAGATTGATTATGTACAGTTCATTACTAAAAGATTGTGTAGTACAGAAATGTGTGGCTAATGTTAAGTAATTCCTTACCTACTAATTTATTAAGCTAATTTTAACATCAAACTAAACATGATCATCATTGAGTTTAAATTTATAGATAAAATGTTGAATTATTATTTTTCTATTAGTAACATAATGTTTATCGGTCATGTTAATCTACTAGTGAATTTAGTAAAGGGAACTTCATAGAGGAGTTTTAGAAAAGTTCATCAGAAATGGAAATGAAATGAAAAAAAAATATGAAAAGCTTTTTATTCAGAAAGCTTATTTAAAATAAGATAGTGAAGTTTTTTTTAATGGGACAAAAAAAAATATTTTAACACGCTAAAATATTTCCTTATGAAGAAGTATTGAAAAATCAATTTTAAAACTATGATTTTTTAAAAGGTTATCAAATTAAAATTATTAGCAAAATGATTTATATTATAATGTAAAATCTTTAAAAAGAAGGTAATTAGTGTATGCTGGACATACATAATATTGTAAAAATTATTTATGGAAAATATTTTAAACCACTGGCGAATGCTAAGAATTATATTTGTTGTATCAGAGAACATAGATTATCGGGTAATCTAGATAAAAATAGAAAAAACTTTGAAATTATTTTAGTACAAAATATAAAAAGTACTATTAATATTATATTTACATAGCAAAGAAATTCATGAATTATTTAAACTTTTGGAGACAAAGTAATAATTATTTAAATCAATCTAGTTATTGTTATGTGAACTTATTGTATTTAATTTGGAACAGTCATCTTGAATTTTTTTTGTGTGTTTAAATGTGAAATAACAAAGCATGCATAGCTTTGGCATCAAAAGTGTGATCAACAATGTTGTATCAGGAGAAAAAGACATTTTCTTTAGTAGATTTCTTTGAAGGAATTTTTTTCGTAAAAATTGTCTTAAATTTATTTTTTTACAAACTTTCATATTTATGCTAATTCATAGAATAGGAAAAGGACAGGAACATAGAACATTAAATTATTTACTAACCTAGTTATTAAATTATTATTGTAAAAAAAGTCTTTAATATTTTTTTTAAAAAAATGTAATATATTTAAAAGTGTGATAATATGGAATAAATGAAAATTAAAATGTTTTATTTGTTTGTGATCTAGAAACATCAACTAAGTAATTGTCAGTGGAGATTACTTATGGAAAAAATTTTAAAAATATTGATGATATTATAATGTATTTTATTATTTTTTGTGTGGATGTATGAGGACATATATAAAATATGATGCATACATATAATTTATCATTTGTTCACTCATTTTAAAAAATATGCATACTTTTATTGATATTATAAGGATATTTCAACATAAGGGAAATATAAGTATATGATTGTATTATAACTGAACTTAGTGTTTATTTTAAGTGACTAAGGAATTAAAATATGACATTGATACTGAGTGTTTATATTTAGGTTTGAGAGTTACCAAATTATGAAATAATCTTGTCTTATTAGTCAGTTAGGTTGTTATTTTTAAACATGAATTTATTTATTGTTATAGAACTGTAGAAATGAATTTAGTGATGTAAAGTGATAGATCTCTAATGATAATAGCTTAGTATTAGATTAAATGAAACCAAGATAATATTTTATGTAGGATTTATTTATATGGGAATAAGAGTAGACAATAGTGATAATTATACAAGTATAGATAACTAAACCCTATAGCTTGTATATATTCGTGGCAGTGTTTGTTTTCTGTGTGTTAAAGTTTAATGTTCCATAGTGCTGAATAAATAGCCTGGACATTATATTCAATAGTGGAGGTTATTAGACAAATAAGTCATACCTCATTTCTTATACACTGTTACCATGAAGATTAGTTGATAAAGGTGTTATTAGGTTAAAGTTATAATTTGTTCCATATACCTACTTGTTTATTTATTATCAAAATTTTTTGGATTACATCGTGAAGGATGGTATTTAATATACGAAGTGATGAATAAGTTTGGAAATACAGAATTGTTATTGAAGTGGATAAGATAAGTTATATTATTTACAGTACAGATAAAAATAAATGTAAAGATTATAAGAACATGATTTGTCAGTGAAAGAATCATAAAACTTTTCATATTTAAATGTGATTTTTTTTTATTATAAAAATAAATAATTGACAATTAAAAGGTTGGTTATAAAGATATTATTTAACTATTAAATATTTTTTTCAAAAACTTAATTATAATGCATATTTTTATACATGTAAAGGGATAAAAACTTAATCATGTTTAATGAATATAAGTAATCATAAGTTTCATAAAAGTGATTCTATGATAACACACCAATATATACATTATATTTGATAGTCAAAGTAATGATTAGTAAGCAGTTTAGTTTAATTGTTATGATATTAATTAAGGTTATGCACATCATTATTTAGTGAGGAATGACTATATGGAATAATTAAATTATATTTTTGAAAAGAACTAAATGACAATAATAAGTGCATATTAAAATAATTATATTATATTTTTAGAATATATTGACTTAATGAAATTTAAAAGAGATGTAATAAAGATACTATGATAATATATTTTATTTGAAAAATAATAGATATTTTTAAAAAAGCATGCCATGTAGCCTATATTTTAATTAATTTAATTTATTTTTGAAAAGTACATAAATGTGAAGAAATAAAGTTCCTTAATATTGTAAATAATGTAAATAATTTTAGTGTTGAGTTTGTTAATAAAATTTGTTAATTTTGTTTTATAAACTATGCTGTTGACTCAATTTCTCCGCATTACTATTACATAGTCACAGATAATTTGAATTAAAATATAATATTTGCACAACATAAATAAAGTTATTATTTAAGAGTTATATTTGTGATATGAAATTTTTTTAAGAAACTTCATTTATTGTATTATTATTATTATTATTATTATTATTATTATTATTATTATTATTATTATTATTATTATTATTATTATTATTATTATTATTATTATTATTATTATTATTATTATTATTATTATTATTATTATTATTATTATTTTTAAGAAACTTCATTTATTGTATTATTATTATTATTATGGTATTAGAATAACCATCAAAATATAATACACATAATTATAGTATTATTTTGGTTGATAAATATCATCATATTATAAGATCATACCACATATTTAAGATGTCATATGGATAATAAAAGATTACATTATATTATTATTATTTATTATATATGATTAATATTACAATGAGATTATAGAATACATTGAAAATTATTATTATTTTTAAATGTTGTTTGGATTAGTCAAATTTAGTTGGGTATGATATTAAATCCCTTATCATGCTTAATTACATAAATATAATTGCTTCAAATTATTTTAAAAGAATCTAAGATTATTTGATTTAAATGATTTAGATAAAGACATGAATATTATTTTATTGAGATAATTTTAATTAATTGGGATTAATTCATTAAGAATATTTTTACATAGTTAATTATTGTTAAAGATGTAGGAATACTATAGATTTATTGTTTGAGATAATAGAAAAAGATAGTATTCTTATGTCATTAAGATAGTATCCTATGAGATATTGCCTCAATGTATCCGTTTTGCCACTTGTAAACTCACTTCATAGTCTCATGATTTTAATTAGATATTTATTTATTTTATAAAACAGAACTATATTATTATTTAGTAGTTAAAGCTAGTTTAATGATTCATAGTATTAAAATAGATATTATTATTGATTGGATACATTTTTAAAAGTTAATATAATTATTTATTTGAGCTAGACCAATTTATAATTATTACAAATTTCCTAGAAGTGAGAGGATAATTGACCGACAAATAAAGTTGAAGTTTAAAGACAATTTATTTAATTAACACTTACTATACTAATTTTAAATATTTTATAAATCTTAATAAAAGAACACTAGTATTTATCTAATGATCACACATATATTAACTCATACACTCACATATATAATAATAAAGCATTAAATAGTATTTCAAATTTAAACACACATATCAATAGTTCATTTTATGTATGATATAGAGTTCATATCATTGACTCTTGGAGGATTCACACAAATTTTTACGAATGTGATGGCTACTTTATATATGAATATAAGAAAATGTTTTTACATAGGATTTTGAATGTAGATACATCTTGCTTTTTGCTGCTTCTAATGAAGTATATCTAACTGGTCAGATTTGAAGTTTCTTGAGGATGTTTCATTCTTATTAATCGGTATTATTCTTGGAGACAATTAGATACCACAGAGATTTTTCAAGCTATTATGCAGACATTATTTTCACAGGCAGATTTTGCTGTTCTAATGGATTCCAGGATAGAGACAACCGCATGTTTCCCATGGTTTTAACAATGCATTCTTGATTGATTCATAATAAACTGAACTGTTATCTGAACTCTCTGAACAATTAGTTTAAATGAATGTCTGATAAAAAAATGGCTATTTATATATGAGACGTGTATTGTTTTTATGTTTGCTGGCAATATCTGTTGTTGAAATTCCTTTGATATAAGCTTATAATTAAGTGTTTTTGAAATTGTTTATTTAGTAGCCGTGCAAACGTGTTGTTTTTCCTTTCTTTAACTTAATAGTATTCACTGTGTTTTTTAAATCTTTAACTTTCATTTATTAATAATATTTAATACACATATGTTGTATTTACATTTGCACATTTATATTTTACTATAAAGTTCACATTCATTTGTCAGTTATATATATATAATATATATATGTAATTATATATATATATGGGTTATATATATATATATATATAACCCAAGATTAATTTACTATTTAGTTTTTTGTTTTTTTTTTAAGATTACTTTTTTTTCTTTAACTCAAATGAAAAGAGTTTTATATTTTAGACTTTTGAATTATATTTCAGCTAACAATAATGGTATGACAAACTCTTTAAACTCAAAACTTTTAGTTTAACATTTCTAATTAATTAATTGCAACTTTTATTTTAAAACTCTTTGACTTTTCAATCTTATTTTTGCGAAAACAAACAGCAATAAAACTCTTATAATTTTACTTCTTATTTCTCTTTTAATGAATATTTTTTTAAACAAAATAATATATACCAACCAATCTTGGTACATTACACCACCCTTCTTTTGAGAGTAAAATGCTTCATTTTTGACCATTTTATCTCTGACAACTTTAATTCTGAATTCAGAACTATTTAATATTTTACTATGGACATGCTATTTATTTATTTAACTCAATCATTTTAATTGAACCTTTTATTTTATTAATTTATTTAATCCTACAAATATTACTCTTAAAACATTTAATTGTCCTATTTATTTAACTTGATTTTATTGACTTTTTTTAACTGTTTATTTACGAGCATTTCTTCTTAATTAATATGTGTGTGGGGAAAAAAATATTTTATTCAATGATGCCTCCTTGTCATTATTATTATTATTTCCAAGCATTTCATTTAGTACTATTACTGCCTGTCTGGTCGCTGTTTTTTTTTTACTTTTCACTAACCTCAATGACCGTTCATTATACATTCCCTTTTCCTCCACCTTCTGTGCTATCACAAACACATTATTACCATATTGCCACTTGATGATATAAAAGCCATCGTATATTGACTGAAATTTCTTGTATATATGTTTTTTCAGGATGACACACCAGATGAACTCTCACCATGACCTCATCTCTCCTCCTGAATATGGCCTTAGATCTTTCTTGCCTCCTCTGTTATAGCATGCCCATTTTTTCTCACTTTCATTCATATGTTAAGCCCTGCTCTTCAATTTCCTATATTTAAACTAACTATGCAAAACATATTTTCCTGACGTGTTTGTATAAGCAGTTATACACACACACATTCTGTGATATGTCAATATATATATATAATGTATACCTCTATATGATGGATTCATACATAAATCATATATAAAAATATTATTGCAACCCCAAGTAACAAAATAAATGATATCCAGTTTAATATGCAAAAAATAAATAAATGAAAAAAAAAAAAAGAAATATTATGAAGCATATTTAGCTGGTTGCTTATTATTGAAATCAACAAAGAAAAATTAAAAAAAAAAAACATTTTAGTATTACAATATATAATAATAAAAAAAATCAAAATAATAAAAAAAACAAAAACTGTGTTTAATGAATTTAAACTGTGTGTGTATTGACATGTATTACTAAGAATATCATAATCAATGAACAAACTCTTAATGTTTTATGTATCAAAAGAAAAAATAAAATGCTTTGATATTATAAATTAAGGTTTACTTTTAATAAGTAAGAATAAAAGATTTGTTAATGAAAGATCAAAGTTACCCTATTATTTTCACTTCTTATAAATGTTCCAGGTTTGAATTTTCAGACGGCTTGCCTCACTTATAGCTTCAACAGGTTGATTTGCTTATTTCTACCATTTAAAAAGAAAAGTTATTGTTGATACCTTTTAGTAAATATGAATTGGTTGACTTGATTGCTTAAACAATTTTGATGTTATTTATTGTTGATACACCTTATAAATATGAACTCATTGACTGGCTTGTTTCTACAATTTTAAAATTATTTATTGTTGATACTTTTGAAAAAGATGAATTGGTTGACTTGCTTGTTTCTACCATTAAAAATATTATAGACACTTTTGATAAATGTGAAGATAACTAAAAAAAAATCGATTTATAGCTTAATCAAACTTGGCTATGTATGGCTTTTATTAATTTTTTATTTCTTCTCCTCTTGTCAAAGATGATGATCAGATGACATCTGTGGCTGGTTTAAATTTGGCCATTGTTTGGTTATTAAGGACTTTTGTATAAGTCCATAGATAGATTAGTGATGTAACTTATAGATGTCGGATTTCAAGGAGCAGAAACAGTGGGTTTTAACACAGCCTCCTGATTATTTTCTTCATAACCAATATATTTATTAATACCATTTTTTATAGAATTTCAATAACTTCCTCAAAGAAATTCAATTTTGTTCCATTTCCTTATATTAATCTTGCTGTGAGCTGCTTTATATATACACACATCTTTTTCTGTATTTACTTTAAAACAATAGTCATTTTTCTTCTTTAAATTTTTAAAGAGAGAAGTAAAAAAAAAATCATAGAATTTCTCAGTTTAAAAAAAATAGCTGCTCATTTCTTTTAGTTTAAAAGAATTACATATTCATAACATTATTAACTGATTGCCAACTAGTGAGGAAGGGTCTGATAATAATAAACTTGCACACAAATATATTTAGTAAACACTGAATATTAATTAAAATGAGATTATCTTAATGATAGAAGTACACAAATAAAACATCTATATTAAACATTGTTATTTATAGGAAATTACCAGAAAAAAATAATAATAAGGTTACCACTTAAAGTCTCTATCATACTTCTTTGGATTTGGAGTAGGCCATATATCTGTTCATCCAGGATGGCATGGACATAATTCAGCAGCTTTCCTAATCATTTGGTGTTGGATTCAAAATATATTTCTGATGATATTGCTTAGTAGCTTTCATGATCATTTAATAGCTGGATTCAGAAGACATTTCTGAAGCTATTTTAACAGCTTTAATGATAATTTGATATCTGGATTCAGGAGACATTACTGGTAATATTGTTCAGCAGATTTTACGATCTTTTGATGGTTAGATTCATGAGACATTTCTTATGATATTGCTCAGCAGCTTTCATAATCAATTGATGACTGGTTCTAGTATACACTTGTGACAACAGAAGCCAAGTTGGGTGAGTGTTATGACTCGGGGTTCCTACACCATAATCATTTCACTGACATGAGTACACTTGTGTTTCAAATATCAGCATCTTCCAGTAAACATAATGCTGTTCCGCACTAGTAATAATTGGCTAGTTGAAAACCATCTCAAAATTTACTCTTCTTCTGCATAATATGAAATATATAGAACTTCTATGGCTGACTGTCTATGTCTCTATGCTCTGCTCCAACTTTCTAAGTTTAATGGAAAAGGTTAAGATAAATCAAATAAGTCAGCAAGCAAGTGAATATGCCTAGTATGTTTTCATTAATGATTGACTGATTCAGTGAGAGAGTGAATGACTTAGTGAGTGATTGAATGCCTGTGCCTGATTGAATCTCTCCAAACTGGTGAACAAAATATATAGACCTCCTCATTACAATCCCTTTCTAGGTACCCCTCTAAAAAACATTTAATTAGCTAATTTTGTTAATGGATCCATACAATGCACAAATCACCCCTATGTAATCTAAAAAATATTTTTTAATTAAACTTATTATCTAAGACATTTTGATTATGAGATTAAACTTAAAATATTTTTCTGAAAATTCAAAGAACTCTTTTGTCAAGTTGAAATATTTGATAATAATAAAAAAAAATACTTATCGACTAAAAATATAATTGCCTTTAGGCTTTTCTTAAATATAGAACAATGTGTTTGTAGAGAGAAGTGTCCAGCAAAACTTTTGATTTTAAAAATTATGTATTTGTTGGAAAATTTAAATACATACATTTCCCTTTCTTTTTGCAAGCATTTAACAAAAGAAATATAAATACAAATTACACATAAATATCTTTGCATATATTTTTTTTAAAATATGAACATAAAAATATAATAAAAAATATTATAAGCATATAGCTAATATGCTAACATATCAAATTATAAATTATAAGCCTTAACTATTGGCTTTTTTGTGTGTGTGAGTATATGATATATCCACAGACATCTCTCATTTTATAATCTGACTTAACTTATATAGATGATATACACACCACCATTAATAGCATTATTACATACTACAGGAGTCATATTTTATAAATAGTAAGGATAATATATTGAATAAACACTGTAATTGTGTTAATATTCACAATTTATGGAAACTAGGTCATTCATGTGGGAGCGATACTGGTGTGACAGTTTAATAATATTTAAATATTAACATATTGCTACTTAAGATGGTGAAATATGCCGAAGTACCAACCAGACTCAGTGAGTTAGCAAAAGTTCCTAATAAATTGTTCACACCATCAAGAAATAAACCAACAACCAACAATAGTTAATATAATGTTAAAATTTTTATTAGGTTTATAATAAGAATTTCAGTGTTTATTAAAGTTCAAACATCCACAAAATTAGAAATCATTGACCCATCTTTCTAGCAAGCATGTATGAAATAAAAGAAGGTGATAAACGTTTTGGCAGAAACACCAATCTTTTAATAGAATGATAGGAAAGGAGAAATAACATTACTTTTACTCGATTTAAATAAAATATTATTTTCACATTTAAAAATTTCCAAAAAAATAAACTAGTCTAGTAAAGATCAGCGCAGACAAGCTTTCTCTAGAACATTGAATCCAGAGACGTTATATGTTGTAGTACAACTCATGATAATTACATTTAAAATTACCAAAATTGATCCACTTACAAAAAAAAAAAACAATATAATGTGAATAAATTACAGCTTGCATAATTCCAGAAAAAAATCAAAATTCTGGTTGTTGATAAAACCAGGCTTATTCAATTGAGAAAACATTATCCCAAGGGCGGCAAGTTACTATATATCCTAAATCAAATAAAAGTCTCTCAAATGTAGACTGGCAAATAAAGAGAAAATAAATAATATCTGCCCAATATTTATTAAGAATATAAATTACACAAATATGTATGTAAATAGCTAATAAATGAAGTCTGCAATACATGCTCAGCAACCTACTAAATGAATAATTATAACTTACAAAATATACCATTTAACATAAAAGATATCTTTACACATTAATAGATAAAAGGATATGTTATATGATTATGACATGAAAATTTAACACAAGTGTTACTTTTATATTGAGCAGAGATTCTTACTAAAAACTTAAGCCTTAGCAAGAATACAAAATAAGATACCTTATGGTATGAATACGGTAAATGAGTACTCACAGATGGATGCCAGTAACATTGACAGAACACATTAAAATGATTTCTTTTTTAAATGCCAATGAGTATGAAGGAATGAAGAGGAATCAGTCTTTTTTCAGGCTTTCATTAGCTCATAAATGGAGAAAACAGCCCGGAGATCAGCATCCATTTAGGGTGCATATAGCAGCACATCTTTGATGTTTGATCTTGCATGGGGTAGAAGGTAACCAACTTGTAAAGTGAACAGAAATTAATGTAGGCTATCCTAAAAATTGTACCAAAAATTCTTTTAACATATAAGTGAATAAAGTCACTTCACTCTGGGTCATGGAATTGAACAGCACTACCTTCAAAACTATGACAAGTCTGGCAATTAAATAAGCATTTCCGTAAGCTAATATAAAATAACTATTAGAAAACGGTTGACAAACAAAAATTAACTAGGTTGTTATTCCAAGAATAATGTAGGTCATTTTCTAAACTAATTTTTAAGTCTCTTAAGAATAAAAATAATCAGTCCTATCTCTTAGAGTTCCTTTTGTAGGACCTTTTTAATCTTCTGTGCAATCTTTTTAGTCATTAGAAGTCTTAAACTAGAGCAAATCTCATTAAAAATATTTATTAATTAAACCTTCACTCCTTTTAGATAAAATAGATTTATATTAAAGCAACAAGAATGCAAATAACATTCCATTTGATCAAAAAAAAATTTCAGGAACAATAATACAATTATTTTTTTTTTAATTTAAAAAAAAAAAAAAACTTTCATCAGACAAAACAAAATGTTAGTTTCTCTTTTTACAAAATAAACTCAAATATATTGAATCACAATTTTTAAACAAAAACAAATTACAGAAAATAAAATAAATAAGTGTGTGAAAATGTCTTTCTTATGTAAAAAAATAAATATTAAATCTTTAAACTTTTGAGATGGGAACTATCCAGTTTAACTACCCCATCCTGTCATAAAAAAAATAAAACATTCTAGTGCTATTTGTTTTTTATTAAAAAAAAATTTTAAACATTTGCAACACCTCAAAATACAAGCTGAAACTTTGTCCTATATTTGTCTAAAATAATATTTTATTTACGTACTTCAACTTTATTCATTCTCCTACCTAGATAATCCTAATCAAACATTTCCATCAAATTACTAAACTAACCTCAATCGGGTGGTTCTATCTTATGGAGTGTTTGATCACTATGGTGGTCTATCATAGTACTGTCAATCTTTTGCTCAACAGGTCTGAGACTCTTGGCATTATAACATCCATAAACCCCTGATTTGTCCTCTAGAATAAAGACATTTGGCTAACCTCGGTATTTGGTTGGTAAAAGAACTATCATAGTTAGGAAAATTTATTGTACTGGTGCTGGCAGGACTACACACATGTGGTTTCTTGACAAAATACTAAGTCTCTGGTATCAAATTGGCATAGTCTCTGATTTTCCCACTTTATCTGTAAATTAGCCATGTGCCATAATTTCCTTCTAGCTTTTTCTTTATCCTTTTCATTATTAATTCTATTTCTATTGGTTGGTAATAGAGTCTTCAAACGTATGGGATCATTTTGACCAAAATGTAGCCTAATTGGTGGTAACCCTGTAGACTAATTGTGTGTCCAATTTATGCATTTAACCCCCTTCCCAGCTTGGTTCACCTATTCTCTGTGATTACTGCTGACATAGAGCCAAAATAAATGGTTTAGCTCTTTCATCAGTTGTTCACAGGGATTAGATTGGGGATATATATATATATATATATATATATATATATATATATATATATATATATATATATATATATATATATATATATATATATATATATATATATATATATATATATATATACTGTATTCCCTGTCGCTGGGTTCACTGCTTCCAGTGGAAAGACTTAAATGGAGTATGTTGGTTAGTAAGGATAGTATATGGTTTTCCACCCTTATGAATCTACTGCTCTTGCAAGTCTTTAATAGTGTTGAGGGAATTGACTTATCTTAGATGGTGTGCAGTCATGTATTTTGAAAACAAATCATACATGACTACCAAAAATGATAATGTTTATAAGAAGTAAATGACAGTAAAAGTCAATGGGTCGTAATTCATTCTGTTTCTGAGCCTAAATTGGTTTCACAGTTATTGCAAATTTCTTATTAACATGTTTTATCTGTGTACATGTGTCGCAGGTTTTAAGAACAGATAAGATGTTTGAGTACATGCCTGGATAGTAAAATAGTTCTCAGGCTACATACTCTTTATTTTGGCACTCAAAATGTCTATAAAATAATGTACATATTCAATCAAGTGGTTTTAAGCTTTTTAGTGCTTAGTATCCAGCAGGAACCTTCTTCTGAGGTAGCCTGGTATTATAATATCCCTTCCTTAAGTCAGTAATCCCTTTTTTTTGGTTTAACTGATAGGGATTACTAGTCCATAAAGTTTGCATGCACTTCTTGTGTGCTACCATATGGGCATACTCTGAGTCAGTTTCCTGTATTTCTGCATCTCTCTGCAAGTTTTGCTCCACTGAGTTATCTATGGTCAATGTGACTGCAGGTATACTTAAGTTATTACAATTGAAGTGACATTGGGGAATATCTATGGGATGGCGAGTTAAGACACCAATCATAATATTATATTGGCCAGAACAATATATTACTTTATATTTAAATTTCTGAAAGATCAATCTCCATCAAAACAACCAATAATTTTCCAGGCAGCTATTGTTCAGAAAGTTCAAATACTTAAGGTTCGTAATAATGATGACATTTGAGCCCAAGAAAAATTGTTTAAACTTTCCACAGGCCCATAAAATAGTCAAAGCTTTCTTTTCAATAGGCATATAATTGTTTTCAGCCTCTCTTAGGATACAGCTATAAAATATAATACTTTGTGCCATTTTTGCTCATCATTTTAAAATAGAACTTCTCCCAACCCATGTTTATTGCTATCAGTTTGTACATAAAAAGTTTGACAAAAATCAGGATAAGCCAGTAATACATTTGAAAAACTTCTTGATAAGTTAAAACTCCTGCTTCTCTTGTGAACCCCAAACCCATTTCTGACCATTTCTTAATAACTGGACCAAGGTTGATGAATCTACGACAAAGTTTTCATAGAATCTATGATAAAAGTTGCACAGCCCCATAAAATCGACTTCACCTGATGTATGTTAGAAGATATAAGGAAATGCTCAATTGCAGCCAGTTTGTCAGGGTGAGATTTAATACCATCCTTTCCAATTAAGAAACCTAAAACTGCTATGTCATCCTTTTGCTATGTAACTTTTCTGCAAATTAATTGTTACATTTTTTTGATGGCCCTCTGTCAAAAATATTGTCAAATGCTCCAAGTCTTCTTCTATATTTTTGGAGCCAATAATCACATCTTCCATGTACATAACAGTAATATTTTTGACATTATCATACAATATCTGTTCCAAACACCTCAACAGCCCTGACTCACTGTTGATCAACCTAAAAGGCTTCCGGTTGAAAACATAAGTATACCCTTCATCCCAAAAGCCAGTATATTGATGATCATATGGATGAGGAGATATCTGCCAATAACTAGAGGTCTTGTCTAATGTAGTAAAGACAGTTTTTTTCTTGAAATCTAACCAGTATTTCATTTATTGTAAAGGAAACTTCCTTTTTGGGATTGTGATGGCATTTAAAGGGCGAGCATCCAAACATATTCCAATGGCACCATCTTTCTGCTTTAGTACCCCTAAAGGGTTAATATATGAGGATTATTGTATACCAATAACATACCAATAACACCCTATTCATTCATTTTTATATCCCACTTTCTGCGTCAGCTTTATATTGAAATGGAATGGATAAGAATGATTTTGAAAATGGTTTTCTTCCTTTATTTTAATCCAATGGATATATCCTTCAATAGCTGGAGGTCTATTAAAAAATACCATATAACACTGCATTAAAACCTGAAATAAATGATTGTTGTTGCTCCATCACTTTTAGAATGGTCTGTTTCCCCTTATTCTTTATTTCAGTGGTGTCTAAGGACAGTTGTATGAAATATATTTGTAATGTCTGATTAATTTTAACCCCTACATAGGTATTATGCTTTCTCTGCACTTAAATAAGCTTCTACCATAATCAAGCACACATTTGTACTGACAAAGAAAATCTGTTCCCACTAAAACATCTTGTATCAACCCAGGCATTATCAATAAGACATGGTCGACTTCCATGCTTCACAGACAGAGCTGTAACCAAACCTGCTTCATCTCTACATTTGCTTTTGTCCATTTGCCAATGTAACTTGCTTTCTCTTTTGGAAAGTGGATACATGTGTGTCTGTTACTTTATCTGCAAATATAAATGACTCGAAAGCATGTACATATGATTCCCTGAATCAATTAATGTCTATGCTGTGATGGATCCAATTATATATATATATATATATATATATATATATATATATATATATATATATATATATATATATATATATATATATATATATATATATATATATATATATATATGTCATATTATTATTACTATTTGCGGGATATTCCTCAAATAGTAATAATAATATGGTATCTTTTATCCATGAAAATATTAGAATTAACATATATATATATATATATATATATATATATATATATATATATATATATATATATATATATATATATGGTGGGACAAGTCTGGTTAGCTCCAACTAATGTCATTTCATCTTTATTCACTACCACATTGGACACTGTTCCTATATCTCTGTCCTGTATGTTTTTCATCTTTATTCTGTCAATACTATAACCAATCTCTGTCAATAACAGTAACATATCTACCATAACCATTTTATTATTAACTAACATTATTTTATGTACTTCTACTGGCACACTTTTTTATTATTGTGATTACCAAGCTTTATGAGAATGACAATGCTGTCAAAGACTTCAGTATCGCAGCTTGGTTACATAAAAACTGCATATAGGTTTTACCATTTTCTCTATAATATGTTTACTACAAGACTTATCTAAAGATGCATAGTTGTCTCTCTTTACTCAAAAAACTACACATGATGACATGTCTATAATTTTTATATGTCTTTGGCTTTATGCTTAATGTTTGCCTTTACTCTTTCGCCCAACCATGTAAATGATTACAAATCTCCACAATTTTTTCTTGTACATTTTATTTGTACAACTGAAACACTTATTGGAGGCTTTCAGCTGGCTCAACTGGGCTTTCTCTTTTATCAGCCATGAAAATTTTTATCTGGATGGATGTCATATAACAGGGGAATCACAGAAAGGAAGTTGAGAGTAGGTAAATATAACCTAGAATTTTATTTACCTACTCTCAACTTCCTTTCTGTGATTTCCCTGTTATCCTTTCACCTCTTAGAATTTCTGTCTCTTGCTCTCAAAACCAATCTAAATAATATGCTATTTATCTCTTTAATTATTTACTTAAAGAGGAAAGAATAAAAAAATCTTGAAATCACTTTTCTCTCTTTTATATTTCCCACTGAAAATATTATTTATTTATCTTATGATTTTAAAAGATGAATCCCTACTCCAAACTGTCTCTACAATACACATCAACTTGCACAAACTGATTCCAAATTTTTAACTTCTGCCTCTTACCCCTGAAAGATTTCTCAATTGTCTGAACAAAATCTCATATGGGTTGAAAACTCGAAGCGCCACATTGGCTGCACTAAAATTTATATATGCAATGGTCGGTTAAACTTTAAAATTTCTTTGATCATGGAGGGTGTCACCAGATAACTACATATCTGGAAAATTTCTTTGCCATGATGAAAAATTAATGATGATGATGATCGAAACTGACAAGCCTCAGCAAGATAGCAAGAGGTCTTAATAAATTATTCAATCAAGAAATAAACTAACAACCAAGATTAGTTAATATAATGTTAAAATTTATTAGGTTTACAATAAGAATTTCAGAGTTTATTAAAATTCAAACATCCACAAAAGCATAAAGCTTTGACCCATCCTTATTGTGGAGTGTTTATGAGAAAAAAGAAAAAGGATAAACATTTTGGCAGATACACCAATCTTATCATAGAAGGACAGGAAAGAAGAAATAACTTTACTTTTACTCGATTTTAATATATATATATATATATATATATATATATATATATTAAATCGAGTATAAATCTTTAAAAGTATATATATATATATATATATATATATATTACTTTTAAAGATTTAAAAAAAAAAAAAAAAACTAGTCTTGTAAAGAATCAATGAATCAGTGTGAATGATCCTTCTCTAGAACAATGAATCTAGAGATGTCATAAGTCACAGGACAGCTCATGATAATTATGTTTAAAATTACCAAGATCGAACCATTTACAAAAAGAACAAATATAATGTGAAGGAATTTCTGCTTATGTAATTTCAGAAAGAAATCAAAATTCCAGTTATTGATAAAACTAGGCTTATTCAATCGACAAAATGTTAGCCCAATGATCGCGAGTCACTATATATTCTAAATTAATTAAATGTGTCTCAAAAGTAGACAGGTAAGTAATGAGAAAATAAATATTGCATGCCCAATATTTATTATAAATATAAATTACTCAAATGTGAATCTAAATAGCTAATAAAATAAATCTGCAATACATGGTCTGTAACATAATAAATTAATAATTTAAACTTACAAAATATAACATTTAAATTAAAATATATATTTATACACTAATAGATAAAAAATATGTTACGTGATTATCACATGAAAATTGTATACAATTGTTACTTTTATAATGAGCGGAAATTCTTATTAAAGATTTATGCCCTAGCAAAAATATAAAATGAGTTACCTTATGATACAAATAAATCGAGTGAGTACAAACAGATGAATGCCGGTGAGACTGATTGAACTGTTTAAAATGATTTTTTTTATCTTTAAATGACGGTGAGTGTGAAGGCATGCAGATAAATCAGTCTTACTTCAGGCTTTAATTAAATCATACTTGGAGAAAACAGCCTGGTGATCAGGACACATTTAGAGTGGGTTTAGAAGAACATTCTTGAGGTTTGAACCCACATAGTGTAAGAAGTTGGTCAACTTGTAAAATGAAGACAAACTAATGTAGGATATCCTAAGAAATTGTCCAAAGAATCTTTTGACACATAAGTAAAAAAAGTATTTTCACTCTGGGTCATGTAAGTGAACAGCACTATCTTTAAAACTATGACAAGCCTGGCAATTAAATAAGCACATCTGTAAGCTAATATAAAATAACCATTAAAATGGTTGACAAACAAAAAATGAGTGAGATAATAATAATCTAGGTCATTTTCTAGAAGACTTTTTAAGTCTTTTAAGAATAAGAATAATCAGTCCTATTTTGTGAGTGCCATTTTTTATGAGCTCCTTAATATTTTCTGCAATCTTTTTTTGTTATTAGAAGTCTTAGCCTAAAGCAAATCTTATTAAAATTATTTAATTAATTAAACCTCCTCTCCATTTAGATAAAATATATTCATATTAAAGCAACAAGAATGCAAATAACTTTTCAGTTGATCAAAAAAAATCTTTCCAGAAACAATAATACAATTAATTTTCTTTTAATTAAAAAAAAAAACTTCAACAGATAAAACAAAATGTTAGTTTTTCTTTTTACAAAATAATCTCAAAAGACTTTGAGTCAGGCATTGGTGGTCGAGAGGTCAGCAACAGCTTCTTTACAATCAGTTGTCCCGAGTTAGCAGGTAACTTGTTTTCAAGCTAGTACTAAAATGTTCACTTGATAAAGCTTATTACTAGCTCTTAACAAGCTTTAATTATAAGTGCTGAAATAGAAAGAATTCAAAATCTTTATAAAAAAATTCTCACCCCCAGAACAATTGGTTGCAAATTTATGGCTCACCTCAGTGAAGACCTAGAATGTCAGACACTAGATCTAAAACTCCAACTGAAGCATCAGCACTTATTTAATATGTTACTATGAATTTTATAATTAAAGATTGTTATGAGCTAATGGTAAGCTCCATCATATGAACATTTCAGTACAAGCTTAAAAGCAAGTTAAAATTATGTGTCTCATTTTATTTATTATTATAAGTGTACCCTTGAAGGCTTTTGCGATATTATATTGCTTTTGCTGTTAATATGTGGTGAAATGGAACTGAGTTCAAACCCATATAGCTAAATGGTTTGTAAGGTTGGATTTGAAGACATTAGATGTCTAAAAGGTTCCAGTTTTCAAATTGATAGTAATGGATTAAGTAAGTGCTGATGCTTAAATTGGAGTTTTAGATTTTGTTTCTGAAATCCTAGCTCATGACTGAGGTGAGTCATAAGCTCCAACCAGATGGTCTGGGGATTACGAGTTTTTTAATAGAAGTTTTTGAAATCTTTTTTTTCTGGCACTTATATGAGTGTTTACTTGAAGGATTATGTGATATCTTATTGCTTTAGCTATTAATATATGGTTAAACTGAACTGAGTTTAGACCCATATACCTATTTGGTTTGTAAAACTGGATTCAAATACATTTACATGTTTAAAAGGTTCATGTATTCAAATTGATTGTAAGATATTAAATATGTGCTGTTGCTGAAGTTGGAGTTTTAGATCTCATGTCTGAAATTCTATTTCCTCCCTGAGCTGAGCCATAAGCTCAAAACCAATTGGTCTTGTGATGTGGATTTTTCAATAGAGATTTTGAATTCTTTCTCTTTTGACATTTATAATTAAAGCTTAGAATATAAAATAATCAAATTTTTATGAAGCTTCAAATGTAATAATATCTACATGATTTATCATCAATTTATTGTGATGCTGTAAAATAATGTTTTGACTTATGTTGTAGAATGGAAATTCAGTTAGTTGAATCATGAAAATACATTTATTCCTTGAGGGTTAGAATCTAACCTACTGTAAATATGAAAATGCAGAAATAGTATTTGTTTACAAAATATTAAGAAATAATATATATTACATTTATATATATATTTAATTTTAAATGTTCTATAATAATCATTTACTTCTTGCACTAGAAGATGTTTTTTTATTTGCTCTGATGCACCTACATATAATATTATAATTCAACATCTGTATTTTTTCTAAGTAATACATGTAATTATATAATTGAATATTTATAAATACAGTAATCAGATATATGCAAACTATAACTTTAAAAAATATAATTTCCTATTTACATTATTTTGGATTAAAACAATTACATATTGAAGTTTAAATTTTGTTTCCATATTTGTTTGCTAAGTGAAAACTTTTACATTAGGTCAAACGTCTTTACAATATTTCTAAATTAGTAAGTGATGTCCACCACTGCTTTTCTAATTTTAGTGTTAACATACATATATGTTTAACTGATTTTTCTTATAGTGTTTAACTTAAATGTTTAATGACTTTATAATTCTTTCTTTACCTTAAGTAAAAACAATTAGTTGTTTTGAGATTCAATTTTTTAGCATTTTCTGTCTTACAATGCTTATATATATATATATATATATATTTTATATATATATATATATATATATATATATATATATATATATATATATATATATATATATATATATATATATATATATATATATATATATATATATATATATATATATATGAGAGTTGCTTATGGATGTTAGTTGGAATTTTTTTAGTATTATTGTTATGTTTGATGAAGTATTTAATGGTATAAAGAAAGGGGGGGGGATTATTACAGGAGTTGTTATTGTGTAAATTAAGTTGATGCAAATTTGTTTTATTTATTTGTAAAATAGTGTTTGGTATTTGTTAAGATTGTTTTCTGATCTGTCTATTCATTGGCATGCCCATCCATGTATAGGTAATATAATCAGTGAAATATGTTTTAACAATAGCCATATAAGTTATATTTAGTCAGGATAATTCAGTGTATATATAGCACCATATGTGTGTGCATGTATGTCTGTATTATCTTCCAATTTCATTTTCGTATTTAATTGCAGTACAATATTTTACATTTAACAGTAAAACACATAAAATTGCAGCAAATATCTTTGATAACAAGTGGAATTATATTTTGAGTGATTAATGAATATTTGTATTAGTGAATTATTTGACAAACAAAATTGTATTATCAATACTTTATTTTCTGGCTAATTAATATTTATTTATTTAAAAAAAATGCAAATTATTTTTTGGTTTATTTTATTCATTTTAATTTAATTTAGGAAGTCAGATGATTTAAAAAAAAAAAGATTTCTTGAATAATTATTGCTTAATTATATGAGTATGAAGGGTGGAGCTAATCTTAGGAGAATAAGGTGACCTCTTGATTGATGAAAAGGAGATGTATTTAAGTGATAGTCAGTAATAAAATATATACTTCTTCTGTCACTTCTTCTATGTGCATGTTCTTTAAATCTCTTCTAGAAAGGAAGTCAGTGAATTATTTGACAAACTAAATTGTGTTATCAATTACTTTATTTAATTGATAATTAATGTTTATTTATTTCAAGAGTGTAAAAATTACTTTTTTGTTTTAAGTTTGATTTAATTTAGAAAGTCAAATTATTTTTTAAAGAAAAGATTTCTTGAATATTAGTTACTTAATTATCTTAGTGCAAAGGGTGGAGCCTTTGGAGGATAATGTTACCTCATAATTGATGAAAAGGAGATGTATTTAAGTGATAGTAATAAAAAGATAATTTGCTTCTGCCACTTCTTCTATGTACATGGTTCTTTCCAATCTCCTATAGAAATCAAGTCAGTTAAACTCAAAAGCATTATTTTTTAAACATTATTAATTTATAAATTTTAGTATTGGAATTCTATATACCAGATCTCTTTAAGAAAAATGTCAGGCTAATCTTTTTTGCAAGGTATATTTTCTTCACCTCCCACTCAGTTAAATTTTAAATTAACATTATCATTTGAAATGTATTAGATGCTTATAACCTAAATCTACTTTATTTTCTTTTGTTTTCTATTGTTAAAAAGAAAATGAAATTGTGTAAACTTTATAATCTTTTAAGGAAATTTATGCAGGACTGTTTAACAAAGCCTATCATATGCCTTAGGTGTAAATTCTATTATAATTATATAAAAGTTAAGTTAAAATGAGAGGATGTGTGCATAATTTGCTGTGATATATTTTGATCTACTATGTGATAATAACTATGCTTATCATTCATATATATATATATATATATATATGCTTATAAGATTTTTATATACTATGTGATAATAACTATGCTTATCATTCATATATATATATATATATATATATATATAAGATATTTTATTAAAGATGATAAATGCATGGCTTACAAGAAATTAACTAATAATTGCTATTTATTTAATGTGTACCTGATTTAAGTCAAGTAGTAGGACAATGATATTATATATTTATTGTTCTCCTCAGTATGTGGATATATTATAAAAGAAAAAAATATTATTATCTAAGAAATTGCAGATTTTCTGTGAACATTTAGCAATGGACCAATATAAATATATCTGTGCTAACTTATGGAGTTTATGGGAAGCTAATGTTTTTTTGGAAGCCTGCTAAAGTTAGTACTAAGTTGGAAATTTTTAGGATTAATTAAATGGTCAATATCAAACAAATATGTTGCTGAAATTATCTATGTATTATCTTCATTATTATAAAAAGTTTATTACTTGTGCATTGTATTAGTGAGCTCAATTAGCTATTGCTAAAACATTTGAGATTGCTTAATTAAATCTAAAATTGTGAATGTTTATCCTATAGGAATTTGTCATCATGTTTTACTAACACATACTCATTTGACCTCATCATCCTGATATTTGCATCATTCAGGAGACTTTATGTTACAGATTCTGCAAGTGAATTTTTGTTAATTTAAAGAAGAGTTACTATTTGTTTTGTTTGTTGTTATTGCTCTTTCATAGACTTAATAGATAGGTTTATTTATTTATTTACTTACTTATTTTCTGCTATTTTCTTGACTTCAAGAATGTCTTGAATAGTGTTTTACAAGTTTCAATATGCTGGTAATTGAGTATTATTAAAATACAATTTCTTACATGAGATATATAAATGCATTTCATGTGATTTATTGAAGGATTATTTCTCTATTTAATGTCTTGATGTGAGCAATTGGCTTAGAGAGTAGTAAATATATGGAAGGTAAATATTGTTGTCAGATATGTTGAAAACACATTGACAATAATTATTGTAATTTAAAAAATTTAAAACAGCTAACAGTTTGTCAATAAACCAAAAGGTTTTTTTTTTTTCAGTTTACTATTTCCTTTACTGTAACATTTGCATACTATATAATTTGAAATTATTCACACACTCTTATTCATATGTATGTGTGTCTGTCTTATGTGGTTTATTTCATATATAATTAGTAAATATTCAGATTTATGACTGTTTTTTTCTGTTGGTTTTGTGTTAACCTTTTATTTTAGTGGTGTGTATTAACATTTTATTCTGATGGTGAGACTGAGTTCCACACCAATAGTAAATCTCAAAATTAGGTGGGGAGTCGATATTCATTGTTTAGATTTATTAGTCAAGAAGGTTGTTTATTCCTCATGTGCTTATTTTTTTTTTTAATATATTTTTTTTATCATAGAATCATAGCTATATGTAATGTAGTTGTTGGTTAAATAAATAGTAAGACTAAATTTTTTATGAATATTTAGAGCAGAAATAATGTTATGTTCATTGGTTGGTTTATGGAATAATCATTAATGTGACACTTAATTAGTAATTCATAAGCAAACGAACAAGATGTAAATATTTTTTTTCAATCTTAATTGCAGCATAATATGTGGCACATATGTAATGAAAATACCCTTGAAGACATGAGAGTATAGTACTATTAAATTTATACATCAGGGATTAAATATTCTAGATTATAACATGTTAATTTACTGCAAGCTTTAAATTATCAAACCATAAGAATAATCGATGTTTTATTTTGAATGTGTGAAAAGTATAGCTATTTAACAGGGTTATTTGATTGAGTTATTTAAGATTACTCTCTTGACAGCCAACATTATTAATTTGTTTTATCTCAATAAATGATAGTGTGATTTTATTTTTATATTGGACTATTTCTATCATCTAATATGTGTGTTGAATGTCTATAGAAAAGTTTAATTTTTTAGTTAAATATTCCAAATGCATTCAACTGTTAGTAATATCACAGCAAACAGGTTAGTATATGCACCAACTGTTAGTAATATCACAGCAAACAAATGTTAATAATATCACAGCAAACAGGTTAGTATATGCACTAACTGTTAGTAATATCACAGCAAACAGGTTAGTATATGCACAACGTTTCGAGAGGTATTTTTCTCCCCTCTTCTTCAGGTGTTGCTGGCCTGACCAGTGACAGTACTAGCATGGGATTCGAACCTGGGTCCTTAGATTATTGATTATTGGAATTTAAGGTAACACTCTAACCAACTGAGCCATCCTGCCAAAGGCAACAGTATGTAGTAATTTCATATACTTATCTATGAGGTTCCTCCTGATTTCTCCACTTTTTCCTCAGAGCAAAGTTGATTAGTAATTTCCATACATTATGTATAGTCACACTAGGTTGGCTTATGGGATTTTTTGCCATTGTCATGTGAGCAGCTTCTTTAAATTTTCTTCTTTGTACCTTTTCTTCTCTATCCAGAACATATATTGGTGAGACCAGCCATCCCATTCAAAAGTGCTTGCAAGAACATAAACTGATGATTAGAAGAGAGAAAACAGATGTGTCTAAGGTAGCAGACCATGTATGGACCAATGAACATACGTTCAATTGGGAAAATACAAAAAATATTGGATAAAGAAGAAAAGGTACAAAGAAGAAAATTTAAAGAAGCTGCTCACATGACAATGACAAAAAATCCCATAAGCCAACCTAGTGTGACTATACATAATGTATGGAAATCACTAATCAACTTTGCTCTGAGGAAAAAGTGAAGAAATCAGGAGGAACCTCATAGATAAGTATATGAAATTACTACATAATGTTGCCTTTGGATGGATGGCTCAGTTGGTTAGAGCGTTACCTTAAATTTCATAATCAAGAATCTAAGGACCCAGGTTCAAATCCCATGCTAGTATTGTCACTGGTCAGGCCAGCAACACCTGAAGAAGAGGGGGAAAAATATCTCTCGAAACGTTGTGCGTATACTAACCTGTTTGCTGTGATATTACTAACAGTTAGTGCATATACTAACCTGTTTGCTGTGATATTATTAACATTTGTTTGCTGTGATATTACTAACAGTTGGTGCATATACTAACCTGTTTGCTGTGATATTACTAACAGTTGAATGCATTTTGAATATTTACCTAAAAATTAAACTTTTCTAAAGACATTCAACACACATATTAGATGATGTAAATAGTCCAATATAAAAATACAGCTAGAACACCATCATCACAAACCTTCAGAAAAACATGATAGTGTGATCTCTCCAACTTTTATACAAGTGCCCATAATAAGATATTTATTTATCCAGTGTTGTTTGCTAATAAAATATATTACAGTTCATATTCAAAGTTACAATATGATGGAATTATTTTATGTGTTTATTAGAAGTCATATAAATGTCTAATCAATAAAATAATACATTTTATAATAAAAAGAGATATCAGATCCAGATTGGGAAATGTATTTGTAAATTTAGGAATTACGACAAATGGTCCAATGTGAACCAATGTAAATAAATGTTTTATTTATTCATTCAAAACTTTGTCTAGAGTTATTTTTATTTGCAGGTTTCTAGTTTCCATAATCCACATATCTATTACAACATATATGCAATAGTTTTGCAAATTTGATAATGAACATACTTAAAGCTGACAATATTGTTTTCTTGATCCAAACATTATATGAAATACTTTACCACTTGGTAAACTTATGAAGAAGGTCATATACTCAGTTTATTATTTAGACAATGATGTGAGATTAAAATGTACCCTGTCTGTTTCATTATCTAATTTGTGGTTCAGTGAAACATCATTCAACTCATTTCATTATTTTTATTACTGATAAGCTAAAATTAATAGCTGAGGTGAAACTATAAGTTTAGTATTAGTAAGCTTCTATTTTATGGACTTAGCACTTTGGAGCCCTTACAGCTCCATAATTTTTTTTATAATAGTTATGTTATTTTGTAATAGAATTTCTTTAATCAAATTGTATTAAAGATTCCCTGAGATATTACTTCATAGTTATAATTACCATTCAAATTATGGCATGCTAGATAGTAGAGTTATTTAATATATTTTCTTTTAAAGTTATATTGTAGATAACATAAGAATGTATTTAGATGATGGAAGAGATCAAATTGAAATTATAGTTTATTAGCTTGAATAAATAAAGTCCTTTTTTTATTTCTATCATGTGGTTGATTAACAAATGATGCATATATCTTATTTTAATGAACAATAGTATTTCTTCCCTCATTTATTTATATTCTACATATAGTTTTGACTTTCTACATTCCTTCACTGAGATAAGCTATAAGTCAGGCATAAGATAAAGGGGCTCTTTAATAATATAAATCAAAATACATTTGTTAATTTATTCTATTCATTAATAGAATTGGCGCTCTGCACAGTAGTTCATATAATGTGCATGATCGGTGTTAAGTAGTGGGGTTATAGTAGTTTTGGCTGCAGAATATGGAACCTCTATATGTATATACTGGCCTTGATAGAAATGTTTTTGGATTGATAGGTACATGTTTGTGCATGATAAGAGTAAGTTTTTGGCTTTCAAACATCTTGAGCTCGATAAATGTAGCAATTCAGCATGCAACATGTTGAGCTTGATAAATAAAGTAGTTCTGACAGCCAACATGCCAGGCTTGAAAAATAAAGTTTGTGTAGTACTGTGAATACTAGTTATTGTATTTAATGCATCTAGAATTCAATCTAATAGTTATATTTATTATTATTATTATTATTATTTTGTCTTTATTATTATATCAAAGTTAATTTAGAATATGATACATTTGTAAATGTATTACCCACATCTTATTTAACCACCTCATTGATGTTTAGATCAATATAGTCAGATTTATGTAGTGCAATAATTGTGGTATCATATTGTCAAAAACGAATGTCATGTAGAATAATACAACTAAGAATATCATGATCACCTTATGTGCCCTTGAACAATGTTGGGTTTTTTAAATTGTTTGATCAAGGGGGGAGAGAGGTTGATATATCTGGTTTCCTCTGTGATTATTAATAAGTAAAAATATTGGATACATTGGAAGAGTTTAGTATATGCAATGATTTCAGTAGATCCCAAGAAGTGTCATCTCCTGCTTTATCCCTAGATATTGATTCAGGAAATGAAACCATGAATTTAACCTGTAGAAAATATGGTAAGGCAGAAAATATCCCATTTGGAGAATAGATGTCTACTCATAGTTGGTTAAGGCAATAAATGAGAGCTTAGCTAAACAAATAGTAGAAGTAAAATATAGTTCAGCTAAACAAATGTTAGAAATAAAAGAAAGTTCAGATAATAACATTTTAGAAATAAAAAAAAGTTCAGCTAAACAAATGTTAGAAATAAAAGATAGTTCAGCTATACAAATGTCAGAAATGGAAGGTAGAATGAAAGAAAGCTCAACTAAACAAATGTCAGAAATAAAATTAGTAATGATAAAAATAAATGAAAGTTCAACAAAACAAATTTCAGAAATGGAAGATAGAACAAAAGATAGTTTAGCTAAACAAATAAAGTTCAGCTAAACAAATGTCACAAATAAAATTAGAAATGTTAGAAATAAAAGATAGTTCAACCAAAAAAATTTCAGAAATGGAAGATATAATAAAAGATAGTTCAGCTAAACAAATGTTAAAAATAAAAGAACATTCAGCTAAACAAATGTCAGAAATAAATTAGAAATGTTAGAAATGAAAGATAGTTCAACCAAAAAATTTTCAGAAATAAAAGAGATTAGGGAGGATGTTAGAAGCCCAATGTAAAAACTGGAAATGATAAAAATGAAAGTTGATCAGCTACAGTTGATTAGAGTAGACAATAAAAACTCAGTGCTGCAGATTAAGAAAGAAATCCAAGAAAATGTTAATAAAATGGAGATGACGATCAGATATAAAGGACAAGAATACCAAACATTATGTAGTCAGTACACTAGTGAATGTACAATTGAGAACAATCATAGGTTTGAATTTTTTGAAGAAGAGTTAGGAATTGTCAGAGAGAGTTTAATATAATACCAGGATAGGATTGTCAAAGATGATCACATTAATGAGTATCAAAACCAGATAAAGAACTTGAGTTTTCAAGTAGAAATATAGAAGTTAATCTCAGGTGAAATTAGTCAGAATAGAAATGATCAAGTTAGACTAGGAATGATCATGTTAGACACATCATTAAAAGGGTAGATTACCTAAAGACTGGAGGTGAAGATGTATGCACAATGGTAATTAAATTAGATGAAGTGAATGAAGGATACCAGAGTTTAAAAAAAGAGATTGAGGATTAAAGAGTATGGTATATAGGCAAGTTTTTTCAGATAAGACTGAAGATAAATTTAGATTAGAATTAATTTGTCATTGGAAAAACTACCAGATTAGTTGGAGAAATATATCCAGGATACTTTAACTCATAAACAGAATTCAAAGTTGGAAGTAATACAGTTAAATGGTAGCGGGTTGGGTGTCACTGAAGTTAATTAAATGTATCTTGGCCCTATGGATCCATATTCTTAAGAGTCAATAGAGGACAATGAGCATAATAAGGTACACTTACAGATGTCAGGGTCTGATAGAGGAAAACCAAATAGTGAAAAAGATTTACATGATTCTATGGCACTTAAGTTCCTAACTATAAACTCATTTAAAGTGGGGTATTTAATAACCCCTTAGGAACTTTTGCAGAGTTTAGAAGAGCTACTTATATTCTATCAACTTTCAGAAACAGAAAAGATTGCCATAGCTAGTAATCATTTATATTTATCATTTAAGGATTGGTGGAAGTCCTTGTTCTATAAACCCTGTACCTATGAGAATTTTAAATATCTGTTATTAGATGTTTTTGGGTATTAGAAAGGCAAGATAACCTAAGGTACCAAATTTCTCAAAAGATATACAATCTTTATTAAGGTAGTTAAACCCAGTTCTTCAGGAAACAGGCTGTAAATCTTCAGACTCTTACTGCATACCCTTTATCCAAGCAACAGTTAGTCCAAATATTATATCACAACTTGCCCTAGCATGTTGAGAAGGTTTACATAGAATCATATAGACCAAAAATTGAGGAAATTGTATATGTATTAGACTCCATTGAAATTAGTAATAAAATAAGTGATAACAAGGCCAGAGTTAATAGGGAATCACTTACACATGTAAGTAGTATCAGCATTCCAAGTAGATCAGCTTGGTACCAGAATAGACTGTCTAGAAGCAAAAGTAGATATATAATAAAACCCCAATTAAGAGGCAGGTTCTGTGAACTTGAGCTATCTCTAGAGTAATGTTCGTTAATTCATTTATATATGGGGTTTATGTCTGTGTTTCAACATTCATATAGTTTTATATGGTGTAGATAACAAATGAATTCATCCATTAAATTCCATTTATCACAATTTACTTATTCAATTCAAAAGCACAAGCCAGAAATATGAGAAATGTGCAATCATTATTATATCTGATTGGCTGTGACAGAAGCATTTTAAAGCACATCTGTTAAAGGTTTTAGCCTTTCTATTATTATTATGTCATCTTCTTGATCTTAATAAATTTAATATATTTACATTTGTTACAATCATTTCAATAGCTTTGAAATTGCTTTGGAGTAAATCAAAGATTTCATGTTGTATATATATATATATGAAAAACAAAACAAGTTTTATATACGTAAAAACCTGCTATCGCTTGTATTAATGATCAATAGATGGAGCTTTACCATGACCTCCAAACAAGCATATTTGTTTACATAAACATCAGAGTCAATATTCACTGTCTCTTTCATTTTGCTCCACCCTCAGATCAGCTGATTTCAAGCTTATTTGCTCTCATCAGTGAAGGGATAGGAGTTAGAAGCTAAACCTAAATATTAACTCCAAGCGTTTATGCAAAACGTTTCTATCAGTTTGCAAGCATGAATTTTTTAGACACCTCAATGTCTTCAAACACAGCCAACAAACTAGATAGCTATGTGGGTCTGATAACAGTTCAGTTTCTCCACATAATCAAAGCTTCTGCAATCTATATCATTGCAAGAAAACTTTAAAGGTACATTTATGAAAAACAAAACAAGTTTTTTATACGTAAAAACTGCTATCACTTGTATTAATGCTCAATAGATGGAACTTTACCAAGACCTTCAAACAAGCGTATATGTTTAGATAAACATCAGAGTCAATATTCACTGTCTCTTTAATTTTGCTCCACCCTCAGATCAGCTGATTTGCTCTCATCAGTGAAGGGATAGGAGTTAGAAACTAAACCTAAATATTAACTCCAAGCGTTTATGCAAAACGTTTCTATCAGTTTGCAAGCATAAATTTTTTAGACACCTCAATGTCTTCAAACACAGCCTATCAAACTAGATAGCTATGTGGGTCTGATAACAGTTCAGTTTCTCCACATAATCAAAGTTTCTGCAAATATATATATATATATATATATATATATATATATATATATATATATATATATATATATATATATATATATATATATATATATATATATATATATATATATATATATATATATAATTTAGTGAATTAAATGTGAATGTGTTTTAAGCTTCATGACCTTAGCTCATAATGCTTGAGTCTGGATTATTTATATATAAATTTAAGTAGAGAATAAGGTAAGTTCCATTTTTTTTCTCATATTTTTGGCTTGTGTTTTTGAATTGAGAGTTCCATGTGCAGTCATTATTACGTCTGATTGGCTGTCACATAAGCATTTTCTAAATTACATCTGTCAAAGGTTTTGGTCATTCATGTTATTATTATATCATCTGCTTGTACTTAATAAATTTTATATAATTACATTTGTCACTAATATTTCACTAGATTTGAAAATTGATTCATAGTAAATCAAAACATTTCACTTTATTTATATATAATATTTAGTGAATTAAATGGGTGTTTTAAGCTTCACACTCTTAGTTTGGAATTCTTGACACTGGCATATTTATGTATACATTTAAGTAGAGAAGAAGGTAGATTCCATACTTTTATCTTATTTCTGGCTTGTGTTTTTAAATGGAGAATCCATGTGCAGTCATTATTACATTGGATTGGCACATCTGTCGAAGGTTTTATCCTTTCATTTGTTTGCACTTAATAAATTTAATATATTTACATTTGTTACTATCATTTCATTAAATTTTAAAATTACTTTGTAGTAAATCGAAAGATTGCATGTTGTTTATTTATGCATAATATTTAGTGAATTAAATGTGAAGGTGGTTTAAGCTTCACACTCTTAGTTTGGAAAGCTCGAGTCTGGCATATTTATATATAAATTTAAATAGAGAAGAAGATGGGTTCCATCTTGTTCTCATATTTCTGTTTGTTTTTTTTTTAAATTGAAAATTCCACATGCAGTCATTATTACATCTGATTGGCTGACACATAAGAATTTTTAAAGTGCAACTTTCAAAAGTTTTAGCCTTACATGTTATTATTATATCACCTGCTTTTGCTTAATAAATTTAATATATTTAAGCTGGTTTAGATATCTTAGACTGAACTCATATTCACCTTAATAAATGATATCCAATATTTTAATATATACATCCAAAGACAGAGTGGCCATTTAAATTTACAAATTCTTATAAAATTCATTGAAATGAGAGGGTTTATCTAAACTATATCCATAACCCAATACTTCCAGAAATATGCTGGTCTCACTACACTTTTATATAGCAATTTTAACTTAAGTAACCCAGAATGAGGCTGTGAGTCTAATATTGAAATATATACTAATGTGTTATACCTCATTAGGTTTTAATATATGACACACATTAACATTTTCAATAAATTTTATAACAAAAAAGCATGACCTGTATATCACTTCCTTAGATACCTACAGTCACCAAACATATAAATAAAATATGTTCATGTTGATACAGAATCAACATATACATTACACTATCTAACACTATGATGACCAATAATTACAAGGACAAATACAACCAAACATACCACCATAATGGTTAATAATATTGGGTGCACTCAAACCAGTTGCAGCTTACCTTGGGGGATTTAATGCCAGCCTAGAAATAAGATTGTTCCAACATCAACACTTTTGCAGACAAACAAACTAAAAGCAATCCAGATGTAAAAATTCATATTTGTGGATCAACAATACAATCATATTTATACATTTGAACCCACATTATCCAGATTGTGTGCATCAAGAAAAATGATTTCAAGCACCACATAAAGGAAGCATGGTATATCTACATTTATCCTATCTCCATAAACAAAAATAAATTTTACTTACTCCTTTTGAAAAAGTGGGTGAATTACCTTATTTGTGTCAATTTACATCATATTTTACTGCTTGTTTTCCTGTCCATCAATAATTGCTATAAATATGATATCATACAAAAATATAACAACAGCTTCACATAATAACTAAGAGTGAAACTTAGGCTTTTCTGATCAATGTTATCCTAGCATTTATGGTAATTGCATTATATATATATATATATATATATATATATATATATATATATATATATATATATATATATATATATATATATATATATATATATATATATATATATATATATTTAAATTATCTGCCTTAAGGAAATACTACTGAACAAAAGAATTATGCTAACTGGGATAACAACAATGTATTATAATTAAGTTGCGTAAATGTTAACTATTAAAATAATATAACATAAATACTAGCTCAAAATATAATATCTAATAAAATAATACTTTTCACTTAGTAATTCAAGAAATGTTAAAATAATAAAATATTATAGCACCTAGCTTTTAAATAACTAATTAGGGTTCCAAAACTATATTACTTAATATATTCATTTACAAGGAAATTTCATTTATAGCTAACTCACTGTTATCAACAACAAGCTGTTCATCCAAAATAATAAATAGAATTATAAAATTTCTAACATGAGATGTTCAGTAAGGTACCCTGGGTAAAACATTGGAATACATATAACAATATACCCCCTCAATGGCATAAGAGCATTACGCCCATCAAATTCATATAATTAAATTACTATGCAATATTCTCATGTCTTTAAAATACCACTATACAAGCCTAAAATAATTTATAAATATTTTACTAAAAATATGTATTATTCCTTTACTAAATTATTAATTATAACAATCTCCCAAAAAAGACACTAACAATAATTGTAATAAAAGAAATCATAATATTAATAGTAATCATAATAAAAAATAATAATGATAATCATCTCAGGTACATCTCTTAACAAATTAATAAAACAAATCAATTTGTTAATACCCTGTAATTAAATATATTTGATTTTATATGATATTTAACTACTTCTACAAAATAATAACTACAACAAATATCCAAATAACTCCAATGACACTTAATACAGCAAACTAATAATTTAAAATTCATAAAGAAAATAATAAAATAATAAATTTTATGTAAATATATTGTATAGTTTTCTTATTTTTAATGTGGCATTCTTAAGGGAAAATATAATATCCTAAAAAAATATTTGCCATAGGTATTGTATCAACTCAAAATAATTAATAATGATTAGATCTTTTACGATGATAATAAAATATATTTGGTTACTTAATAAGATATGATTAAATAATGTTTATGAAAAATTGTTATATTCATGTGGTGAGTAAATAATATATAAAGAATTCAATAAGCATCTCAACATCATTTGAAGAAAAATATTAGCATACTACATATTGCCCTCTCAACAATAACTACTTCAAAATAATTCAGTGATTATTTTTCCTGCTTAAACTATATGTTATGATGATACTTGTGGAAATGAATAGTGAATAAAGTTTAAGGCATAAAATAACAATGCGAATGTTACATAAAATAATATCATTATGGGCACAGTGAAAATTCAAAGAAAGTAGAAACATATTAATCTGCCACATAAGATTAAGTCAGGACTCTATCATAGCACTTATAGAAATAGAGGAAATGTGACTATCTTATATTTTCTGTATATTTCAATAAAATTCAAAATACATGGAACTAAAATTCTCTAATAATAACTTTCAACATGACCCCATCACCAGGATTTCATAAAACTTTCCCAATCACTATCAGCATTTGTCCGAATGTATAATTTATTCAACATTGCAAAAATAATAAAACAACAACATTTTAAAAATAATTCCTAAAACCAATACTATAAGAATCAACAATAATCTAAATCCACACAAGATGTTTTGTAAAAAGCTTTCAACCTAAATGATATTGAAAATCATTCATAAATGATATATATCTTACTCATTTATTAAGGGAAATTGTAGAGATCAATACTATGTTTCTATATAACATTCATTAAAGTAACATTTCAACAATTAAACAATGTCATATAATTAAGCATATTCAAAGTATATATGTTTTAGCTAAAGAGTAAAATAGGAAAAAAAATATCCATATATATTTTACAAAGCATTTATATGCATTTATCAACACTTACACAAATACATACAATACTTTACAACTGGCTCATTCTTACACATCAACAGTAAATTCAAGTAATATATATATATATATATATATATATATATTATAACATTTATTTTAAATTATATATATATATATAATTTAAAATAAATGTTAACAAAAATGTATCTTTTTTCAAATATAAAAAAGGAAATAAATCTTCTAGCAATTATGATTACAATAATTAAATTACCAATGATCTCATAATGTTACAAAGATCATTCACGGTATTATATTTCTTCAGCTGGATTCATTGAAACAAAAGTTATGATTAAAATGACTTTCTGAATATTTTCTATAAAAATATATAATAATAATTATTATATCTTAAACTATTTCCTAACTATAATAATACTAAAATCAGTAATGATAAACTTCCAATGTATTATATTAATTTAATACTATAAATAATAAAATAATAATGATTAAAGTTACAATAAGTCTTTTTTATCCATAAAGTAAATGGCATTCTAGAATTTGCAATTTATGAAATCTCCATCACTAGATTACTGCCGAATAGGAGTACATCATGCACATTTTTTTTCTTCTTGAAGCCATGTAAAAATGTACAAATGTCAACACTTAAATCCATTAAAAATCTATTAAATTAATTGTGTACCTGTATTATTTAATAAACTAAGAATCTAAAATTTTTAATCCTTCTATTTAATGCTAGTAGTGACAAGCTTAAAAGAGAAAACAAAACTAATATAAAACTAGAAGAAAACAAATAAAACACTAAATCTATATTCATTAAGTGCTATCTTTTTTTTTTTTTTGATGACCAAATAAAATTTCACGTGAGATTATTCAAATGTATATGATACTATATAAAAATATATAAATTTAATATTGGTCTGAGAAAACATATTTTGTTTTTATACATTAATCTGAGCTAAGGATAAAATGATAAATTATTATTATTATTATTATTATTATTATTATTATTATTATTATTATTATTATTATTATTATTATTATTATTATTATTATTATTATTATTATTATTATTATTATTATTATTATTATTATTATTATTATTATTATTATTATTATTAACAATAATAATAATAATAATAATAATAATAATAATAATAATAATAATAATAATAATAATAATAATAATAATAATAATAATAATAATAATAATAATAATAATAATAATAATAATAATAATATAAAATCAGAACAAGAAACAACAAGTAAAATGAAGAGATAGAAACGGCAGAAAAAAATAAAACAAGATAGAGTATATACTTTTAAGATAAACAATTATTTTCACTGATAATGACAAGTAATAATTTTATAATAGGCAGATCGGAACATCTTATTTGTACAAACACATATAAGTGGGTTAATTATTGGATGGCAATTTGATATTAACAAAGGTATTCTAGAAAATGTAAATGGCAAATTGTATATCGAAGTAAAAATTGTTGTAAGAGCCGGGGGACCATAACACATTACAAAACAGGCAAAAATCAAAAACAAAATTTTTGTTAGTCTTACATTTTCAATAAATCTTCGATTGACTGTTAGCGAAGCAGCCATATTTATTAAACTAAGTTGAGATTGTTTTATTACTTTATAAACTTTATAATAACTAAAAACAATGATGGGAATATTGCAAATATACAAACAAATTGCTAAAGCAATAACAAAAACTAATCCTTTTCTATCAAAAACGATATAACATTCTCTTATAAGAATATTATATTTGAAGTGAAATATTTGGGAAAATAACATAGTAAATGTAATAGTTAATGACATTGTCCACAAAATTACAATTAGTGTATATACATTTGTTTTAGTATAAAAGCGCTGGTAAATTTCTGAAGAGTGACAAAGTATAACATATCTGTTCAGTGCTATTTGACAGAATGTGAAAAACATCACAATTCCTCCTGCCAACCACATTCCAAAAAATATATCACAACCACGATCCATATCATATATTTTAAATATATTATGATAAAAAAAACAAGGAGTACCAATACCTCCAATTATAAAGTCACTTAATGCTAGATTCCCAATAAACAAATGTGGTACTGTTCTCAAATTAGGAAAAATCATTAAAGATACCAGTATAAATATATTACCAATCAGAGTAAAGCTCAATGTTATGAATGTTATTGTTAGATCAATATAATCAAATAAATTCAGTTTCATATTTATACTACTTGATTCACTTAAAGTGTAATTACTATTACTTTTGACTATAAACAGTCTAAAATATAAATAATGATAAGAAACACATTTTAATAACAAGAAAAATATAATGAAGTTTAGAAATAATAATTATAACAGTTTACAATTTTAAAAATATACTATAAAAATGTTGAATGCTGGATGATCTATCTATCTATCTATCTATCTATCTATCTATCTATCTATCTATCTATCTATCTATCTATCTATCTATCTATCTATCTATCTATCTATCTATCTATCTATCTATCTATCTATCTATCTATCTATCTATCTATCTATCTATCTATCTATCTATCTATCTATCTATCTATCTATCTATCTATCTATCTATCTATCTATCTATCTATCTATCTATCTATCTATCTATCTATCTATCTATCTATCTATCTATCTATCTATCTATCTATCTATCTATCTATCTATCTATCTATCTATCTATATATCTATCTATCTATCTAACATACAAACAATCTATCTATATACATTACATATTATTTAATATTATTGCAGTAATTACAAATACAAATAAAAATACATATAATAGTTTAAAATGAGCCAGAACACTAAATTTTACTAAAATTCTTCCACAAATATGCTTTCATCCATTAACAAAGAGTCTTATTTGTTAATAGGTGTATTTGTTGATAGATGAAAGCATGGATGTAAAAGAATTTCCACATAATTTATTTTTGGATAGTTTTTTAACAGTAAAATGATTTCTAATTTATTTATATATAGTATATGATATTTTGATTATATCCTTCACAGAATATTACAAATTTATAATGAAATGTCAAGGACCATTTTAAAAAAATGACATTTTCAAATAGCCATGATGACATCATCTGTTAAGGGAATTAAAATATCAGATCATATCAAAAGACAGTAACCCCGATTCCATTTTAAAAGCTTCATTTTATTCTGTTGGTCGTTTATACTTGAAACCAAGATGAAGTGGTAATTTAATTAAAAACGTTTTTGTATTTGTTTAGTCTTAACTGCTAAGAAAAAGTTTATAAATAATATCACCTTCAATAATATTACATTCACATAAACGTTTAAATGAGAAAACACATACTAAATTACAATCTATAAACGTGTATATTACTGTTACTCTAACAAGTATAACTTCTCTAATATCATGGAAATATTACATTTTTATATGACATTGTTAGATGAATAATCTTCTAACTTCATGTGCAACGTCATTTTGTAATTTAAGTTTAAAGTCTATGTGATGTATTCTAGACTAGTTGAATCATTATCATCATTATCATCAACAACAACAACCACAATAATAATAATAATAATAATAATAATAATAATAATAATAATAATAATAATAATAATAATAATAATAATAATAATAATAATAATAATAATAATAATAATAATAATAATAATAATAATAATAATAATAATAATAATAATAATAATAATAATTAGAGAAGATATTAATTAGTATTAAAGTTTATCGGCTTAATGTTTTCGAGGATCCATGCTAATTAATATCTTCTCTAATTAACAATTATATATTTTACATATAGTGAGAAGTAAAGATATATTTAATAATAATAATAATAATAATAATAATAATAATAATAATAATAATAATAATAATAATAATAATAATAATAATAATAATAATAATAATAATAATAATGATAATAATAACATCAACAACAACAACAATGTTTATTGTTGTATTGATGTTTGAACACGGTGTTTTAAAGAAATGTAACTAATAAAAGTTGATAAAATTCATGTTCAAACATTGTTAAATTAAATGACCCCAATAGTGCCTACTCACAATGCCTACAACTGACCTTCTAATGATAGAGAATCAGTTACACATGTGCATAAACAATATATATATATATATATATATATATATATATATATATATATATATATATATATATATATATATATATGAGCTGAGCAGGGCAAATTCCTAATGTCCACTCCATACATTCTTTTTGTTGCAACTGTTATTACTATGTGATTATTTATATAGTATATGAACAATGGATGGGCGCCTCACCAACATGCATTAGCCAACATAAGGAGTTTATTAGCTTTTTACCTATGAGTTTAAAATCAAGAAACATTTTCAACATATATGTGAAATTATGACAAACAAAAATAAATCATGGCAATTATTCCCAGGAGAATGGAAAATCACCAACCAAGGCAGCGGTTGGTGGCTGAAGACAGAGGCTGCTAAGAATTCTTCATTGTGGACCCTGGATGCCATTTCATGTTGACTTTTTATTTAGGTACTTACAACTGCAGATCACTTTCAAGTGAAGGAAGATTGCAATAATTAGAAATAAAGAACTTTTATATAAAATGGAACATCATTGGACTTTGTGAAGTTTGGAGAAAAGATGAAGAGACAATTGGTTTAAAAAGTGAACATGCACTCTTTTATAAAGACACAAATATTAAAAATACAAGTGAAGTAGGATTCATTATAAATATAAAAATGAAAGAACAACATTGTTGAGATTGGTGTCATATTAAACAGTGTGGCAGTATTAGTTATATAACTTAATAACTGATACCAAATGCAGATAATTCAGGTTTATGCCTCAACAACTTTTCATAGTGATGAAATAATAAAAATTTTTTAGATGAATGTACAAAAGGCTTTTGTCAGAGTAAACAACATTTTTAAATTGTTATGGGAGAATTTAATGCTAAAATTAGAAAACAGATGAAAGATGGAAGTGTTGTGTGTAATTTTGGTTATGATATTAGAAATGAGAGAGGATATAGACTTGTGGAGTTTTCAGAAAAAAAAAACAACTTTATATTAAAATTATATTTAAATGGTTGTGGAAGCATCCAAATGAAGATGTAGCAGAATTGGATAATATTTTGACTAACAGAAAATATATATTTCAAGATTATAACGTTCTTAATAAATTTAACACAGGAAGTGATCATCGATTAGTAAGATCTAAGATATATGTTAATGCAAAAGTAGAAAGATAAAAATTATTAAGAAAAGCATATTTATAGTTTATATTTCTAATCTTCAGAAACATTCTAATGAAATTAAATTAGAACTTTCAAATTGGTTTCAAGTATTAGTAGATTTTGAACATGACTGAGATTTGAATAAAATTAATATGAATATAACTGATGCACATTTAAAAACTACAATAAAAATAGCTGGTAGAAAAAACAGCAATCGATCAATAATTTTTTTACTGAGACTAGAGAATTTATGAAGAAAAGAAAGAATATAAAGATATACAAAAATGATGTATTAAAATTGTTTAGTATCTCAAATTTTAATATGTAGGGTATATGAGCACAGACTTTAACATGATCCACCACTCTCCACACTATCTCATAACACTGATACACCTGACCACATATATGTTGTACACTAGTGCAGAAAAGGGTTGAAATTAATATAAAAAAGTATAAATGTGAACTAGCAAGAAAAGCTGTAGAAGTGAATAAAAGTCTGAAGAATGTAAAAGAACATTTGGGAATTGGTATGAAATTTATATTTGCACTAAGAAAATAAGGAATTATTACTAAAAAGAGAGATGACATCATGAAATGGATATGTGACTTTTATCAATAATTATATAGTAATAAAGAACAAGTACCTTTTATGTCTATTACATCTTCAGAAATGCCCAGAATTTTAAATTAAAAAGTGAGGCATGCAATTAAATGTATGTCGAAAGGAAAATCCCTCAGATAAGGATAGAATTATAACTGACATATTAAAAGCAGCAAGTGAGGAAATACATATTTTTAGCAAAGTTATATATCAAATGTCTCAATGATAAAGATGTACCAGATGATTGGAAGAATGCGGTATTAATACTAATATTTAAAAAAATGATAAAGAATATATTAGAGAGTAAAGACCTATCACATCTTCTATCAGTTTTATACAAAATTTTCAACAAAACAATTACAACCCATCTTCAGAAAACATTGGATTTCCGCCAACCAATAGACCAAACTGGATGTAAAAGTTGTTTTATTACAGTAGATCATATCCAGTTCTTGAGAGAAGTTATAGAAATGACACATGAATATTAGTTGTCATTATGCTTTGGATATGTAATTTATGAAAAGGCATTTGATTCTATAAATATTTCTTCAGTTATTATCGCAGTGGATCATCAAGATATAGATGCAGGATATTGTCATATTTTAAATAATATTTATGAAAATGCAACAGCAACAATTAGCTTACATTATGTTACTGATAACGTCAACACTGAAAACGATGTAAGACAGGATGTCTCCAAATTTCAAAAACTTTTTATGGGAATCTAAAGGAGTGAAAGCACATGGAGATTATTTAAGTCATTTAGATTTTCAGATGATGTAGTTGTTTTATCAAATAATGCTTTAGAGCTGCAGGAAATGTTGTAGGAGTTATCAGATGAAAGTAGGAAATTACGGCTAAAGATAAATGTTAAAATGTCTAAAGTAATGTTTAATGAACTTTTTTTTCAATATGAAAATAATGATTGATTATGATGAGTTAGAATAAGTTTACAGTTACAAATACCCTGGTCAGATTATTAATATAGATGGAAACATAATGGATTTAATTACTCATAGAATTAAATTTGTTTGAAATTATTTTGGTAGAAATAATTTGATACTAAAATTAAATACAACTATATGTTTGAAAAGGAAGCTTTTAATAAATGTGTTATACCAGATTTTACTTATGGATGTGACACATGGATACTTAATAAAAGAGCAATACTGAGTCTTCTGACTTCTCAATGATATATAGAGAGATGCATGTTTGGAGTAACAAGAAAATATTGAAAACATAATATAAGGCTAAAATAACAAACATGTGTTACTGACCACATTGAAAAATTAAAAGTCTGAAGTGGGTTCGGATGGACGTGTTTCTAGAAGAGATTATAATAGATGTAAAATTCAAATCTTAAACTAAATTCTAAAAGATTGTAAAAGACCTAAAAAGAGACAACATAGGAGCATGATGGAGGAAAGAAGAAAATGTGTAGGAATGATGTGGAGAAGAGGAGCTAAAGATTGGAGAGATGGATTGAACTAGGAGAGACCGTTATTTATAATGGATTCGAAAATGGGTGATGATGATGATGATATTGTACAATGTATCTCTCTGTCTGTAATTGAATTACATATCAAAATTTGTTTTATTTTTCAATCACTATGTCTCAATGAAGCAAAGTATTATTTTTTTAATAGCATATTTTATTAATTGTAAGTTGTGGTTAGCTGAAAAATATTAAATTTTGGATAGACTATTTAAGTATCACAATGGCTTCTCTAATTTTGCACTGGTAAAGATTATCACATCTGGATATGATACTAGTACTAGAAAAATCAATATTATAACCTGAATCTATTGTATGGAGTGATAGTGCTAATGATGATGAGTGTTGTTTAACTGCATTAGTATGTTCATCTCTTCTAACACTGATGCGACAATTACTCATACATATGTAAGAAGCTTTACAATTTTCACATGAGATTTGATAAACACCAAGAGATTCAAGGGGGATTGAATCCTTAGGCTTGGTTATTATATTGGTGATATTTTGATGAGTAGAAAACGCAGAATTTATATTATAGCATTTTAATACACGTCCAATACTGTCTGTAGTTCCTTTAACATATGGAAAACAAATTCTAATAGCTTATTTATTAATTTTTTGTTTCCTATTTTGTCCAATTTGGGCTTGAAATAACGCATTTTAATAAATTTATAATTATAATGTTTTGCTAATAAAACACTATTAATATGATTTATTTCTACTCTCAGATGTGACTTATCTGAAAGGTTAATTGGTTTATTTAAAAGAGTTTTTGGATATCAAAACTATCTGAGTTGGGTGATGATTTGAATGGTAATGTAAATACCTGTCCGTGTGTGTATTTTTTCTGTTAATCGAAAAATATAAATATTTGCTGTTCTGGTGACTAGAACATCAAGAAATGGGAGTTTTCCATCACATTCTGTCTCCATTGATAATTTAACATGAGAATGCATATTATTTAAATGTAAATAAAAAAATCATCTAATTTATTTTATCCATGTTGCTATGTGACAAATGTGTCATTTACGTATCTGAGACAAATGAGAGGTTTTAAATATGATGATTCTATAACACTAGTTTCTAATTTTTCCATTAATAAATCAGCTATTACTCCTGAGATAGGTAAGTTCATAGGAGTACTAAAAACTTGTCAGTAATGCTGTTCAGTGTATACAAAATATGTGTTCAAGAGACAATGTTTAATCAAAGCATTAGTATGGTTGTTAAATTGCAACGTTGTGAAATTAGATTTAAAGCTTCATCAATTGGAATGTTTGTAAACAAAGACACGACTTCAAAACTGACCAGAATGTCATTAGCATTAATTTTTAATTTAAACAAAAACAGAAATCAAATGAAGAAATTTTAATATATGATTTAATAGATGGGATTATAGATTTAATAAAATCCGATAAATATCTAGTTAAAATATAAGTTGGAGATCCTATTGCGCTTATTATTGGATAAAAAAAAGATATCTGGTTTGTGAATTTTTGAAAGTCCATAAAGTTTTGGAGAGACACATGTTTTTTTTATTAGGGATTATTTTATGTTTTATCTTTGTTTCAATAGGTGATTTATTAATAATGGCTTTTGTTATTTTTTTCCAAATACATAGTACGATATCATTTTGATAAATTATAAGTTTTATCATTAAGGGATCTAAAATTTTATTATGGTAAATGTCACGATCTATAACAACAGTAGCATTACCTTATATCAGCTGGAAGTACAACAACTGATTTGTACGATTTTATATTATTTAATGCTTGTCTTTCTATCTTTGAAATATTTTATGGACTGCCAAAAATTCACAAAACAGATAAACCTCCTTCGTCCAATAGTAAGCGCAATACGATTTCCAACTCATATTTTAGCTAGATATTTATCGGATTCCATTAATCCTACAATACCATCAATTATCTCATATATTTAAAACACTTTCCATTTTATTTTTGTGTTAAAAAAATAAAATAAATGCTATTGACATTCTGGTCAGTTTTCATGTCGTGTCTTTGTTTACAGACATTACAATTGATGAAGCTTTAAATATAATCTCACAACGTTGCAATTTACCAGACCATATTATTGTTTTGATTAAACTTTGTCTCTTGATCACATATTTTGTATACAATGGACATCTTTGCAGACAAGTTTTTGATAGTTCTATGGAATCACCTATCTCAGGAGTAATAGCGGATTTATTTATTGAAAATATAGAAACTCGTGTTTTATAATCATCATCTTTAAAAACTCTCATTTGGCTCAGATACATAGATGACATTTTTGTCATATGGCAACATTGAAAAAAATATATTAGATGTTTTTTCTTACATTTAAATAATATGCATCCTCATATTAAATTTACAATGGAGACATAATCTGACAAAACCTCCCATTTCTTGATGTTCTAGTCACAGAACACCAAATAGTTTATCTTTTTCGATTTACCGAAAGAATACATGCACATACAGATATTTACATTACCATTTTCATTATCTCACAACTCAGATAGTTTTCATAGCCAAAACTCTTTTAAATAGAGCAATTAACCTTTCAGATAAGTTATATCTGAAAGAGGAAATATATCATATAAAAAGTGTTTTATTAGCAAATGGTTATAATTATAAATTTATTAAAATGCCTTATTTCAAGTTCAAAATGAAAAAAAAAAGGAAACAAAAACATGATAAATCGGCTATTAGGATTTGTGTTTCATATGTAAAAGGAACTACAGACAGTATCCGACGTATATTCTCCTCATCAAAAGATATGCAATATAATAACCAAGCCGAAGGATTCAATCTCTCTTGAACCTCATGGTGTTTATCAAATATCATGTGAAAATTGTACAGCTTCTTACATAGGTATGAGTAGTCGTCCACATCAGTGTTAGGAGATATGAGCATGCTAATGCAGTTAAACAACATGCATCTTCAGTAGCACGTTCACTCCATACTATAGATTAAGGTCATAAAATTGATTTTTCTAGTACCATGATCATATCCAGATGTGATAATTTCTAACAACACAAAATAAGAAAAGCCATTGAGATACTTAAAAGTCGATAATGTAGCAATAAATGAGATGATACATGATAACTTCCTCCTATTTGGAAAGATTTTATTTAAAAAAAAAGATTCTTAATTTAACATTTTTTGCTGTTGGTAGAACTTAAATGTTTTCTCAAATTCATGATTGTAGCGCCTCTACAACAATCTTTCTACTTTTTATCAAGTTGGAATGTTGAAATATATTAATATTTAATTTTTTTTTATACACGGATGAACCTGCAAAATATGTCTCTTTTATATGCAACCTGTGAAAATCTTCCTAACAACATTTTTAACCTCTACAGGGAAGTAATATTTAGACACCTTCGAGAATGTAAGTTACATGATAATTTACCTTTTCTATTAGCATGTAAAAATAACAGTGTTATTCTCACTTGTTGTAAAATTATGTTTCATAAGAAAAAATATAATATTAGTAAAATTCTGAGAAAACAAGCAATATTATTGTCAATTCTTTTAATAAAGAAATTCAGAAAAATATAGACAATATGGATAAAGTATTGCTGGATTTACCTTTATTACTTAGTAATAAAATAAATCCTTTACTGTGGACTAGTTTTGAGTGTATTGCAAGTTTGAGATCGTTTAAAGATTCAGAATTTGTAACAGCAAAACAAAATAAAAAAGTAAAATGCTAATTAGAACACAATCGCCAATTATTATGTATCCAAATCAAAAAACTGTCTATAATTTATCTAAGAAAGCCACCTCTACAGATGAAGTTTTGGTTTTAGAAAAAAAGTTTTAATTTTGCCTTAACGCCTTCCCAGATATCTTTTGAGAAAATTGTTTGTAATGTTGAATCGGCTCTTGATAAAATAGATTCTTCATCTGCTAATTTTGTTACATCGGAGATTTGCAATATTTTAGAAAAGCTAAGCTTCCTAAAAATAATATTTCAAAGAAAAAAGACAAGCATTGAATAATATAATATCGTACAAATCAATTGTTGTACTTTCAGCTGATAAAGGTAATGCTACTGTTGTTATGGATCGTGACATTTACCATAATAATATTTTAGAATTCATTAATGATAAAACTTATAAACCATCAAAAACAGATCATACTATATATTTGGGATAAAAAAAAAAAAACATTATTAATAAATCGACTATTGAAACAAAAATAAAAAAAAAATTAATTAATCTCTCTTGAAAAATCATGTGTCTGTCAAAAATTTTATGGACTTCCAAAAATTCACAAATGAGAAACACCTCTTCGTCCAATAGTAAGCGCAATACGATCTCCAACTCATATTTTAATTAGATATTTATCTGATTTCATTAAATATACAATACCATCTATTAAATCATATATTAAAAACTCTTTTCATTTTATTTCTGTTTAAAATAAAATAAAAATTAATGCTAATGACATTCTGGTCAGTTTTGATGTCGTGTCTTTGTTTACAAACATTCCAACTGATGAATCTTTAAATGTAATTTCACAATGTTGCAATTTACTAAACCATATCATTGCTTTGATTAAATATTTTCTCTTGAACACATATTTTGTATACAATGAACAGGACTACATACAAGGTTTTTCTACTCCTTTGGGCTCACCTATTTCAGGAGTAATTGCTGATTTATTCAAGGAAAATATGGAAACTCGTGTTTTAGAATCATCATCTTTAAAACTTTTCATTTGACTCAGACAAATAGATGACACTTTTGTCATATGGCAACATGGAAAAAATAAATTAGATTATTTTTTTACATTTAAATAATATGCATCCTCATAGTAAATTTGCAGTGGAGACAATCTGATGGAAAACTCCCATCTCTTGATGTTATAGTTACCAGAACACCAAATAGTTTATCTTTTTCGATTTACAAAAAATAATACACATATGGACAGATATTTACATTACGTTTCTCATCATCACCCAACTCAAATAGTTTTCTCTCCAAAACTCTTCTAATTAACCTTTCAAATAAATCGCATCTGAAAAAAAAAAAAAAAAAAAAAAACTTTTTTAAATTGATTAATTAACCTTTCAGGTAAGTCACATCTGAAAAAAAGAAATAAATCATATTAATAGTTTTTTATTAGCAAATAGTTATAACTATAAGTTTACTAAAAAAAGCCTTATATCAAGTTCAAAATGGACAAAATACGAAACAAAAAGATGATAAATAAGCTATTAGGTTTTGTATTCTGTGTGTAACAGGAACTACGGACAGTATTGGATGTATATTAAAACACTATAATATAAATACAGCATTTTATACTCATCAAAAGATAAGCAATATAATAACCAAGCCTAAGGTTTCAATCCCTCATGAATCTCATGGTGTTTATCAGATTTCATGTGAAAATTATAAAGCTTATTACATTGGAATAAGAAATCATTGCATCAGTGTTAGGAAAGATGAGCATGCTAATGCAAATAAACAACACTCATCATCATCAGCACTTTCCCTCCATTCTATAGATCCAGGTCATAAAATTGATTTTTCTAGTACCAGGATCATATCCAGATGATATAATCTCTACCAGTGCAAAATTACAAAAGCCATTGACATAATTAAAATCGCAGATTGTATATATAATGAAGATGACACATGTAAACTTCCTTCTGTTCGAAAAGATTTAAAAAAATATTCTTAATTTAACATTTTTGCTATTGGTGGAACTTTAATGATTTTTTGTTCAAATCAATGATTGTAGTGCCTCTACAACCTACAACCATCTTTCTACATTTTATTGTCCAGTAGATGACTTGTGGGATCAAGTCGAAATGAAACCATATATCAATATTTAATTTTTTTTAACACATGAATATGCACCCCTTAAAAATCTTCTATATATATATATATATATATATATATATTGAAGGTGGCTTCAAAAGTTCTACCACATCAAACCTTAACCATCTGAAATAATGTAATGTTTTTTTTTTTTTTTTATGTAATTAGTATCTAAAGATTAAATAAAGTAAGTTTTTGTTAGAACACTTTTGGAGAAAATAAATGTTTTCCTGTTTTTAACAGTGTAATAACTACATCTTAAGTACTGGGAATGATGGGTAATTTACCATGAAAAACACACATATATGTTAGTAATAAAATTTTATTACTAAGAAAATATCAATCTTGATAAAAATAATTGTACATATATATATTGTAACGATCGGAAAGCAAGTGGAGATTGAATCTAACCGCAATTATGATATATGCACTACATGGGCACCATCTAAGCATTTGAGCCTAGAAAAAATTATAAAGTAGGCAGATACATGCTGTTAAGATTCCACTTTATTTAAATATTCAGATCATTAGCCCAAGTCACTAGCTCAGTGGAACAGCAGAGATTATAAAATATAACTTTATATCTTAAATAAATAAAAAAAAGCCACTGCCAGAAATTAACACATAAAAATATTTATTTACACAGATATAAAATCTTTAATTTTACATTTAAATAGATTGCAATTATGAGTTTAATATTTATTTAGTGAGTCGAGTATGAATAGACTATATAGATTGTATTTGAAAAGAAAAATGTTCTATCCCTTATTTAACCTTAGGCCAAAAAGTTTGCAGTCAAACCGGCACCAACCCATCTGATATATTTATGTATTCAATGTAGCATAAAAATATGACAACACAAATTACTATACTGTCAGGAATATACATCTGAACAGTAAGTAGAGTTAGAGAAGACATTGTCTCTCCACCAACAGGAATGCTACATCTGTTGGCGAGTAGAACAATAAACAAAATGCTCCATAGGAATGGACTGTGGTCCTTTGGCAACTTTCAAACCCATCCATAGGCAAACAGAAGGTGTGTGGCATATATGTGCAATCTCCTGCCCATAGAAGATCTCATACTACATCTACTAATTACACAAATATATCTAATCCATTAAGCTAATTCGACTACGAAATGAATAACCTAAGATTACCTCCCTTAAACTATATATATATATATATATATATATAGTTTATATATATATATATATATATATATATATATATATATATATATATACAAATCTATATAGCCATTCATGTCCATCTTAAATTTAACCTAACGATTCGTCCGCACAGATGAATTTTATACAATTTGTTTTATAATGTCGAGTATAGATCGGCTGCATAGATTCCACAGTTAAAAACATTCAAAAATAAATATAACCGATCAAAATACAAAATCATCGGTAACGTCAATGGCACAGAGAATACAAAAATATCCAATAGCATTCATCATAAGATGCTGCAGGGATATGATGACTTATATATTCCAATCAACTATGAAACAGCAACATAATAAACTGCTGATGAATCTATGCAATGTCCATACCCAACTTAAATTTCCTCATTTAAAATTTAAACAATAAATATTAATACAAATAAAATAATAAATGGATATGATTTTTATAAAATGTAAGACATATAAAATTAAACATTATTAATTGAGTTGACACATAAGTCAAACAAAAGTTCTTTTCTTAAAAAAATTAAATTAATTTATCAAATCTTTAAAGTTCTTAATTAATTTTATGATTTTAACAATTGTTCAGTTCTATTGCTTATGGTAGAAGAGTCCAGGTTCTTGTTGGCAATTCCCATGGAGACTTTCCTGGAAGACCGATCTGATATTTTGGAGGTAGCATTAGCTGTTTCTATTCTGGTATCACAGTCTTTTCATTTTTAAAATAAGTGAGAGAGGACGACAAGTGCATATTGTCACTCATCTCACCAAATCAAGTTGGAAACTGACTGGAACTCAATATTTTTTTTCTTTTTATAGTCCTCCTATGGATTCCATGAACAAAAATGTCACTGTTCCATTTTTTCGTTATGGTCCAGGCCCTTATCTGCTTCCATTGGTCAAGCTAAAATCTTTTTATTCTCTTATCTATTTTTCATCTGACTTTTTAATTAAACAGCTTTTGGATAATTAATAAACAATCATTTTGTTTACAGATACATGAATTAATTAATACCTGTTTTTATTTTTGCTTACATTATTTTTTATGAAACTATTTTTATATTAATTCTTGCATTTTTTTATAAAAAAATATGTTCAAATACCCTTTTTTTATTTATATATATAAAAAAAATATTTTTTAAAGTTTAGCATCTGTGCAAATATATATGTTATACAAATATTTTAATTTTAGCGTTTACTTTTTTTTCTTTTTAATACATTCATTTTTATTTGCGAACTTTTAAGATTTTATTTTAAATTAATGTAACGGCATATTTATATACCATTACAATATATATATATTGATTGTTGTATTGTGTTAATTAAACTGATAATGACTTAAATAAAAACAATAATTATAGCAATAGAAAATAAATCAATATCTGAATATAAGAGAGATAATATAATGTTGTAAATTTATTTTATAATTTTTTTTAAAATGAATCAATATAAAAAAAAACATTTTAAAGTTGCAATGCTGGAACACTGGTTTAAAACAATAGGAATAATGCTCATATAAAAAGGTAACAATTAAAATATATGTCTGAAGGTTTGTAATGATGGTATATTATAAGATGTGATATGTTGGACTATTTCCATCATTTATGAGTGAATGTTGAATGTATCGAAAATTTTAAACTGTATTTAAACTATCCGAATACAACAACTTGTTAGTAATAACACACAAATAGACAATACTTGTTAGTAATTACACAATGTTTAAAGTAGTATTATTCTCCACTCTTCTTTAGGTGTTGCTGGCCTATATGTATAGTGACAATATTCACTTAGAAGTTGAACTCACACCTTTTAGATTCTTGAATATTGAATTTAAGGCAAACACTCTACCAACTCAGCTATTCTGTCAAAGGCAACATATAGTAGAAATTTGATATATTTATATATGAGGGTTGGTTCAAATCCTCCTGAGTCCTCCAATTTTTCCCCCATTATTACTACTTTTATCTTCTAAGAGAAAGATTAATTAAGTCCTATTGTTATTTCTGAAAATTCGCCATGTGAAAATTTGTCGAGATTTCTTCTCGAAGTTCTTAGTCCATTGGCATATAGGACACAGTATTTTGTCAGGGATTCTAAGCACTTTGTAAAATTTGCCAGGAACATGAAAATTGAAAGAACTGACATATTGGTAAGCTTGGATGTGGAAAGTTTGTTTACAAATGTACCATGTGATGAGGCATTGTCTATTGTAAGAAAAAGGTTAAGTGACAATAATAGTCTACAAACTAGAACAGATCTACCTATTGATAGTCTAATGGAATTATTGACATTCTATGTAACAATAACATACTTTCAATATAACTCAGAATTCTTCCAACAAAATCAAGGAATGGCCATGGTAACATCTCTGTCACCCTTGCTCAGCAACATTTACATGGAAGAACTTCAGACCACAACCATAAATACTACTCCTAAAGTGTGTCTTTGATATGTTGATGATACATTTGTGGTATGGCCACATGGTAAGGTAAAATTGCAGTCATTCTGGATGCACATTAACAACATATCTTCTACAATTAAATTCATGATGGAATCAGAATATGAACAAAAATTGGCATTCTTGGATGTTCTTGTGACAAGACTCCCTCAGGGCAAAGTAAAAACAACGATGTATAGAAAACCAACATAGACTGGAAAATACATGCCATATGCATCCAATCATACAAGAAGCCATAAACAAGAAATTGTAATATCACTATGGAACAGAGCAAAGGAGGTTTGTTCAGAAACCAGTGATTTGGAGAAAGAAAGGATTCACATAGTACAAATGCTTATGAAGAATGTTTATCCATCAGCGGTCATCAGAAAAACCTTCAATAGACAACACAAAGGGACACCAAAAAGAAAACAGTTATTTGTATGGTAGTGTATCCATACATACTAGGAATGGTGGACAAGTTAAAGGAAATATGCAGTCAATATAACATTAGAACTGCTTTCCAAAGTCATACCACACTTTGAGGAATGCTTACTTCTACTAAGCCTAAACTGGAAATGCTAAAGAACAAGAACTGCATCTATGAGATACCATGTGAATGTGGAAGGAAATATATTGGTGAGACCTGTCGCCCTGTTGAACAGCGATTGAAGGAGCACAAACTAATGGTTAAAAGAGAAAAATAGATGTGTCTACCATAGCACTCATGTATGAACTAATGACCATATGCTTAAGTGGGAAAGTACAAAGATATTGGATAAAGAGGAAAAAATGCAGAGAAAAAAATTCAAGGAAGCTGCTCATATGACAATGGTAAATAATCATATAAGTCAACCCAGTGTGGCAATACACAATTTATGGAAGCCTCTAATTAATATTGCTCTTAGAAAATAAAAATAGTAATAATGGGGAATAAATTGGAGGACTCACGAGGATAGCTCAGTTGGTAGAGTGTTTGCCTTAAAATCAATATTCAAAAATCTAAAAGGTGCAAGTTCAACTTCTAAGCGAATATTGTCACTGTGCATATAGGCCAGCAACACCTGAAGAAGAGTGGAGAATAATACTAGTTGAAATGTTGTGTAATTACTAACCTGTATTGTCTAATTGTGTGTTATTACTAACAAGTTGATGTATTTGGAAAGTTTAAATAAAGTTTAAAATTTTCAATACATTCAACACTCACTCATAAATGATGGAAATATTCCAACATATCACATCTAACAATTAAAAATATTTTTTTCTTTTTGCCCTGTGTTCAATCTGTCAAGTAAAGTTTTATTAAATCTATTATTTTAATATTTTTTTCTGCAAAATGGACATTTTTAAAGCAGCATGTCAACAAATATCAATGTTTTCCTAATTAATTTTTCCTTAGGAAAAAAATAGAGGAACTGAATATAACTTTCTTATTTTAATTCAAAAGTCAGATAAGTTAAAATAATTTATAAATTTAAATTGAAAAAAATATATATGATTTTTGTTTAAAAGAAACTAAAAAAAAAAAAAAAAGAAATCAGAACAGTTGATTTAATTTATAGTTTGTATATAGCTAATATTACAAACAGTAAAGAGCTTTATTCTGTCTGTAAACATATTTTATTAAATGCAATATATATATATATATATATATATATATATATATATATATATATATATATATATATATATATATAATTAAAATATGAGATACAATGGCTAGAAGGCTTAATTGTCATTGTGGTGGAGCATTTTCTTTTATCCAGTATGGCCAAATGAGTATTAATATTTAACTATCTACAATTTACATGCCTGAGAAGTTGGATTCCCACAAAATAGAGATTAACTTGTGAGGCCATCTGTAAATAAAGTGTATCGCCGTTAAAAATAGAATTAATCATTGATTTAAATCAACAACATATCTGGGCAATAACTAACTTTGAATTAAAACTATTAATGAAGCTGTTGTCTGAATGAAATATGGACAAAAACTGTGACATGATCATAAGTTTACACATTTATGATGGATATAAAGAGGCTTACCATCTCTTCAACATTGCAAGTCTAATACGTAAGTACCAAATTATTTTCTGAATAATATGAATGTGATTTCATGTAGGTAATGAGTATTTATTTGGTTTTTAAAATGACATTAAATACATTTATTAATTTAGCAATATAGATGAGTGGATCAACTTCAGTATATACTCTGTTATTACAATGTATCTGCTGGTATAGGTATCATCCATGCTGTGATTGATCTGTTAGGGTCAAACCATTTTTGATAATACAATGTTGAATTTCCCTTCTAAATATTTCAGGATAATTTTTACTTAGATAGTAGATTTGGCATTATAATGTTGTTCTTGAATTCAGCCATTTTACAGGATAATAATTATTATATAAGATGAATATTTAGTGAACACATATTTTAAAAGAAATCAAATATCCTGGTATTTTTTGTTTTTTATTTATATAATTTAAGATAATTTTTATTCTTTTTTAGATGTATATATTTTTATCATTTTTTAATCAAAGTAATGTTGAAATACAGCCACACTCTTTTTTTGCTACACTTTTTCGGGGATGGATGTATATAATTTGTTCTGCATGTTTGTTCATCTTGATGAAAATATTCCAAACTATTTTGCATACTACTCTTTTTTAATAAAAAAAAAAATACTCGCCACCTGTCTGGAAAACTATAATTTAATTGCCAGAAGATCAACACAATTTTTATTTTTGCAGCATCTATATTTTTACTAAGCCCACTTTAATGACACTAAACATTTTGTTGTAGGTAAGATGCTTATAAGCAGGGAAATTATAAAACTATTTAATAATATGATCATAGTAAGAAAAATCAACATAGAATTAATAATAACAACATAGAATTTGCATTACACTCATATTAAAATTAAAAAAAATAAAGAAAAGAATGAACTTGGGGAAGTGATATTAATGGATAAGATATGGTATGTCCGGATCGTCATCCAGTTTAACAAGTTGCGGTTTTCTATATATTTCTTTTAACAAAGTTGTAACTAACTAAATCCATGTCTCAGTAAATATTTAATGAAACTTTTTATCTATTATAGATCATAGATTAGGATAAAATACAGCTATCTACATCTGCATCCAGAACAGGTGGTAGTATTCTTTAAATTTAAATTTTATTCCCATGTTAATTGTTGATTGTTTCAATTATTTTGCTATTTTAAAGAAATTGTTTATGTTTGTATTAAGAAAAAGATCCAAATTACAACTAGGTTGGTTCATTTTCAAAATTTTCTTCAAATCTTGGGTTAAAGCTAGTATGGAGACCATCGGTGCTTATTAGAGTTTATTAAATGTTCATCCTGTGTTATACCATTAATAAATTTGGAATTTGGCTGATTACTCTCCATTTCGTTTGTAATTAAATTAACAGAAAATTAAGAAATTAGCCCTTTTTTAAAATTAATTTATTAGGTTTAGAACTGCAGATTTATTTCCGTGAATTTGACAGATATCTCTAGCAAACAAAGTGTGTCATTTCTAAATAAATGAAATTGATTCGTTATAGTATCAACCTCTTTTTCTAAGAACATTAGCACTGAGTCGAAGAACATATTACGCAGACATTTTGACAACTAAACAAATTCCATACAAAGCAGCTTATCAAACAATTAAATTATTCATCTTTAAATGACAATGTTGCCTAAACAGTCTGTCATTTAGCAAATTTCCTTGGAATTTTGTTGGCCACTTTAATGACAATCTGCATTGAACTTTCAGCAAATAAACGATGGTGGTGGATACCTCGGTATGCAACATATATATACGACAAAGGTTATTTTAAATGTGCTAGCAACCTTTTGTAACGGCATTGTATCGTTGGAGCATCATGGTTTCAATTGGTTTTATCCGTTGGTAAATATTTTAAAAATATTAAATAATGACAATTTTCATTTCTTTTAGAAATCGCACATCTACTAGAACTAAGCTTAACATGTTGGACAAATTGCCTCATCAAACTTCATATTTTAAAGGTTCAGAGAGTAAGTATTCCACTTCTTAAAAAATTACATCAATTCTTGTTTGAACTGTATTATTGTTCAAGTTAATTTTTTTAATAATATCAAATATTTGCATAGCACAGTGTGAGCTAATAAATAGTATAAAGATTTCTTCACTAATAATAAGTGTTTTCCTGAATTGATAATCAATAATTAAGTATTGTAATAAGGATAATCTTTGAACAAAGGTTTCATTGATTTACATGTTGAAACTTTATGGCTAGGCAAAAGTATTAGTTTGCTCTGTCAACTGTAGATAAAAAAACATTTCTGCAAGTATTCAATATTATATTGTATGCATTTTTCTTACTGTTAAAACATTGTAATGTTTGGAGAAAATGTAAAATTAAAACAAAATGTGTGAAAATAAAGTATTTCATATATATATATATAAACACGTTTTCAAACAATGTATATATATATATATATATATATATATGGAGCTTACCACTAGTTTCTAACAAGCTTTAATTATAAGTGCTGAAAAAGAAAGAATTCAAAATCTCCACCGGAAAATCCTCATCCCCAGATCAATTAGTTTTGAGCTTATCGCTCACCTCTGTGAGGAGTTAGGATTTCAAACATTAGATCTAAAACTCCAATTCAAAAGTCAGCCCTTATTTAATATGTAATTATCAATTTGAAAACGTGAATTTTTCAGACATATAAATGTCTTCAAATCCAGTCTTACAAATCAGAGAGGTATATGGGTCTGAAATCAGGTCAGTTACACCATATAGTAATAGATAAAGCCATATAACATCACAAAAACAATAATTAATAAAACAAGACACAAAATGTGTAACTTGCTTCTAAGCTTGTACTAAATGTTTAGTAGGTGGAGCTTACTACTAGCACTTATAATTAAAGCTTGTTAGGAGATAGTCGTAAGGTCCACCTAGTGAACATTTAGTACAAGCATAAAAGCAAGAAACACATTTTGGGTCTTGTGTTATTATTTATTATAAGTGTTCCCTTGAAAGCTTTTGCTATGTTATATTTCTTTAGCTATTAATATATGGTGAAACTGAACTGATTTCAGACCCATATAGCAATCTGGTTTGTAAGGCTGGAATTGAAGATATTGTGTCTGAAAAATTCAAGTTTTAAATTTGATAGTAACATATTAAATAAGTACTGAGCTTGAGTTGGAGTATATGTCTAGTGTCTGAAATTCTAACTCCTCACTGAGGTGAGCCATAAACTTGAAACAAATTGGTTTGGGAAAGAGAAATTTCCGTAGATATTTTGAATTCTTTCTTCAGCTCCACCTAGTGAACATTTAGTACAAGCTTAAAAGCAAGATTACTCATTTTGTGTATTGTTTTATTAATTATTATAAACGTACCCTTGAAGATTTTTGTAGACATTTATCTATCAGAAAAATTCAAGTTTTCAAATTGATAGTAACATATTAAATAAGTGCCGATGCTTGAGTTCGAGTTTTAGATTTAGTATCTGAAATCCTAACTCCTTACTGAGGTAAACCATAAACTTAAAACCAATTGGTCTGAGGATGAGGTTTATGCCAGTAGATATTTTTAATTCTTTCTCTTTCAGCACTTATAATTAAAGCTTGTTAGGAGCTAGCAGTAAGCTCAATCTAGTGAACATTTAGTACAAGCCTAAAACAAGTTACACATCTTGTGTCTTGTTTTATTAATTATTATAAGTCTACCATTGAAAGCTTTTGTGATGTTACATTGCTTTAGCTATTAATTTATGGTGAAACTGAACTGATTTCAGACCCATATTGCCATCTGGCTTGTAAGGCAGGATTTGATGACATTTACGTGTCTGAAAAATTCCAGTTTCAAATCGATAGTAATGTATTAAATAAGTGCTGACACTTGAGTTGGAGTTTAGATCTTTTGTCTGAAATCATAACTCCTCTCTGAGGTGAACTATAAGCTTGAAGCCAACGGAACTGGGGATGATGATTTTTCAGTAGAGATTTTGAATTCTTTCTCTTTCAGCACTTATAATTAAAGCTTGTTAGGAGCTAGTGGTAAGCTCCACCTAGTGACCATTTAGTACAAGCTTAAAAATAAGTTATACATTTTGTGTCTTGTTTTATTATATATATATTTACTAGAATTTTTTAAAAAAATGCTTTGAAATGTTGCATTAACAAAGTAAAACATCAGTTGAACACGGCAGAAATCTGAATGTATAAATAATAAAATGAATGCAAAAAATAAATATCAAATTAATGTCTATCAAAAGATAGCTCTCATACACTTAGAAATATGTTATTTCTTTACTATGACATTATATTTTTTAATAAAAATACAATAAAATTAAACAAACAACAAAAACAATTTTACACAAATTTATACTAAATTAAACTATTACCTAGGAAAATTATTAACAAAGAATGACATTCTACAAAAAATTTAGTTTGGAAATATGACAGCTTAAAATTTATTGAAATTAACTTTGCACAAAAGCCAAACAATATTGAAGAAATTGTAGATTGATTAAACAATTATCTGAATAAATTGCGACATTTTCTCTATTTGATTTCAACTTTTTTATAACTTTTTTAAAATGCATATATCCATGCATATCATATGACTATTATGCAAACATTATCAATAGTGATCTTCATAAATCTCTTTTTAATTGATTTGCTTTACATTCAAATATTCATTATAACAATCATAAAAATCTTCAATTTTTGGGGGTTGCCATTTTTAAAATTGGAGGACATTTTGTAACACTGAAGATGTCTTACAAAATTATTAATGCCTCATGCCATCCAAAAAAAAAAAAAAAAAAACAGTGATTTTTATACTAAAACTGTACAATATAGAATTTATTTATAATACATAATATTGTATTCAATATTAGTGTTGTGAACAATATATTGATTATTAATTTTAAATACCATTAATAAATATGGAACTCAGTATTTAATTATTATCCAATGTTCTTCCAAGCCAATAACTACTTCATAAATGACATATCCAAAGTTAATATTTTTTTTTTTAATGATTGATTACTAAACAAGTAAAAGATATTTAATTCAGTATAATAAATAATCAAAATTGTATTTTAATGAAGTACAACAAGCAAATATATTACTACAATAATACATTTAAAAATGTGTACAATAATTAAAACAACTGTATACTGTATTTTTATGAATTAAACTTTTTGCTAACAATCTTTTGCTTTGTCTAAAAATTGTACATCACCATCTTGTAATATAATTATAGTTATTATTACAATTTTTTTCATGTGTCATAGCATCTGCCGGGAAGTGAATCTGCTAACATGGGACAACTGCTTGTAAGGCGGCTGTGCGGACCTCTCGACCACCAACACTTGACAATATTATTACTATTTTTTTTTAAAAAACAAACACGCATGATTTTATCATAATGAACTTTTTATGATCAAAATGTAAGAAATCAAAAATCAAAGTATGACTTTATCTATTTGGTGGATTTAATATATATATATAATTTGTTTCAGCATATATATATATATATATATATATATAATTTGTTTCAGCATTGCTAACAATTGGATTGCATGTTTTATATATATATTGTAACCTAAAAAATATATATATTTTATTATTTTTTAAATATGTATATATATATATATTGTAACCTTCTCACTGGTCATAAACTAATCATGCCACACGTTTTAGAGACTAAATTCTCCTATGCAACCTATCATACTCTCATTATCAAGAATATAAGCATAAAGAAACAAAAATGTAAAACTAAAGAAATGATTCCTGTATTGAATAAAATTAGCATGAAACTATAGATCTTAAAAAGATCACAAGGTGATTAATAATGACAATAACTTCTGGTCAAACCAGCTTTAAAATCTGCACAAACAAATAGGTGATGATTATGGAATTAAACTTATAAATGAAATGATTAGTAAATTATGATATAGATGATTAAATGAATGATGGAAAGAAGTAATAATTAAATAGTGGAATGAAATGATTCTAAGAATGAAAAGAAAAAATGAAGATGTATGAGTATAATGAACGATTAAGATGATGATTAACGCATAGTTAAGATGATAAAAGAATAAAAGTTAATGTATGGTTAATCAATTATGATAATGAATTAATGTTAAATGAGAATAAATAAATAAAAAAATGATCAAGATGAAATTGAAGATAATCTTAATGATGGAGACTGAAATCTTAAACTATAAACTAAAATGGTATTAAATTGTAAAAAGATAAGCTAAATAAAAATAGGGATTTCAAGGTTGACACAACCAGAATATTTATCATGAAGTTAAAACAAACTTTACATTTTGTGACCAAAGAAGTAATTTACATATAAAAGTTTAGTTGGCTTTCATAAAATAGTGAAAGTAATATACCTTTAAGTCTGACTATATTGAATAACTAGATATAAAATTTATTACAAATTTTAAATTCTACCTTGAAACTAACAACTTTCTTCTCAGGGTTCAAACACTCACAGTCATTATACACAGTATATTTGGGTCAGTGAATGGATTTTACCACTACATGAATAGAATGCACAAAAGAGCTCTCAATATAAACTCAAATTAAGAACTATATTTAGCAGTTACACATAACCTTTATGAGCTCAATAACTCTTATAACTTTAATATTTAAAAAATAGGAATAACTTATTAATAAATAAACACAATAACTTACCAAATTTATTTTCTCAAATAATTATAAACCATAAGATCAAGATCAGTGAATGACAGCTGTACGGGTTCAACTAAACCAATTGAATCAATATTATATTTATCTTTTAATATATTACTTAAAATAGTCTGTACTTTAAGTTATTACCATTTTGATTATTGTGTGACGATGCATTAGAGGTACTAATAAATTATAAGGCTTAACAAAATTATTATGATATAGCATAATATACTTAATAGTACTATATTGGTCGATGATGATTTTAATTTATAATCTTTTGATAGGTCAATAGTGTGCCAGTCAAAACATGCTTATCCATCTAACACGAGTTGGAACACACAAAATGTACTTCAAACCCAGTCAAGCCCGAGATTTAGGTCAGGGACCAGCCTGGATTCGAACCCACTCTCCAAGCACCAGATCTAACACCCAATGAATAACATAACAATGGTAGCACACGAGATTTAATTCTTCATCTGGCCCACTAGCAAATCGGAGAAAACAATAAGACTCATGGACTTCAACATATATATAAACAACTTAAACACTAAAGACATTCCAAAGTTAAAATCTAATATAATTAGTTAATAGGGGTTTTACTAATGAAATAGCTATGGGAAATTAGTGAATTGGATTGATTTAATAATGAGACAGAAACTGATATATGATGAATTAAAATATATTTATTGACAATTGTTGTTGGCAAATGCACGCAGGCATTTTATTTATAAAGTAACAGTACTCTAGGCCATTTAAACAATAATTGATATGTTGGCTATTATTTAATTGATCCAATATTATTTAATGGAAACAAATAGCCCAGCTATACAACTAATCACTACATTAACTTTTACTAGCTATGCCCTTTCATCATCAATTCGAGTGGCTATTGTTCGTGAAATCAAACCAAGTCTGGAGTGAAACTTAATACATCTTAATTATAATAAATTTATTTTAACTATGGGCTTTTAAAGCGTCCCAGATAGCTTTAGATCGAACGGGTTTTCAAGAATGCTTCGGATCAACGTCGAAGACTGCATATTAGGGAGGAAAGAGTTGGCTATAATGATTTTACTAATACGCTAGGCACAAGTAAAGTATAATAATAAAGTGGCTCTGCGGATGGAAGAATAGTTTTAGGGTTTTTGTGACAAACAATGGTTTACCCAAGAACCGGTCATCATGCTGCTAATGGGGAACCTTTATTTGGTTCAGAGGCAGGGGACTTACATGCTAATCTGGCCCGTAGCTCAGACTTCGCTACTGCACTACCCATAAAGGAAGATGGGCTGGACTTACCGTGGCTCCATCTTATATATATATCAAAAAGAACAGCACAACGAGAAAATATTAATAAATCCCACATCCGCCAAGCCGAAGGATATTATAAATTAAAGATCATATATTAAATGAACACTAGATCATCATCTTGATCAAATAAGCCAACTCTTCTGTAGCATGAGAAATATGATATGCTGCTGACAGGAATATATAGCTACAAACTTTACTTTATCCCGTTCAATCCCTTTAGTTATCTATAACTACTAAACTTTTAAAAGGAGGAAAAGTATATTTAATAAGGGACTTACGGATACTTTACTAAAAAAATATACTTATGATTGCACTCCAGGCTAGTTTAATCTTTAGTAATATAATAATTAAAGGTTGAAAAGCCACATTTTATATTTATATTAATTAAAATACAAAATGACAAAATATGAATTTGGGTTTCGAAACAGCGCATGAAATGACACTATATAAATAATAATATGAAGATGTTAAATTTATATGTTTAAAAACATATTCTATAATTAAATGCATGCCGTTTCGAAACATAGGCATAACTAATAATAAATAAAATAAGCAAAAGAAAAGCAAAATATAATTGCAGTGATTAAATTATATAGCAAAACATTAATTAACAGAAATTTATTAAAAGTATTTCATTTATAGAATTAAAATATTTTAGGAAACAATTTAGACAGTTTACACTATTGTATTAGCAAAAAGTATTTCATTTAAATATTATTTCGAAAACAATTTAGATAGAAATTTCAATAATATGGTTAGCTAACCTGTTTTTGAAGAAATAATGAATGTTTTTGAAATGCACACAGAGCTCTGCAATTTTAAATAATACTAAAATAGTTCTGTAGCTAAGGAGAGATTCGAGCTGGAAACGAAGGTGACTTCTTTGGCGGCTTATGGATATTCAATTTAGTTGGTGTAAGCTTGGTTGTTCCTTTGGCATTTGATGGATTGAACTAGGCATTCCATCACGGGAAAGCAGCAAAATTTTGCCTGACTTTAGCCAGACATGTTAAGGTTGAACAATAATAAAACTTCTCCTGTTGACTCTCTTCAAAAGTAAGATGGATTCTCTCTTCCCGCTTAAAATAAGGCCTATTTATATCCTTCTACTAAACTTTAACACCTTTCTGGAATTTCGTAAGCCTCAGGACCAATTGACTTTTAATTAAAGCAAAATAATATAATTCAATTTCTACAACAACTGATAAAATCTCCGAGGTGTTATATTTAATTTCCTTAAAAAAATGTATCAAAATAGATAAACTATATAATTTGATTCATTTTCATTAATTAAATTCCTTTTCAGGTGTTATTACTTAGCAGAAGGAACGATATTCTGATTTAATGAAAAAGTCTTTTGTTGCAAACAAAAATCAATCAGAAAACAGATTTTACTTTTTTACCCGGGTGTGTCACTAATTGATATCTTGTTTACAAAAATTGTCATTTTTAATTGCGAACAGATAATTCTTATTTTATAAAACTAAATAACTTTTAACATATTTGTTTATTAAAAAAAAAGCAAATTTAAAGAAAATACTTGTTTCAACTATATATGTAAAACATCAAATCAGAAAACCATTAAATAAATTAAAGAAAACATTTACATTACTTTTATTTAAACTTAAATATATATGAATCATTTTGCTGTTATTCCAAGGTTTAAATTATCCATCCACATACGAATATAATAGCGAAATATAATTTAGAATTGACCGAAAATTAATAAAACATTTTATAATAATTTATGAGCATTTCTCCGCTATAATTTTATCAAACCTGTCTAATTATAGCTTGTCTTTGTATGTAAATGGATAATGCCATTTAAGCGGCAATTATAGCAAAGTTTTCCCACTCAATTTATATATATATACATTTTTACATTTGACATAGGTTCGAAACTAGTTCAGATGAGTAGGTCATTAGGTTGATGGTGAAATGGAAAGGGATTGGAGATTTCCATTTCAATAGCAATAACAATAAGAATGTAAATATGTGGTGATTAGCAATAAGACTACAGGCAAATAAATAAATCTTTAAACACAACAAACTTTATTTACAATATTTACAAATTTTAATTCAAAGACATGGCATAAAATAAAACCAAAATATATTAAATTAAACTCAGGTATGGGAAAATACTCACTATCCCATTGACCATATTCTTAGTCAATACCACCAGCTTATACAATGATATTCAAAGTATCACTTTTTACTGTTTAGCCTATCTTAAAGAATAAGATCATGAAACCTTATTGAAATTGAACTAGCACTTAAATTACAAAACAACAGTGTATTTAGGACCTTATGGTATGCACAAATTTTAAATTTAGATTTCAAAAGTTCAAACATAGTGCATTATATCAAAGCCATTTCTTTTATCAGAATATGATAAGGGCAATTATCATATTATACACAATAACTGATTCAAATTTGAGATGAATAGGTTTGGTGTATTAAAGTACAGACATCACAAGTCAACTTCACACATATCACTAAAACATTATCTATGTCCACAACCTAATTATTGAATACTTAACTGATCTTACCAATCATTTGTTAAATCATTATCCACACTGCCCATATGCATCTCTTGCTTTTGGATCTATAAATTTGACAATCATAATAGATCTTGGTTTTGGTCTGTCTAGAACTGATGATGATCATGCAACATCATAAACTCTATTTCAATTAGGCAAACACTATTGCTAGATTAGTGTTTCTTAATCTAACATTATTTTATCCTTGCCAGATGATCTTTTGAACTACTATACTTCACCATACTCAGTGGAAAAACTAACTCTATATCATCATGAGGGATTTAACACTACAAAGGTAGGCTCTATAAATGAACATGACAGTTGTATAATAATATGACTAATTCTACTACCTCTTTATGGATATAAACATGTGGGCTTTGCCTCATCATGAAAAAATAGAATTCAGACCATGAATATCATTTCTTTTAGTATTATTTATGCGAACAAGCATTAATTACTATTCAGCCTCTACCAATCTTTCCTCTCATGGAATTAGCAATAGGTGATTCTCCATCAGTCCATGCTCAATAATAATATTAATCTATTGGATGCCATTCTATTGGAACACCTACCAGAGAAAAACTGCCACAAATGATTTTCAATATTATAGCAAGGTAAAACAAAACTAACAATAACAGTGGAGATATACATATTCCATTTCACAATGCAGAACCATTAATGTATCAATAGACAAACCAAAATATATATGTCAAATAATCATTAATTATTTTAAAATGACAACTATACTTTTGTTAGAGAGAACACAACATATTTAAGCATTAAACATCAAACCTGCATTTGTATTCAAAGTGGACAATTTCATTTCTATACAAAATTACAAAATGAAAAAGGCTTATATCAAATTTTCTTTTATATAAGAAAATAATTCGGTCATTCTAATATATTTTTGACAAAATTTCTGTATGTTCACCTTTAATAAAATACACTAAAATTGGTTTTACACTATAAGAGATAAATATTTTTATCTCTTCAGATCAAAGACATTAAGATTATGTTTTCCCTTACTTGGGAAAATAACAAAAATGTATGTATCTTTATACATTTTTATATCCCTTTTACTAAATATATTTTAAACCATATACCACAAAAGACATACACACACACACACACACACACACACATATATATATATATATATATATATATGTGTGTATATATATACCCGCAAAATATGTATTATATATATATATATAAATTCCCAAATAACACATGGCATAACCATTATAAGCCAACACAGCAGTAATATAAAAAATAAAAGAACATTTTCTTCCGTTAAATTTTTATCCTATTCATCCAAGTTATTTCATCCTTGCAAGTTAAAATGATAAGAACTGATATTATGATGAGCAAACATTCCAGATAATGCATATATATTTTATTATCCTGTTTGATGCTAATATAATAAGGCAATATTCAAAGGTCTTCAAGTGTATCACAATTAAAATCAGTTTATTCACTTTTCTTTAGATAATTTTTCTTAATAATTTTATAGGTTATTATAATCTTCAAAAGAAACTTTTTAAATATATTTATTGATTGATTCGATATTAACATAGTGAGACTAGATATAAATGTTTCCAAGTAAAGTATAACTAAAATCAGTATGTCCACGTTTTAATCCAGATAATTTTTCTTCAATGTGAATTTAGAATTTTACTACAATTAATACATTTAACTTGTTTTTTTTAAATACTTTAGTGATTCTGTTCTTTCATCTGCATGGTAAAATTTGTAACACTTTAAGTAATTGGGACAATTATCAGACTTTTTTTTTTTTAAATCTTATCTATACGTGTTGCACTGTAAAATTTTTAAAAGTAAAGATTTATTTTATTATATTTACCATGACAAAGTAATAATTGTTTAGCACTATTAAAAATAATTTATCCAATTATAAATATGATATCCTTAACATTTTAATGAATTTGTAATTTTCTATTACTATCATTACACAAGTTCGCGCTAGAAAAAATCAGCAGATGAGTGTTTATTTCTTAATAAAGAATTGAGAATAAAATCACTTGCAATTATCTTTTAACTTTATTAAAATTATATGATATAAAATGAATTTTGATTTATTTATAATATCTTCTGAAATCTTTCTTTAAAATTATTTTGAATTATTTTCTTGAAATTACAATTTTCAAATGAACATATGTTTCTGCTTTATGTTTAACAGTGGTGCAAAATACAAACAATGTCAGCTACTTCTTTTAACTATAAATAATTTGTGCATCATTTTTAAAGAATAGATTTTAAAAATATGAATAACATAAAAGCAAAACTTACTTTTTCTTGAATTTTTCTGTGGTTGAAGTAATATTTATTTAGATAAAGACTTTACCCCATGGCTTTCATTTCCTTCTCCAGTATGATTCCTAGGAACTATATGGTCATGGAGACAATGCTTAAAATGATAGCAAGGCTTTTATATTTTATTCCATGTTTTTAGATAGCAATATATTATAATCCTTATTCAATTAAATTCTATTTTTTTCTGATTTTTAGATTTTTTATCCTTATTTTATAAGTTCAGAGTTGAAGTATGTGTATGTTTAGTTCTTTTATTCTTAATCACCACCACTACAACTTTGTTAAAATATATATAGTTTTTATTACAAAGCATAGTGGTAAGAAATTCTCCAATAATCTTAGTGTGAATAATTAATATTACCCCCTCTGGCTTCATTTTTAATAACTACCCATAATATCAAAAACTATTTTCAATTCACTACAAAAAATATGCTTAAGATTTAACTGTAATGATTCATTTTTCAAGATTTAATAAATTTAATTTATTTGTTTATTTATTTTAATTGCTATTCAACAATAATAAAATATCAATATATTTATCTCCCAATTAATATCAATATTTTTAAATTGTTATTTTATCCATAGTTTCAAACCTAGACTGGGTTTGAAATCTTATCTCCACTCAAGCAATTTCCCAGTGCATTCAAAACAGTCTTTATTGAAAGACACTCATTAAGATTTTCTTGCTAAATATATTATTATGATTTTAAATTTTGGATTATTAAATACAGGGATGTAAATAAAAGGTCACTATATATATATATATATATATATAGTGACCTTTTATTTACATCCCTACAAGGTTAGAATATATATATATATATATATATATATATATATATATTCTAACCTTGTAATTATGCATCTTCACTTCCAGATAGTATAAAATATAAAATAAAACGGGTTCTATCTCAGTTAATAATTAATTGCTAAAATATTCAGCATTAAAATGAAAATATTCCACTAGCTCAAATTTACAATATGAGTAAGGTTCAGTTTATAAAATAAATTAAATAAATATTTAATATTTTCATGAGACTTGAAGTGAAAATACAGTCGACAAGATAGATTACATTGATCCAATATCCCGTGGGATACTACCTCAATGGCATAAGAACACTATCCCCCCTTTTATTACTATTTCACATAACAAACTCATAGTATTCTTACGACTTTAATAACTTCTACTCACTAAGATTAATCTAATAATTAAATCTTAATCTTCTATTTAATAATAATCTAGCTCAATAAAATAATCTCAGGTTCATAAAGTTTATTCTAAGTTAATAAAATACGGTAGTAAAATATGAGAAGGGATTTTATGTCATAATCTACTACACTTAAACTAATAATAATAAATAACAATAATAATATTCTTCATGTAATAATATAATAAATATGTGGCAGCATTTTAATAATCTGACAAACAAAATATGTGTGGCAACTGATAGCATATAATTTAATATAATATTGTGATAACTGATTTATGACCAATAAAATAATGTAACATTATGATTATTTAATTATAATGAATACCAATAAAATATTTAAAATTCTTAAAATAATTTTTTATTTATCTTTTTGTGCAAAATTATATATTTGTTTCAGTTATTATGCATATATTGTGTTTTCATGCAGCAATGTGGAGAAATAAATAACTCTGACACATAATTTTTTAAATAATAAAATTTAACAAAATTTATTACTAACAATGCATAACTAAAGAATTTATTTACATTATTTACAGTGGATATCCTTAACCTTTTTTATTTTACAGTTTGATCTACGTGGTTATAAAAAAAATAATTTATATTTCAATTATATTTTATTTAGATTTAGGACAAAAATTAAAAAAAAAATGTTATTATTTGGTTTCTCGTCATGGTTAACTTATTACAAATAAATTTATCTAATTTATTAGCAACAGCATTTTATCCTTAATATTATTAAACTATCTTATTTAAAAAAAAAATCATATTTAGAACAAACATTCTATAGGAAACAAAATTTTATAATGAGTATGGATTTCTCAAAATAATAAAAAAAATCATCTTGCAAAGTCAAAGATGTTACACAAAATATTATCCAAAATTAAGTACTAGATTTTAATATTTATCACACAATGTTTACTAATCATAATATACTCTTCTTTAAGCCTTACTTTAGTATGACATAAGTTTAATCATTAATAGATTTCTGTTAATTAATAAACAAGAATATACTATGCACATTGTATACATAATCTACTTTGTACTATTGTATTTTAAAAAAATATGCAATACTTATTTTTCTCTTAAAAAATAATACTAAAGCATTTTAAAATTATTATCACTTTAAAAAATATCTTTGTTTAGATACCTTATTTTAAAAATTTTATATTTCATTTCCGAAATAAAATTCAAAATATATTTTATGATTCTTTTCTTTTTTTAGGTCACCTTGGATCTTCCATTTTAAGTTATAATATTCTGCTCCTTATAAGCAAATAAACTAATCTTATAAAAAAAAAAACGATAGCACAACCTTAGTTCTAAATTATTTATCATTTCTTTTGAAATATCTTCCTAAACGATGCAGTTACATGAAATAAATATAGCAAAAACAGATGCATAGGATTAAGGAAGAAAGCTAGAGTATTATTCTTAACATATCTCAAAATCATGGCACAGTGCGAAGAGGTAGGACATTTATCTGCCTAATATCCTCTAGTACAGGGACGATGTTAAAGCTATTTCTTCAGCTGTATTAGAACATCAAATATTTAAAGCAATATAAACACTGTCCAAATAAAATATATATCAGTCATAGGGCTATTTTAACTATGCTGATAACCACATAAAGACTAAATATTATTTCCATTCCTTATAACATCATATTTTTTAAAAAAATACATCATCTTGGTTTCCTGTTCACTAAGTACTTCCAAGCCACTATCTCAATATTATTTCTCAAGATTTTTTTACATCCTACATCGATAAATAACTCTGCATTTACAAAACAATAAATAAAGTTCATTAATAGTTAAACAATCTAGCTATCCCATAAGAAAAGTTTGTCCACTTCATCATTCTATATGTCTAATCATATACAATCTACTTAGACTATTTGAATATCCCATATCATAAACATTTAAAAAAAAAAAATCACATAATTATTTATTATGTTGGATTATATCACTAATAAAAAAAAAATTAAAAAAATTGTCGTATGCATATTTTCAAATCAATCCTATCTCATAATGTTTTTTTTTTTTTAAATGTTGTATAAAATGTGTTACATATAATTAAAAAAACTTTTACACTTCATTCTTCCAATTTATGGATGATCTAAAGAAAACAAAAATATACATTATAAAATTATTAATAGTTATTATTATTACCAATAACCTATATCTAGTCATCGTGTTCATTAGGCTTCCTTTGTCCACTTGAGCATTGCAGATATAGAAAAAAAAAATCACACCCATACACTTTATATTAAAATATTTTTAGCTAAATTATTAGATTGTTATATTATAAAATTTTAATATTAATAAATTAAAGTTTTTATGTTTTTCCTAATCTTATATAAAATTTTAGATTTAAATTAGGTCAACAAAATAAAAAAAATAAAAACTATAGTTACATATTTTCTTGACGATAGTTCTGATAAGTCCAAAATGCTTATTATTTTCTCTAGAGTTTTTAAAAATGTTCTCCAAGCACGTTAAAGTTTAATTAAAAATAATTATTAACCCATTTAGTAACATTTTAGAAAATAATCCTTAGTTTTAGTATTTTTAGGATGATAATATTAATTAATCCCGTGAAGCTTCTTAATCTTCTCTACCAATATGATCTGTGTATCCGATGCATCAATCCATCTCATTTTACTTTAAAAATATTCGATAAACTTTTAAGTACTATTGGTATTTCCATGGATCCATTTTTATTCATCTATGTGTTCACTTTTTTTCTATGTTTCCCTTCTTGATACATTTAAAACTTTCGTTTGGTATTTTTTTATAAATCTCTTTTAAAATAAAACTTCAAATACTTTTGAACAAAACTTTTCCAAGTACATTTTAAATAATTCGAAGAACAGATATTTTAATATCAAAACGCTTCTATAACATATTCTCCTGGGTTCTTTATTCAACTCTGCACTTGAAAATATTTTTAAAAAAAAATGTTACCTTTACAAAGGATATAACATTTTATTCCTTTGAATATCATACTATATAAAATAATTCATGCAATATATAATTGTCTTACTACTATTTAAAAATAAATCTTGGGTCAGTTTATAAATAATACGTTTCCATACATTTTTAGACTCCGAATAATGTCAGAGCTGTGTTTTTTTTTTTTTTTTATGTACCAAAAAAAGTTCTCTGGTTATGCATAAATAAAGCTGTATCAATAAATATTCAAATATATCTTCAGCATTACAATTTCTATCCATTTTATTTTGTAGTATATCCATTTTTTATTGCTTAGTTTAGGTTAAACTTTTATATAAAATACGACTGTTAAGTACTTTAAAAATTAGAAAATTGTATTAAACGAAATTATTAAAATATGTTTAGTTTATATTCTCTTTTGCAAAAAATATTCTTTAAAATTATCAATTAGTTTTTTGCAGATAAAGTTATAAGAAAGTACTAAAAAAAATTGACTAAAATAAAAGATTTTAAAAATACTATCTTTTGATAGTTATAATTTACCTCTCTCCGGTTTCAATACATTTTTATTCTCCCACTCTAACTTAGTTACAACAATATTTATCGTCTGTAAGGATACTTATTTTTTATTGGTCAATTCTTACACCAACTTGAAAACAAATTTACATGTTTTCAATTTATAGCAGAATTATATTTGAAAAAAAAAATGATGACGTAATGAATCTAAAATATCATTTTAAAAAATTACCTTTAAATAAATTATTATTTTATTAAAACTATTTAAACATTTAAAATAACTTTTAAAACAACATTTAACAACTTATTCCATTTTTTAATATTCAATTTATCTATTTTTATTTAAATAAAATATGTAATTTTTATTATATCTGTATTCGTCTTTATTACATTACTTAAACATTACATCATTTGAATATGCAATAACGACAGTTAACTTAATATTTATTATTATTTGCTTTTATGATAGGCAATAATTCTATCCAATTCTATAATATAACTTTTAAAATATTTTAAACTTTGTTATTATTTCAAACAAGCGTGTGTGTGATAATATACATTAAAGATCACGTGATTATAACTCTGACAGACGATTTTTAATCTATTTCTCTTCCTAGACTAATAAAATTGATACACTTATTATATTATATTATATAATTATAAAAAAAAATTTGGAAGAACAATTTAGAAAATATAGTATTAAATATAATTCTCACCATCATAAAGTTTATTTTAAAAATATACTATATTAATTTTTGTTTATTAAATACGATTATAAATTTAAACACTGTATTTATTAACTATAAGTTTTAAACTATTAAAATCGAATTTATTAAATATACTTTTAATTATTTACATCTGTGTTATTTAATATGGCCAGCTTTTACAATCATATGAAACAATATTTTAAGCTTTATATAACTATTTTTAAATGATTTTATATACTACATATTCTCTTTAGCTTCAATTGTACTTTAAAGATATAATTGACTTAATATAATTAATGTATTAAAAGAACATATTCTAAATTTAAATTTTTTTAGTAATTGACTGTTATAAACTATTACTGGCCTATAGAATAGGGCACATAACCTCCTCCTTCCAATAAAAATTTTAAATTAAACATCTATCTTAATATTTACTCTATCCATTGATATTTAATATCTTTATCACTTGCTATAACCAAATTCCCTCTTGTACTACTGAAATATAAAATAATATACTGTTTTTAACACAAACTTATAAAATATTTGGACACTACACTCAGAATCTCAACTAGTAATACTAAAAATTTTTTTTTTCTACACTTCTGATGGGTATGGTATTAGACTCCTAGCATTGTACGTCCCTTTTTCACCATCTGGTGTAGTCAACATGAAAGCATTTTCACCTACTTTGCTAAAAATCTTATATGGAACCTCGTATAACTCAAGAAATTTCTTAAATTGATTTCTTTGAAGGTTGCTAACATTTTAAAGTTTTATATTTGTTCTGTAAAAAAAAAAATAAGGCTATAACTTTATATTTTAAAAATATACGTCTTCTCTAGAAATTATTTGTCTTAATCATTAGGTATTTTCTTTTCTAACTCTAAACTTTAATTCTCTTTCGACTTCCTTAAGCCTCACCTTAACTTTTCCTATCTTCTTTCCTTTATTAAGATTATTCTTAAGAAAATCTGTCATGAATTTCTCCTGCTTTAGACATTTAAGTCTTACTTTTATCTTGCTTATATCTCTATTCTGATTAAATTTTTCTCTTATAAATTCACTATTAGGTATCAAGTTTCTAATTCCTTTAAACAATATTTCTTTAGAAATATCAAATTGTAAACGAATATTTCTATCATTAACACTACATTTAGGTATCACATCTTGCATTTTATTTTTAAATTTATTACTACTTTTATCAATAATTTTTGGTAACTCATGTTCCAACAACTTTAAATACTTTTGCTCTGAAAAGTTTGACTTTATCTCTGTAAATTTACCAAATCTTTTATCATCAATATAATATTTTTTTAAAACTATTAAGTTGATCTATAGACCTTTCACTAACTCCTCTTTCATATGATCTACTCACTCCTATCATTTCATTAGTTAATTTAAAATATTCTTTGGGATTTTTTAATATTTTTCTGTATATTTCATTCCTACTATCAACTATTTCAATAGAATTTTTATGAATCTTCTTTTCTTCATAAATCATTTCATTATCTATAATAGTTTTTTCAACAAATAACTTGGTTTCTTTACTAGCGAATTTAATATAAGACTCATCTTTTTTAAATTCGTCATCTGCTATTTTAACTAATGATACATCATTATATCTATCTTTATCTCCTAATTTAACAGAATCTATGTTTTCTGCTGTCAAATTATTACATAAGTTAATATCTTTATTAACTATCTCAATGAATTGTGGATTTTCTTCATCTACAGTCTCTACAATTTCTTTGTCATCTACCACATTTTCACTAATTAAATCAATAGATTCTTGATTCTTTTCCAAATCTGCATTTATTATTTCAACAGATTTACTACTTATTTCATGAGATACTTTCTCACTTACTATCTTTTCCTCCAAGTTGTGTATCCCTAAATCTTTTAATTTTCCCATTACTTCCTTTTGAACTTCCTCTTTGATACTTATTTTAGTCTGAACTACCTCTTCCTTAATAATTCTATTTTCTTCATTAATATGATTTATATTACTCTTTTCTTCATATATTTCATTATTTACACTTAAATTATAACTCTCTATTTTCTGATATAACTTACTATTATTTAGTTGACATCGGACAAGAGATTTTTCTATTTGAGTTTTAACATTTTTTACTGCTCTTTCTGAAAATTCAGAAAATTTTCTCTTCAACAACTTTTGATTTCTGTCTTCTAATCGCATTACTTCTTCCTTTAAAGAATCAATGACTTTTCCATTGCTATCAAATCTCAAATCTATGTTATTAAATTTATATTGTACTTCCACCTTAAAATCTTCTACCGTTTTACAGGTTTCATTAAGTTTTTGATTCATACTTTCTACACAAGCCTGATTTCACTACTATTTTTGTCCACATTTTCACTAAGAGATTCTAATCTTATATTTGTTTTATTTAGGTTTTCATTAAGAGACTCAATATTTTTACTCATATGTTCATTAAGAGATTTCGTATCCTCTCTATTTTTACTCATATTTTCATTAAGAACATTAAACTTTATATTACTATCTTCTTTAAAAGAATCAAATTTAGCATCAGACTTTATACTATTTTTAATCATATTTTCATTCATCTCTTCTCTATTTTTATTCATATCTTCTCTGAGAGATTCGCTAATGTTATTCATATTTTCATTCATCTCTTCTCTATTTTTAATCATATTTTCATTCATCTTCTTTATCATCAATAACATTTGAGATATTTGGGAGTTTTCTATCTCCTTTTTAGACACTATTATCTTTTCTTCCACTGTTTTAATTTCCATAACCTCTTCTTTTATCTTACTATCTATAATTTGGACACTATCCACAACTGTTTCCATTTCAATTAAGTTTTTTATTTCTCTTTTCTCCTCACAACTTTCATCGACAATAAACTCATATATTTCACTCTCTAAATTATTATCTTGATTATTCATTTTTCTTTACAAATATGCTTTTTCAAAACTCAATATTTAAACAATGTATTACTATTAATGTTTCATAAAAATAGTTCCTTACCAGTTTCTTTTATCTCCATCTAACCACCACCCACAATAAACTATAAATAATACTTGTTTTATATCCTTATACAATTTAATCCTAAATAACAATAACAATTAACATTATGTGTTCCACAACATTATTTCCCACATGCATGATTCACAGACATTTTGCACATATTAAAGCATTTTCAAAACATATTTTTAATATTTCAATAATTGACATGGTCATAGTGAATACTAAATAATCGTTAGCCACATATGCATATTTAAAAATTTTATTTGCTAATTGTTTTACAAACAATATAATAATATTTTCTTTAAACAATCAGATTATATACCACATAAAATTGCAATAGTTTTAATAATAAGCACTTAATTCACTATAATAATCAAATCTTAAATAATTATTGCTATAATAAAATATTAAATTATATATCTTCTGTGAGATATACCTATCAATAATTTTCAAAGTTACGTGATCAAATTCTAATACTAACTATTGTATTGTATATTCTTAATAACTTTCCTAATATATCTCGTATCCTAAATATTTGGGTACCACAATCTGAACTATCGATTGTATTCCCAACTACAGATCATGCAGTCACATTGGACAAGCAAAATCTAACCTTCTGTTGGTTGAATCTGATGCCCTTACTAACACATCTCGAGCCCTTAAAGTTGGCATGCCATAATCTAACCTATGCTATGTGTAGCTCCACTACACATCGTGCCAACCATGTTGGGGGCCACAATATAAATTTGTAATTATGCATCTTCACTTCCAGATTATATAAAATATAAAATAAAATGGGTTCTATCTCAGTTAATAATTAATTGCTAAAATATTCAGCATTAAAATGAAAATATTACACTATCTCAAATTTACAATATGAGTAAGGTTCAGTTTATAAAATAATTAAAATACATATTTAATATTTTCATGAGACTTGAAGTGAAAATACAGTCGACAAGATAGATTACATTGGGCCAATATCCCGCAGGATAGGCATAAGAACACTATCCCCCCTTTTATTACTATTTCAAATAACAAACTCATATTATTCTTACGACTTTAATAACTTCTACTCACTAAGAATAAACTAATAATTAAATCTTAATCTTCTATATAATAATAATCTAGCTCAATAAAATAATCTCAGGTTCATAAAGTTTATTCTAAGTTAATAAAATATGGTAGTAAAATATGAGAAGGGATTTTATGTCATAATCTACTACACTTAAACTAATAATAATAATAAATAACAATAATAATATTCTTCATGTAATAATATAATAAATATGTGGCAGCATTTTAATAATCTGACAAACAAAATATGTGTGGCAACTGATAGCATATAATTTAATATAATATTGTGATAACTGATGTATGACCAATAAAATAATGTAACATTATGATTATTTAATTATAATGAATACCAATAAAATATTTAAAATTCTTAAAATAATTCTTTATTTATCTTTTTGTGCAAAATTATATATTTGTTTCAGTTATTATGCATATATTGTGTTTTCATGCAGCAATGTGGAGAAATAAATAACTCTGACACATAATTTTTTAAATAATAAAATTTAACAAAGTTTATTACTAACAATACATAACTAAAGAATTTATTTACATTATTTACAGTGGATATCCTTAACCTTTTTTATTTTACAGTTTGATCTACCTGGTTATAAAAAAAAATAATTTATATTTCAATTATATTTTATTTAGATTTAGGACAAAATTAAAAAAGAAAATGTTATTGATTGGTTTCTCATCATGGTTAACTTATTACAAATAAATTTATCTACTTTATTAGCAACAGCATTTTATTTTTAATATTATTAAACTATCTTATTTAAAAAAAAAAAAAAACTCATATTTAGAACAAACATTCTATAGGAACCAAAATTTTATAATGAGTATGGATTTCTCAAAATAATAAAAAAATTCATCTTGCAAAGTCAAAGATGTTACACAAAATATTATCCAAAATTAAGTACTAGATTTTAATATTTATCACACAATGTTTACTAGTCATAATATACTCTTCTTTAAGACTTACTTTAGTATGACATAAGTTTAATCATTAATATATTTCTGTTAATTAATAAACAAGAATATACTATGCATATTGTTTACATAATCTACTTTATACTATTATATTTTAAAAAATATGCAATACTTATTTTTCTCTTAAAAAATAATACTAAAGCATTTTAAAATTATTATCACTTTAAAAAATATCTTTGTTTAGATACCTTATTTTAAAAATTTTATATTTCATTTCCGAAATAAAATTCAAAATATATTTTATGATTCTTTTCTTTTCCTAGGACACTTTGGATCTTCAATTTTAAGTTATAATATTCTGCTCCTTATAAGTAAATAAACTAATCTTATAAAAAAAAAAAAACGATAGCACAACCTTAGTTCTAAATTATTTATCTTTTTTTTTTTAAATATCTTACTAAACGATGCAGTTACATGAAATAAAGATAGCGAAAACAGATGCATAGGATTAAGGAAAAAAGCTAGAGTATTATTCTTAACATATCTCAAACTCATGGCACAGTGCGAAGAGGTAGGACATTTATCTGCCTAATATCCTCTAGTACAGGGAAGATGTTAAAGCTATTTCTTCAGCTTTATTAGAACATCAAATATTTAAAGCAATATAAACACTGTCCAAATAAAATATGTATCAGTCATAGGGCTATGTTAACTATGCTGATAACCACATAAAGACTAAATATTATTTCCATTCCTTATAACATCCTACTTTTTCTAAAATACATCATCTTGGTTTCCTGTTCACTAAGTACTTCCAAGCCACTATCTCAACATTATTTCTCAAGATTTTTCTACATCTTACATCGATAAATAACTGTCTGCATTTACAAAACATTAAATAAAATTCATTAATAGTTAAACAATCTATCCCATAAGAAAAGTCTGTCCACTTCATCATTCTATTTGTGTAATCATATACAATCTACTTAGACAATATTTGAATATCCCATATAAAAATTTTAAAAAAAATCACATAATTATTTATTATGTTGGATTATATCCCTAATAAAAAAAATAAAAAAATTGTTGTATGCATATTTTCAAATCAATCCTATCTCATAATGTTTTTTTAAAATGTTGTATAAAATGTGTTACATATAATTTAAAAAAAAATTTACACTTCATTTTTCCAATTTATGGATGATCTAAAAAAAAACAAAAAATATACATTACAAAATTATTAATAGTTATTATTATTACCAATAACCTTTATCTAGTCATCGTGTTCAGTAGGTTTCCTTTGTCCACTTGAGCATTGCAGATATAGAAAAAAAAAATCACACCCATACACTTTATATTAAAATATTTTTAGCTATATTATTAGATTGTTATATTATAAAATTTTAATATTAATAAATTAATGTTTTTATATTTTTCTTAATCTTATATAAAATTTTAGATTTAAATTAGGTCAACAAAATAAAAAAAATCAAAACTATAGTTACATATTTTCTTGACGATAGTTCTGATAAGTCCAAAATGCTTATTATTTTCTCTAGAGTTTTTAAAAATGTTCTCCAAGTGCGTTAAATTTTAAATAAAAATAATTATTAACCCATTTAGTAACATTTTAGAAAATAATTCTTAGTTTTAGTATTTTTAGGACGATAATATTAATTAATTCCGTGAAGCTTCTTAATCTTCTCTACCAATATTCTCTGCATATCCAATGCATCAATCCATCTCATTTAACTTTAAAAATATTCGATAAACTTTTAAGTACTATTGGTATTTCCATGGATCCATTTTTTATTCATCTACGTGTTCACTTTTTTTCTATGTTTCCCTTCTTGATACATTTAAAACTTTCATTTGGTATTTTTTTTATAAATCTCTTTTAAAATAAAACTTCAAATACTTTTGAACAAATATTTTCCAAGTACATTTTAAATAATTTGAAGAACAGATATTTTAATATCAAAACGCTTCTATAACATATTCTCCTGGGTTCTTTATTCAACTCTGCACTCGAAAATATTTTTAAAAAGAAATGTTAGCTTTAGAAAGGATATAATGTTTTATTCTTTTGAATATCATACTATATAAAATAATTCATGCAGTATATAATTGTCTTACTACTATTTAAAAATAAATATTGGGTCAGTTTATAAATAATACGTTTCCATACATTTTTAGACTCCATATAATGTCCGAGCAGTGTTTTTTTTTATGTACCAAAAAGTTCTCTGGTTATGCATAAATAAATCTGTATCAATAAATATTCAAATATTTTTCAGCATTAAAATTTCTATCCATTTTATTTTGTAGTATATCCATTTTTATTGCTTAGTTTAGGTTAAACTTTTATATAAAATACGACTGGTAAGTACTTTAAAAATTAGAAAATCATATTAAACAAAATTATTAAAATATTTTTAGTTTATACTCTCTTTTGCAAAAAATATTCTTTATAATTATCAATTAGTATTTGCAGATAAAGTTATAAGAAAGTACTAAAAAAAATTGACTAAAATAAAAGATTTTAAAAATACTATCTTTTGATAGTTATAATTTACGTCTCTCCGGTTTCAATACATTTTTATTCTCCCGCTCTAACTTAGTTACAACAATATTTATCGTCTGTAAGGATACTAATTTCTTATTGGGCAATTCTTACACCAACTTGAAAACAAATTTACATGTTTTCAATTTATAGCAGAATTATATTTGAAAAAAAAAAAAATGATGACGTAATGAATCTAAAATATCATTTTAAAAAATTACCTTTAAATAAATTATTATTTTATTAAAACTATTTAAACATTTAAAATAACTTTTAAAATAACATTTAACAACTTATTCCATTTTTTAATATTCAATTTATCTATTTTTATTTAAATAAAATATTTAATTTTTATTATATCTGTATTCGTTTTTATTGCATTACTTAAATATTACATCATTTAAATATGCAATAACGACAGTTAACTTAATATTTATTATTATTTGCTTTTATGATAAGCAATAATTCTATCCAATTCTATATTATAACTTTTAAAATATTTTAAACTTTATTATTATTTCAAACAAGCGTGTGTGTGATAGTATACATTAAAGATCACATGATTATAACTCTGACAGACAATTTTTAATCTATTTCTCTGCCTAGACTAATAAAATTGATACACTTATTATATTATATAATATAATTATAAAAAAAAAAATTTGGAAGAACAATTTAGAAAATATAGAATTAAATATAATTCTCACCATGATAAAGTTTATTTTAAAAATATACTATATTAATTTTTGTTTATTAAATATGATTATAAATTTAAACACTGTATTTATTAACTATAAGTTTTAAACTATTAAAATCGAATTTATTAAATATACTTTTAATTATTTACAGCTGTGTTATTTAATATGGCCAGCTTTTACAACCATATGAAACAATATTTTAAGCTTTATATAACTATTTTTAAATGATATTATATACTACATATTCTCTTTAGCTTCAATTGTACTTTAAAGATGTAATTGACTTAATATAATTAATGTATTAAAAGAACATATTCTAAATTTAATTTTTTTTAGTAATTGACTGTTATAAACTATCACTGGCCTATATAAAAGGGCACTATATATATATATATATATATATATATATATACATATATATATAGTGTCTATATATATATATATATATATATATATATATATATATATATTACAAGCATAAAGCTAAACTAGTCAATATAAAATCAAAACTACCCCAAATACAAAATTAAACTAGACCAGCATAAAGTAATATTAAAACACAACCTAAGGTTTCACTACTACAAGCAGACATCTCAAGTGTAAAGAACTACACTATATATATATATATATATATATATAGTGTATATATATATATATGGGTAGTTTATATATATATATATATATATATATATATATATATAAACTACCCACAAATCCATTCACTTCCCATCCACCCTTAATATTAAAAGTACTCTTAAATAAGTTAATTGCTTCAGAATAATAAATTTTCAATAATAAAGACTCTTTAATTCTTCTTTTGATTTCATTTCTCTCAAAGAAGACAACCTTAGCTTCATCAAAATCAATAGTGTGGCCTGTATCTTTTTCACGGACATACAAAGCAGAACTAAGATATCCATTCTTAACTCTAATTTTATGGACCTTTATTTTTTCATTTAAACTCAAACTACTCTGGCCTATGTGTGTTTTAATTTTGAATTTGGGGTAGTTTGTTTGTATATATATATATATATATATATATATATATATTATATATATATATATATATATATATATATATATATATATATATATATATATATATATATATATATATCAGATTGGAAACCAAAATGGATATCTTACATGTCAATTAAAACATAAGAATATTGTTACAACTGTTTTACAAGTTTACCTACATTTACCATCCTAATATTGTTAGAAACCAAAGACAAATAGACAAAAGTGCTCAAAGTATCTATGTGCCTCAAAACTTTCCAAAATAATGAAATTATGGCATCTCATATGAATAAATATCCATGAAGTATGCCAAATACTGGTGAAGTCCTAAAAAACCAAGACCAAAAAATTTAAAATAAAACAACAGGCTTTGTTATACTTCATGGATATTTTTTTTATATGAGATGCCATGATTTCATTATTTTGGAAAGTTTTGAGGTACTTAGATATGTTGAGTATTTGGTTTATTTTACCTTTGGTTTCTAAAGATATTAGGATGGTCATTGTAGGTGAAATCATAATACATCCAACTGTTAATAATACAACATCAAATCTGTTAATATATGAACAACTGTTTCAAGATATATTCTTCTTCTCTCATCTACAGGTGTTGCTTGCCTTACCAATGACAATAATAGCATGATATTCAAATGTGGACCAATAGATTATTGAGTATTGAATTTTAATGTAACACACTAATCAGCTGAGACATCCTGTCAATGAAATTGAACAGTCAGTAGAGATTTAATATACTTATCTAAAAGGTTCCTTTTAATTTCTCAAAATTTTTCTAAGAGCAAGATTGATTAGTGGTTTCCATACATTATATATAGTCACACTCAGTTGACATATGGGATTGTTTTTCATTGTAAACTGAATAGCTTCTTTAAATTTTTATATTTGTACTTTAACTTCTCTATTCAATGTGTTTTGCATTTTTTCCAATTGAGCACATATACATTGGAACATAGATGATATGCTGCTTTAGACACACCTCCTATTTCTCTCTTCTAATCATCAATTGGTCTTCTTTCATATGTTTTTCAATGAGACCATTCGTCTTACCATTATATGTTGTTCCACATTTACGTGGTATTTCATAGATACAGTGTTTCTTTTGATCATTTCAAGTTTTTTGTTTGTAGATATTAGAATTTATTTTAGTGTGGTTTGGCTCTGGAAAGCTGTTCTGATGTTAATCTGATTGCAGATTTTTCTTAATTTATCTGTGGTTTGTGGAATGTATGAGTACATTACAGGATTGCTATTCTTTTTTTTATTTGATAGTTCTTTTTGTTGTATATTTTACATTTTCTTAATAACAGCTGATGGATATTCATTTTTCATAAGAGTTTGTTTTATAAAGATTTTTTTTCTTTTTCTAAATCTCTGATTTATAAACAGTCATAATATAACTTCACAATTTGTGTTTCTGGTATCATTGGATGTATAGGCTAGGTGTTCTACTGTATGTATGTATTTTTGGTAAACTGTAGTTTTGAATTTGCCATGAAATAACTTATCACATGAACATTTAGGGATGCCAATTTTAGTCCTTGTTTTTATTCTATTATAAAATAAATTGAAGGGGATATGTTGTTGATGCTATTCTAGAAAGTTTGTAGCAACTCAGAATTAGATTATAGAAATAGTCCAATATAAAACTACAAATATTTGATTTGTTTCAGCGATTGAAAATTTCCAATATGAGGTGTACGACTGATTTCAAGACTGCTAGTTATTTCTTTGATACATGTATGTAAATCTAAAAAGAAGACAAACTATATGCACAAATGAATCAATAACAATATATATTAGAATTACCTTAATATCGTTTCATTTCGGGTCCAATTCGTCCACATTGTCACTTGGTTCTGTAACTAAAATTTAGGATAAGAAGCGTATTATAAAAAAATTAAAATAGATCTGCTTCATTATTATATTACAAAATTATTTCTAGAGACATGCAATGTCTATCCACTGATAAAATGCAATTGATAAAAAAAAAAAAAAAACTTATCTAAGCTAATTCAAATATTACTAAATGACACTGTAAAATTATGCGTTTATCCTAACCAAATTAAGCTAATCCAACGCCACAGGTTTTTTGTTACAAATGCAATGATATATAATTAATAGAAGTGTCTGCCTGGAGGCCAATGGAGATTTTAAAAAAAAAAACAACTTTAATATAAAATAACATTAACCTTATAATATTAGTATATAACATATTATGTTTGACAGATTGAAAATTTTAGTTTAATTTTAGTTTAACTAATAAGAATTAAAGTTATCAACATACAAGATAACATTTCTGACAATTTAATAAAACATTTCATGAAAACAAAGGATTTTTTTATATTTAATATAAGTGTATATCCTTTAACTATATGTGATAGTGTGGTGTGAATTATTCTTCCCCATTCACTTCCCGAAAAATGCGATATATCAGGACTATAACGAATGATACATACAATAATTTAAAAGATAACCATTTAAAGTAAATACAATATTAATATGTTTTTTTTTTCAAGAGCTGTAATGACATGGTCAGTATAAAATAAAATAAAAATAATGAAATCAGACACAGTTACTAGTTCTCTATTAAAAAAAAAGGGGGAATATTATAAAATACATATAAAGAACTGAATATTATTATCTTAAAGAACGGACCAACAAATTAAAAATTGTAACTTGTTTGCATGTAGTATATTTAAATTAAGTGTAACAAAGTTATTTAATCAAGAAAATATTTTTAATTGTTTAGTTGGTTGAAATAGATTAATACACTTATTGAATTGTTCACTAGGTTATAGTTATTTTTTTTTTTTGGAGGGGGGAGGAAATATCATTTTAAGTACATGCCCTTTTCTTTGACTGTACAATTACCAAGACTATAGTAATTCGTATAAATTTGGGCATAGTATTTTCATGGTTTAAAAAAAAAGTAAGAACTCATATATTTAATATTAATATATAACTTCAAGTACATTTTTTATAATAAAAGACTCTTACAATGTTTATTAAACATCCTTTTCTCTTAGGGCGCTTTGACAAAAATAAATTATGTAATTAAGTATAAAACTAAACACATAATTTAACTCTTTTTAATATAAAAACTGCACATATTTGTGAACACAATTTAATGATAAATAAAAGTTTATCAAATTTTCAAATTGTATTTTTACACAAATATGTATCATAAATAGAAACTAACCGTTAACACATAAAAAAAGTTATAACAATACAAGTATTCTAATAATTAATAAATACATCACAAATATTTCTCTCATATTTAAATGGTGAGTAAGGTGTATATAGCATAATTTAATATTATGTAAATTAAATATTTCATAAAACAATTTACCTGCATTTCGATTTTGTATTCACAGGAGGACTAATAAAATGGAACTCTTTATTTTTTTAAAAATAAACAAATTAACACATACACTATTTATGAAATAAATTAAGCAAATATTTTTTTTTATATTGCTTAATGGTAATTTCCATCTTGACATCCATTTGGTTCTAGAATATGATTTTGAGCATATAATTGTGGGACACAGAAGTAAAACAATAAAAAAAGACAATTCTTAAATAAATAAAACGAATATATATTATATACAAATATAAAAAAATAATTATACTGCAAAAATAAGCATACAATATTGAGCATAAAAATATTTTTGTTATTGAGGAATAATTAATTCTGTATCTAATTATATACATAATGAATTAACTATAGGCTATACCATTTTTTATGAGTGCAGTTTATATTAAAGCAAATTAATTAAAGAATATATAGACAATTTAAAAAAAACATTAATTAATCCAATTTGTGAATAAATTTGATAAATTTTATTTAGATAACCATGAAACATTTTTTTTAAATAATTGATCTATTGAAAAAAAAAAAATAATTTGAAAAAAAAAAAAATACAAAACAATTTATTCCAATATTTTTACGAGAAAAAAAATCTAAGCAAATAAGTATATGATCAGACAAAAATAATTGACATTTTAATTAAGATTATTTTACAGCATTGTTTTATTTTTGTTCAGCAATATTTATTCCAATGATGATGATGATGATGATGATTATTATTATTATTATTATTATTATTATTATTATTATTATTATTATTATTATTATTATTATTATTATTATATCACATACGTTTGCAAAAACTTACGGATTTTATATGTTATAAATTAGAGAAAAAGGTATAAAAATAATGATTAAGTAAATGCAATATATATATATATATATATATATATATATATATATATATATATTTACTTATATATATATATATATATATATATATATATTGCCTAAGTCACAAATAATTTCCTAACGATGTAGGAATTATTTCAGTTGTTCTCATTTATTCATTGTTAAACTTATATTTGATTACTGAGAAATGGATTGTATGTAGATAGATTTATATATAAACAGTTGTTTGTTAAATGTTTAATAGTTCACATATGTTCTCATAAATATGGGATAATACATTTACTTAGGTTTTGATCTCAAAATAAGTCATCTCATATAGATTGTAGTTATATGAAATCACATTAAAAAATCAAAGGCCATGCCTTATAATTATTTATAGACTGTATATTAAGTTATGATGATGACCAATACTCATAGATCCTATTATGTAATCAGTTGTGTTTAAGAGTTATTTTTAAAAAGACAGTGTCTCATGAATACTGTGATAACCATAATATTGATGTTTATCCCTTATGGAACATATACATATGTAAGTCCTAGAGGACAAGGAGTCAAAGAAATGTTCTACATGTGTATATTTATATTTAAGATTATTGAAGTAAGAGTTAGAGGTATGTGAATATATTATATTATCCTTTATTATATTGAGACTATGATGTATAAAAATTAAAGGACTTTGTTAAATAAATAAATTGCATATCAATTAAAGATTATGTAAATAAAATTAATGTTACAAGATGCAATAATTTTATTAATGAAAATAAAATGTATGTCTATTAATAATTACATTTGTAAATAAATTATTATTACATCATTTGTTACTTCGGTTATATAAGATTGTACAATCTATGGTTATTCAATAGAAAGAATCCGAGTTCTTTACAATTGAGTTACAAATTACAAAAGGGGCCGTTAATTGTTACTTTATAATATTGAATAAAATATTGTTTTAAATATACATGCAGTTTATTTCCTGATTGTTTAAATACACATGACGCCTCTGTAATTTATGCAAATTAAAAATAGTACAGAAAATGTAAAATAATTGAACTATACTAAGTCTGATTTTTATATATGTAATAATTTTATAAGTTGATGGCTGTATTTCTTCAAAGCAATATACATAATTATATAAATGAATATTTATAAATGATCCCTAAAAATGTACTAAAAATAAAGCAAATAAAAGCTATATAATACACACATACAAACAGACATTAACAGAAGGCGCAACTTTCAGATCCAGATGTGAGAATGTTGTCTTTCAAATTGTTAGGATAGTTGAAAGTGCCCTATGTGGTAAAACTGTAAAAAAGCGACCAAAATATATATATATATATATATATATATATATATATATATATATATTATATATATATATATATATATATATATATATATATATATATATATATTATATTGTACCCCCTCCCCGTCGCCTCTCCATAGAAAACAATCTATACAATGTTTAAATATATTCCGGGCCTCTCTAGCTCAGTCTTAACAAAATGAATGAAATATTTATCAAGTTACTACTAGCTCTAAACCTAAAATATAAATACAGTATTATTAAAATTTTATTTTCTGAGCGGACACACGCAGAGCTCATTGAGTATATCCCATGATACATCCCAATGGCATAAGAACACTATACTAAATAATCAACTTATGGTATTCTTATGACTTTCCAAGCCTTTGCATTTTAAGTATATCATATCTTTTATTCTTTGTAATAATAATCTAGCTCAATAAATATTTAAGTAAATAAATGAAATAAATCAAATCAAATAAATCTCAGGTTCATAAATTGCATTTAAACTATTAAATTAGTAGTAAACTATGAAAGGGATTTTATGTCTAAATTCACTACTTAACAACTAACAATAATAAATAAGATAATAATAATATTAATGTAATCCTTTCTTCTTAAATGAAATAAATAAATAAAATTACTTCGTGGTAGTCTTTATAATCGACATCAACGTGTTGTAATTAGCTATAATTATTTTAATAGTGGCAACCAACTATGACCAATAAACGATATAATTATAATCCTTTAATTTTATCATACAAATAAATTTTAAAATATTATCACCTTTATGTTTATCTAATTTGTGCAAATATATGTCGTTGCAATATAATGGTATTGCATATCATGCCATGTGGAGAAATAATATAACTAAGCGAAGCTATAAATAATTTACAACAGTTTATTAATAATATACAAATAAATATTTACATTATGTACATCGGTATCCCTACTTTCCTGTTACAAAATTCTTTAGTCTATCTCTTAACATTAAATTTCTACTTATTTATTTTTAACTCTATACAGATTATTATTATTAGTATCTGATTTTAGTTTAGCTTGTTACAAAATGTATCTATCAATAATTATCATTAATACTTTATATCTCTATTAATTTTAAATTATATTTTACAAAATTTTACCTTGTAGTAAAAATTATACAAATCATAAATTCTATTTTATATTATTATTATGTAATCCTAAAGTTCAACCCTTCTTGACTTTTTGTGTTCCGTTTATTATTGACTATACAATAATTATTCATCCAATCTTATCCAAGCCTTTGCTTCGTATGGTAATTACTATAATTAACAAACCACGCACAAATACATATATGTCTGTTCACATTTTCTTTAATCATTTCTTTACCAACTGCAATCTCTATTTTAACATATCATATAAAATATTATATTTTATTATCACTTAAAACTTTGTTTTAGATTTCTCTTAAAAAATCTTATATTCTTTTCCGAATATTTTAAATTATATCATATGATTCTTTCTCTTTATGACCTTTATCTTTCACTTTTAAAATAACAATTTAACTCATTCTAGTAAATAAACTATCTTAAATAACGACAACCAGCTTCTTTCTATTTTATGTATCTTCTATAAAATATCTTTCTGACGTATATTCTGAAACAAGGATAGAAGTGTCAAAACCAATATATTCAAACTGACATGATGGCCTGAATTAAGACCCATAGGGAATGCTTTATCGTCTTCCCCTCTACTATAGGAGTGATGCTAAAGCTATTCCTTCAGTTTATAAAACATCAAAAGTTTAAAACCTACTAAAAAAACTCCAAATATCGTGTTCAGTGATAGGCTTAGTTAGCTATACTGAATTCACACAAATATATGTCCAATATTGTTTTCTTTTTTGGCAAAAACTCTCGGTTTCCTCTACCCAGTACTACCAGTCCTATCCGTTTATTTCTCAGTTATCTAAGCTCTCACAATTTCGTCACATTCTAACAATAATAAAATTCTTTTAGTCAACTATTAGCATTCTAAGAAATCTTTACTACTTATCTTATATTTATAATATACCAACTATTTTAAATTATCGAAGATTTTGAACATAAAAGTTCAAAGAATCCATAATTATTATGATACTTACTATTAATTATATTTTTAAAAACTATTGCTGCATTTAAAATTATTACTATCTCAAATATATGTTTTAATGTTGGATAAAAGTGTATTTATAATTTAAAAACTTTCTACATCTTCTTCATTAATAGATGACCAAAAAAAATACTTATGCTTATCAATAATATCACATTACCAAACTCCTTCTTCTTGATCGTATTCTGAAGCTTCACCATTCCTTACTTCTTGTAGATATTTAAAACTCCATACTACTTTTATTTTATAATAATATTTCTATCATTCTATTAAGCTATTATATTAAAATCTCATTCTTCTTAAATTCATGTTTATATGTTTCCCAAGCTAATATAAATTTTTATAGTTTAAATAAATCAAATAAAAATATTAAATTATATTACGATACTCTTTGTCGAACTGTTCAAATGTTCATCGTAAAGCTAAAAAAATATACTTTTTTTTCTTTCAGTCCTAATGTTCTATAAAAAAATAACTCTGTTTAATAATCTTCATCGACGATGATCCTTAGTTTTCTCAATATTTTATACCTATTAATTCTTGATATCTCCATCAAAATCGCTAGCTTTTTCCGCTGTTTCCCGATCATCTTGTAGTATTTTATTTTAAATCTTCAATAAATTTCTCCATGGTCCATTTTTATTTATCTTATCTTATTTTGTTTCATCATTTTTCTCCATTTAGTTTATAATTTTTCTCTGACTTCTAAAGTTTTCTTCCTTTATAATACATACTTTCATATTATCTTTCTTTTTCTCTTTATTCTATTCTGGACTATAGTTTTAGTATGTTTCCCTTTAAAATTAAACTTTCTTTATTTTTTTCTTGTCACATATTAAAATTTTTTATGAGAAGTATACTTTTTAAGATAGCTCTGTAATTTTGTCATATTGTTCTTCGACAGTTTTTCATTTTATATCAATTTTTCTTCAGTTATAAGTTAGTTTCAGGTTGGAAACTAAAGTGGCATTAAGATTTTCCAATTATTTTTCTTTCAGCATCTTTAAATATTTTTCTTGTCTTCCATTTCTGTAGGTTTCTTAATTTAAAAAATTTCTGGTAAGATCTTATAAAATTAAAATTCATGTCTTTGTCAAAAATATATTATATGTTCAATACTTTTAGAATAATACAATTATAGATTTATATTCTTTCAGCTACGATTTAACACATCCAATTGTTCTTTCTTTCTTTCCATTCTTCTCGCTCTGTATAATTCTTAGATTTTGTCTCTAATTTTACTCCTTTGATTGGTTAATATTTATTTTAGGGAACAATTTATTCTTTTATTTTGATAAAGATATGTTTCAAAATAAGATTGTGTATGTCTGGAATTATTTATCTAATATTTTTAAATTCAATAAGTTTTATATAAAAAAATATCAGTTTTAAAATAATTATAAAAAATTTTAATATTTTTAACTTTCTTTTAATGATTGATCATTATATCTTTTTAACCAGTTTATTATTATTTTCCAGAGTGTGGTGAAGGTATTTAATATCGGTCGTGTTTACACTTTTATCAAAAGATTTTTTATTTCTCTTGGTTTAAATAAACTGATATATTTTATAAAAAATTTAGAAAATAATTTTAAAATGTTAAACTAAATATAACTCTCCATCAAAGTTTAGTAATAAATAACTATTAAATTGGATTATTAAATAAATTATACACACATTTTATTTATTTAATTTATTAGTTTTTAAATATTATACTAAATAATTGATATACTTTTAACTATCTATAGCTTATTATTTTATATGACTTTACAACATAAGAATGATATTTAAGCTTTATTTAATTGTTTTCTTTTAAAATAATTTATTACATGTTACCTACAGGTATTTTTAGCTTTAAATTGTATTATAAAATTTCATTCTCTTATTATTATTTATATATTCTTACAAATTTAACTAAAATTTAAAATTTTTTAATAATTGACCTTTCTACCCTACCTATGACCTACAGACAAGGGCACAATATATATATATATATATATATATATATATATATATATATTGTAACATTCCAGGTTGGCACCAGAAAGAAATGTGGGAAGGTCACATTTGTGCTAACAATGGCTAAAGGTAATTAGTTGAGAAAAATGAATTGTGATCTCATTTAATATTTAAAATTTACTTTTTAAGAAAAACTAAACTTAATTTGTGATGTAATTTGCTAGTTAAAATTAAGATTTTAACAAAATTAAAATTTTAAATGGGTATATTGATTGGTGGACTATATGTTTAGTGGTAGATGTTTGTGTATAGTAGAGGATTTACATGTCATAATAGGCAGATGCATAAATATATTATTAATTAAAATTTGCTTTAATATATTTTATTTTTAAGTTACTGATTATATATTGTCTTAGAATCTTATGTTTTAAAAAAGTAAAGATTATTTGTAATAGTAAATAACATTTCTAAAATTAATAATTAGTATTTAATATTTTTTTATTACTATGTTTATTATATTTAAATATTTTATTGTTAAAATTTTTATAAATAATATTTCTGGCAAGCTTCCAAAGATGATTGTCATAGAAACACAGAGGGCATGAGTGAGGGAGAAACACATAGAGAGTAAAAATTTGAAAGTAAAAAAAAGGTTCCGAGGAAGAAGATAAAAAAAACTTAAAGGAATCAATAACTCTCTTAAAGTATTACAAATATTAAAAAAAAAAAAAACATCGCAAGGATTCTAATGATATGTTTATGAAAAATTTCTATTATACTACTGGAGTAATAAAACCATGAAGAGATAGACCAAGAGGAAAAATCAGCCCCAAACTTCTATTAAACTATGGTTCAAATTTGCTACTTTTTAAAATTACCTTGACATCATGTAGGATAAGTAGTTGTAATTTATTTCAAGATATTGCCAAAAGTAAGTAATATTAAAATGGCAAAATTGTGTAAAATAGAGCTAGCACCATTTTTTTTTTCATTAGACGCTAAAACCAGATGCTTAATATTAAATTCTAATCATTTCTTATCAATATTCTGCAAATTAAAATTTAATATATATATATATATATATCTACTTAATTTTATAACCAAAGAATCATTTTCTGCCATATAACTTTGCTAGTCATGTATATATAGTGAAATAATGTCAATGCATACAAATATCATTTTTAACACCGTCACGGAATTCTAGGATAAAAAAAAAAACTCTTACCATTCTTAACAAGTTATGCTTAACAATCGGATAGACATTTTTTTTATGTTATAAATTATCATTGTTTTAAAAATTAATATGTATGTTTCTTTAACTTTCAACCTTCAATTTTCTTTTTAAAAAACTTAATATGTAATAATGGCATATTGACAAATTTTGCTTTTTATTATTACAATAGATGTATAAACATTTTTTTTTGTTTTTGTTTTGTGTTCTTTAAAAAAAAAAAACAACAATGTAATTTCATTATCATTAGAGTATGATAAGTTATTATTTGTATGATTTATAAATTATATTATAGGTGATTCTAGATATTCAGATGTGTGCATAATGCTATAGATTATTATTTTAAAGATATTGCATTTATTATGCAATTTAGTTAATGAAGTATATTTAAAGAAAAATAATGAATTAAAACCTTATCTGTTATAAGTTCGGTATATAGGAAGTATATTGAATGTGAATTGAAGGTAGAAATAGTCAAGGGACAATTAGATTATGTAGATTATGTTGGAGATATTAGTTAACTCTTAAGCATATAGGTATAAATGTTTGGTTATTATTGTTCCCTGCCTTTATTTATTTTGTATAGTTACTAATAGATGATTTACACCGATTGTAACAGATAAGTGTTATATAATTTTTTATAATATATAAAGGATGATTGATTTGTGGCATCATACATGTTTATAAATAATCTAATAAAATATATTTCATGAATACATTATGTTTACAATATAATCAAATGCACATGTTCGAAGATATATGATTAACATATTAACTAGTAGTCAATTTTGATTTTACTTTAGAAGAGATATAATCCGTTATCAAGGTGCATAAATAATATTTTTTTTTATTATAATTATTTCTTTTGTCATTTTTTTTAATAAATATTTTAATGAATTAAAAGTCCAAACGAATTGCTTGACTATTTCAGTTCGATTCTCTATTTCCACCCACACACCCACAAATAGTTAACATAGCATAGAGATTTGCCAGCAGAAGTCAATTTATTTAATTTGTCTGGTGGTAATAAAGCTCAGAATTAAAATGCCAATAATACATTTTACTTTGCTTGGAATAGATAGTGATATGGATATAAAGGTACCCGTTCCTAATCATTATCTATGCTATAATAAATGTAATAAATGTCAATTTTGCAATAGTTTTGGTATTGTATAGATGCTCTGAACATATTTAAATTAATCTTATAGTATTATTGTTTATAGACATTTTTATCATCCTTGTCGGCCTCATATATAAAGACCATATCCTATAATCTCAACTGAGCTAGGCCATGGAGTGGTTGCAATGTAAAACCTTTTAAATAAGTTTAAATATAATTTATAATTATAAATTTTATTGTATTTTGCATAGAATTGGCACCTGGGCAATTATAAATATAATAAAGTAAATAAGTGAAGAAGATGGCGGTTATAGGTGAGGGTTAATATATATATATATATATATATATATATATATATATATATATATATATATATATATATATATATATATATATATATATATATTAATGCAGCAATAACATATGCATTAATTATATATTAGAGGTGACGAGTGGCACCTATTTCTAAAAATCTTATAATATACTGAAATATATTCATGTTAACATATCACTGCTAAATAATTTAAAGTTTTCTTTGAAATATCTTCACATCACTATTGCAGTTGCAAAAAATCTGCATTTAATAGTTTTGGGCATTTTTTAAATTTATGTTTGCTGTTGCATTAGCACAATTATAATTAGTTGCCTGAAGTGATAAACTTTTGCTGAATTACATATATAAATGTAGTCAAATTATATATATATATATATATATATATATATATATATTTGACATGATCGGTATATATATATATATATATATATATATATATATATATATATGGAGATATTAAAATTTACAAAAGATATGTGGATGATGTTTTTGTTTGTGGAAATACTAATAGTATAAATTTGCTTTTAGAGGAATTAAATAAGTTGAATGGCTTGAAATGGACTATTGAAAAATAACAGGACAATAAGATTAACTATTTAGATTTAATGATCACAAGAGATAACAGAAATATTAAATTATAAACTAATAATTAAGCCACTGCAAGTAAGAGGATATATAAATTGTAAATCAAAAGTACCAATGATGCATAAGATAGCAAATTTTTAATCTTTTTTGTTTCGGAATGAAAAATTATGTCATTACCAAAGTGATAAACTAAAAAATATTGAGATATTTGCCAAGAAATTGATTGATGTCGGTTATAAAATGGAACAAATAAACAATACTTTATGTCAATTTAAAAAAATAAATAAATGATAATTTAAAAGAAATTAAGATTAATAATAAAAAATGGATATCTATTACATTTATTTCAAATCCACAAGTAAAATTATTTAAGGATTTATTTAAGAAAGTGTTTAATGTTTCATTCTATGTTCCAAACAATATTAATAAATTAGTCAATAATTCTAAAGATGTCATACATGTCAAGCAAAAAAGTAATGTCATATATCATTTTTTTTATGATTGTATGATATCATATAAAGGTGAATCTAGATGCAGTATTGAGAAAAGATTGAAGGAACATGAATTATTATATAAGCATGTAAAAAATAAAAATAATGGTGATTTAATATCTTCTTCAGTTTTCTTTGATCACGAAAAAACATGTAAATATAAATTTAAATTTAATTTTGAAAATGTGAAAATTTTTCATGAAGAGAGAAACCATAGTAAAAAAAAAAAATAAAGAGGCAATTTTTATAAACAGGAATAAAATGCATTTAATAAATCTACAAGCTTCTAACATTAAAATACGAGATTCGTGGAATTTGAATTGATGACGTTTGCTTCCGCTTTTGGTTTTTGAATTTAATGGCACTTGAGGCAGGTGAGAAAGTAACCGAAAGTACTTCTGCAGATTTTAAGATTGTTTGTAATTGTTTATAAACCGTTAAAAAATATTATTTCAATTATAATTACAATATATATATATATTCAAAAGACAAAGTTTGAGTTAATAATATAAATTTAAATACAAATGAATAGAAGTTAACTATAATTTTTGACTGTTATACATATATTTAAAGGGTGGCAATGAAATAAAATACATGTTTAATTTCCAGCATCATCCACAATTATTTAAAAAAAAAAACATTAATGTTAACACCAATTTCTTCTTATTACTTTTTCTTTTTCACATTAAAACACATATGCGTGATTTTTTAAAATGTGTTGAATATTGGCTGTTTTCATTTAATTTAAATAAACAATAATAAAAATAAATAAACAAACAAGCAAGATTGAAATAAACAACTATTAATAACTATATTTATATATTTATTAAACTGTTTTTCATATCCATTGACATCTTCTCAATATATTATACTATAAAAATCACATAACCAATGAATATAGTTAAAAAGTGTCATTTATAAATGGATATGTAGGTGTAACAGTGGATATATAGGTGAATTGAGATGTATATTGAAAAAAAGAACTAAAGAACATTTGCTATTCTTAAAACGTGTTCAAAATAAAAATGTAAATTAGATAATATTTCAGCATCTGTTTTTATGATCATAATAAGACATGTATTTATAGTTTTGACTTCAATTTTAATAATGTAAAAATATTGCAAATTGGAAAAAAAATAAAAATAAAAAGATAATAAAGAATGGTATGCTAATATACAAATATAAACAAGACTGAATTTACAGGCATGCATAAAACGTTAAGAATATAGAATAGTGAAAAGGTGAGCCTTTCAAAGTGTTAGTTGACAAAAATTACTAGGATAATTGAAAGCACTTCTAAGTGGATAAAATTTATAATTATCTATATATTAGACATTATTAGGGTGCAACCATGTTACAAATTCAAATATTTATATACCAAGACATGTCGGCTTGATCACACAAGTCATCTACTGGGTTATAAAAAGTAAAAAGACAGTTGTAGAAGCGTTACAATCACTGATTTGAAAAGAAAAAAAAAACATTAAATGTTCCAAAAATAGAAAACATGTTAAATTAAGAAGGTTTTTTTAAAAAAAAAATATTTCCAAATATGAGTAAGTTCACATGTATCATCTCGATTTTTGATACAATCTGGCCTTTTAAGTATCTCAATGGCTTCTCTGATTTTGCAATGGTAGAGATTATCACATGTGGATATGATGTTTCAGCTAATTTTTCCATTCCTTTCAAATATTTTGATATTTCAACTGTACATAAAATGATTTTACTTAATTACTTTCACTTTTTCATATGTGCTTGAAAACAACATTTATCAACAGTTTTATGAAATGAAATACAACCAAATCTTGTAAAGTTATTTTATGTACCTATCTTAAATACCATATGGTTGATTTTGAATTATTTTTTTAAAATTCCTGATGTGAATTTTTTTCTTTAAATACAACAGGAAAGTAACTCAGTAATTGCAAAATATTTAACATCAAATAACTCACACATATAAAAGAGTTATATGTAATTATCGTTGAAAAATAATATCTATTTAACAAATCAGATTACTGATTTTATTGGAGACCATTTATATTATCCATTTTTTTTATATTTTGACTTACCTTGTGCATCAACACCATTTATTCTAGGATGAATATAATCAGTGGAAACACAAATTCTACATTAGTAATATGGTATTGTGTATGTGTAATGACAATGAGACAAAGACACCACTCATCCAATATTCATAAAGATTTCATACAACATATTGATGATTTGTCTTACAATAAAATGCATTATAAAAGACGAGTTGTTATACTGCCATAAATTTCTTTTTACACGTTAGCAGGTCATTATATATATATATGCACGAACTAAATAAAGGCAAAATAATAACATAATAAAAACACAGAATTAATTCTATATAAAGCTGCTTTATTATTTCAAAACCAGCAGACTGGTTTTCATCAGAAAGCGAAACAAAAAAAAAATAAAAATAAAAAAAACATTCTGCTGGTCAAAATACTAAAGCAGTTTCATAGAGAAGTAAATACCGAAAAGATACGTATACCTTACATTTGATTCAGGAATTTTTCTCCTCTTATTAATAAAAATTACTTATACTATTACACTTATACTATTGTGATATATAGTTGCTTATTAAACTTGTATTCCTTAAATGGTGATATTTAAAATAATGCAGAATATTTTATATTAAACGTATATTCTCACAATGTGTTCAACATGATGCTTAATCTGCCTGTGTTTCTAAAATGGATGATAGGGAGTACATGGTAAACAAATGTATATGAATGCTAAGCATTACCAAAAAAATCATGTGTAGTCTTTATTGTATATTAAAACTATTTTTACTGTATAGCTTTACATATTATTCATAATTTTTTAATATAATAATAATAATAATAATAATAATAATAATAATAATAATAATAATAATAATAATAATAATAATAATAATAATAATAATAATAATAATAATAATAATAATAATAATAATAATAATAATAATAATAATAATAATAATAATTACCTAGAATTGTGAATAATAAAATGAAAGTTCTCAATATTTAAATTATCTCCCTCTTATTTATTAATGTTTTAAAAGGTTATTTTAATTTCAAATGCATTGGGAATCCAAGGTAATTAAAACCTAGGTGAAGGAATTAACCGGCAAAGCAATAATAATGCTCAAATATTTTTAAAATAGTAATATTTAAAAAATAATCTATATGCTATTAGTTTTTAAAATTATTTTCCAATTACACATTTAATCCAATAATTACTATTTTTAATAAATTGCTGAAATAAATCAATATATATATATATATATATATATTATTTTTTTAATTTACTGAAAGTAAAGAAATATTTTTTTTATTTTATTTAATTAGAAATAATGGTCTAAAGCTGTTTTAATTAAATACATTTTTGTTTTTGTTTTATTATAATATGGTAACAGTTATTATTAAAATACCTTTAAATACCTAACAAAACTAAAATAATGTTATGTTATATTATTATCTGTAATTGTTTTTATTGGTTGAAAATTAAACTTTACTTTTAAAAAAAATATTAAATATTATTTCTCGATTGACATTTAAATATAAAATTGCAGGCGGAAAATAGAATGGTAGTTAAAGAGATAATAATTTAATGAGTTTACTTTTTTTATTAAAAAAAAAAATAAAGGAGATGGTTATATATAAAAAAACAATAAACGAAAAAGAAATGAAAATGAGACTATTAACACACATCATAGATTATGTAAAAAGATGTGATATATTGCAGATATATAATTATTCGATATAAAAAGTAATGTAATTTCTGCCTTAAAAATAATGTTAACTCTATTCCATTGATTCCCGTGTATATAAGAAAGAATTGTTTAATATATATATATATGTAATAGGTAAGTTTTTAGTAAAATAAAAAGGGTTTAACTTTTAGAAAAGATAAAAAAATAACTAATCACAATATTTCATTTATATATATTTTAACAGAAAATGAAATATATATAAAATCATAATTGGAGAGAGAATGATATTGTGTATTGTGTGTACAAATACTTCACTCAATGAGTAAGCAAGGGAATAAAATTTAAATATGGGTGAATTAAATTGAAAAAAAAAATATGCATAGATCTTGACAGAAAAAAAAAAGTGGTTTAATTAAATCTTTTACATTTTACATTTTAGTTTACTTTAATATATATATATATAACTATATCAACACGTGAAAATTTTTACAAACGTATTTAAATAATAATTGAACTGCCCTCTAGCTGCAAAGTTCGACAGCATTTATCGATCTTTGCAGCTAGAGGCAGTTCAATTATTATTTAAATAAATGAATAAATTTATTAATAAAGACTAGGGAGTTATAGAGATGGAGAAATAGTATGGAGATTAAAAAGAGTTTTAACATATATAGAAATAAACAGAATATTAGGTGTGAGTTAATATATGATAATAGTAAGGAAAGTAGTTTATTATTTAAGGCTCGAACGGGATCTTTAGCTACAAAAGAATATACATGTAAATGGAAAAATATGGGTGATTTATTTTGTAAATTATGTAAGGAAGGAATTGAAAATATTAGGCATTTGTTAATTGAATGTAAATGTTTGAAAAACAGAAATGGTACATATAATGAAGTTGTGGAAAAATAAATATGAAAAGAGTGATTATACAGAAAGTGAATTATTGGTTTTTATGCTGAGTTTGGGAAAAGATAAGGGGAATTTAGATATAAAGGTAATAGAGTTGACAAAAATTATGTTGTAGAAATGGAATAGAGCAGATTATGGGTAAATTTAGAGTGGGGAATGTAAAAAAAAGTGGCTAACATCTTTATCTGGGCATAATTGCCGAGATATTCGTTACTTCGTTTAAGGAGAAGCCATAATACATCACATCACATCACATCACGTTTGTAAAAATTTTCAAGTGTTGATATAGTTATTCATTATTGAAATATTATTTATCATTATATATATATATTATTATAATTCATTTTGAATTTAAACTTGTATTTTTTGTGTAATTGTTTTTTTTTTTTTTTTTACCTATGGAGACATTAGAGGAAAAAAAAAAAACATCATAATTCTGCAGGTATAACGAAGCATTTTACCATAAAAATAATGAAGTATATTTATATATGTATTACAACTGTTGTTTCACGCAACAACAAAAGACTATCCCTATATTTAATTTAGTGAACGTGAATTTATTAATCTTAAAAAGTTACAACTCACAATATAATAAGAAAAAAAAATATGTTTATAGAATTGGTGATGTATATGCATTGAATTTATTAATTTAAATAACTCTTATTATACATCATGAATTTTAACCCCTTACAATATATGTTAATATTTTTGTATTGGAAGCTAAGATATTTTCTGATTTTTCCGTGTTTCTGTAAATAAATAAATATATATATAAAACTCATTATATTTCCATCTTAAATTATTTGCCATGATGAATAGGTTTATCATTTTGTAGTTCAATTTAGAGTTTCGTTATTTATTGCAATACTAATTAAATGAATATTAACATTAGATGCGGTATCCATGTCAAGATTACCCAGAACCTAAGAGTAATGAAATTTAATTTTTGTATGTTTTTGATATTGTTTTATATATTTTTCAAAGATCCTTATATGTTGGCTGGCCATTGCCTATTTCATGCGATTTAATTTTGTTGGATTAGGAATATATATATAATTTGGCACTATCAACAGTGAGGACTCAATAATTAATCACGTGAAAATGAACATATGACCATACCTGATTTGTTGTATTATATATTGTAATACACGGCAATAAAGCGAAGATGGATACAATTGAAGGTAAGCAGTGAGTGACCAAAAGGCATGAAAGTAGTAGTAGTAGTAGTTGAAGTAGTAGTAGTAGTAGTAGTAGTAGTAGTAATAATAATAATAATAATAATAATAGTAATAATAATAATAATAATAATAATAATAATAATAATAATAATAATAATAATAATAATAATAATAATAATAATAATAATAATAATAATAATAATAATAATAATAATAATAATAATAATAATAATAATAATAATAATAATAATAATTCAATTCAATTCATTTATTTAAGTGCTAAACAACAGCATAAAACCAATTACAGTTTGCACACACAATAAAAGTGAAAATAAAACATATAACATAAAATGAAAATATCAATGTATACATAATAAAGTAAAATTTAAAAGAAAAAATCAAATATAACATTTCAATTTAACAAGATTACAAAATTTATTATAATCAATATCACACAGATTAAGGTTATACCCAAATTTGATTATATAAAGAGGGTAACCTAAATAAAGGAGAAAATTTAAGAATATTAGAACGACATGTTTGAATCCGATATACACAAATAGACCTAGTATCATAACTCAAAGACCTAATTGAGATAGTTGAAACTATATATCTGATAAAATAACCTGTTTATTAACAATTTTATAAAAAAAATATTTCAAATCCCTGTACTTTCGTCTAGATGAAAGATTAATCATTTTGCCCTCCCAAGAAATATATTTGAAAAACTTCTTTGAAATAGACTGCAACAAGTTACATCCTTGCAAAGAACTAGGGTTCCAAATTATTGAACCATATTCAATAAAAGGAAGAACCAATGAAAAAAACCATTTCCATTTAGTATCATTACTGAACTGATAACCATGTCTAAGAATGGCACCCATAACCTTAAAAGCCTTACCAAAAATCATTTCAAGATGAGGAATAAAAGGTCCATTACAAGAAAACATAATTCCAAGATCTTTTTGACATTTAACGGAAATAATTTTATGAGAATTGATATAATAAAACTGTAAAACTTCAGATTTTTTTGAATAAGAAATAAAGAAACATTTATCAAAATTAAAATGTCATATTATTTGACTCACACCAAGCACTAAAGTTATCAATATCCTTCTGAAGGAGAACACAATCATTCACTGATATATTTCTTCTAAAAATCTTACAGTCATCAGCATAGCTTAACAGAAAAGAATATCTCAAGCAACCCTTAAGATCATTAACATAAACATAAAATAGTATGGGTGTTAAAATACTACTCTGTGGAACACCTAAATTTCATTCAAAATTAAATGAAACTTATTATTGAATATAATATATGATGTACAACTACACAGAAATGATTGAAACCAATATACAAGTTTATTAGAGGAACCTATTTTATGTAACTAATGAAGTAAGACACTGTGATCAACTTTATCAAAGGCTTTTGACAAATCAAAATAAATAATATCTAGTCTTTGACGATCTTCAGTAGCATGATCTATATGATCATAAATTGTCAGTAGATTACTATCAATTGATCTATTAGGACTAAAACCATGTTGAGAAGAAGAAATTATCTTACCCTCATGTGAAATAATTTTATTATAAATACATCTCTCAAAAATTTGTGCAATGGTATGCAGAACAGAAATCGGTCTATAATTAGAAACACAATCTCGATCACCATTTTTGAAGATTGGAACCATTTTAGCACATTTCAAAACTCTAGGAAAAGTACAAGAATTAAGAGACATGATTAAAAACAAAGGCAAGAGGTACTGCAATAAATTTGGCTAGTCTTTTATAAATAAAAGAAGGAATATTATCACATCCTAAACTAGAATGAGGCTTAAGCCTCCTAATAACTACAATAACATCTTCCCTAGATATATGATCAATTGTACATTTAGCACTAGACAAATTGCCAGGAAATGTGATTTTAGAATCAATCTCATGTTGTGAAAAGTATAACTCTGCAAAATGTTTAGAAAATCATCTGCATTTAATGCAGAACCATAAGTCATTTGAAGTTTTTTCTTACCCAAGCCTGAATTATTAACAAAATTTCAGAATTCTCTAGGATTAGAAAAAATATTAATTTCAGTTTTTTTTATATACTCTTGTAAATCTCGTTTATAGATATATTTAGCCAATCTTCTAAAATTCATAAAGTTATTATAATAAATTATATTCTGTGTCTTAAAATAGAGTCTATGATGGTAAGATTTCCTTTTAATAATCTTAATAAGAGTATATGAAAACCAAGGAGGATAACTTTTGTTAAACAACAATTTATTAGGAATATATACATCAATAAAACCATTAAAAAATTTCAAAAAATATTCTAAGCAAAAATTCACATCATTAATTGAGTACATATTATTCCAATCAACTTCAGAAAATTTTCTACAAGATCAACATAATTACCCCTCCTATAATCCCTTTTCACAACATTAGAACAAGTAATTTTAGAATAACACATCTTAATATAAAATTTGATAGGTGGATGATGAACATCAATTGGAAAAGAAACAGAGACAAAATGAAAATTACTAACTATTGGTACATTACAAAGATCACAATCTAATGTATGCTGAAAATTATTAACAATAGGGTTATATTGTTGAAGCCCAAAAAATTTGCAAAATCTAAGCATTTTTAAAGCTTTCTGAGATAATAAAGAATAATGCATAATAATCTTACCCTTAAATAAATCAGGCATATTCAAATCACCAACAATGATAATATTATTATATCTAATCAAAAAATCTTCAAGTGCTGTCAAGAAGTAATCAAGCTCTAAAAGTGAGATATTGGGTTTAAAATAAATATTTCCCAATATACATTTAAAATTATGATCCAAATAAACTTCACACCATATAGATTCACATTTAGAAGAAGTAAAACATAGATCCTTATATAAAACATTTTTGTTGATAGCAATAAGAGTACCACCTCTTCTATCTGCATATTCTAAAGATATATCCTACGTAAAATAATACACCTATCATCAAGGAAAGAACAATCAGAAAATTGTTGATTTAACCAAGTCTCTAAAAAAATATCAAATCAAAATGTTCTATTTCAAAGAATTGTTTAATTTCCACAAACTTAGTTCTCATCCCTCTAACATTCATATAAAACAAGAAAGCCCTACCATATTAAATTAAAAATAAATCAAAACATATAAATAAATGAAATCAAGTAAAGAAAAATGTAAGTAAGTATAGTGAATAAAGAAAATAAGAAATAAAAGAAAATAAAGAAAATAAGAAATCAAAGATAATAAATAAATAAATACCACTAAAGTTTTAAAGAATTAGCCAAAGTTCCATAAAAAAAAACCAATGGAAGCACCATGAGGCCATGAATTGGAAGAGATTAAATCATTATGTTTATGAGCAGGAGCAGATATATAAAAGAAAGAATATTTCAAGATATACATATTAATTTCATGACACATGATCCTATTTCTTAAACGTTTTTCAATAAATACCTTAATATTATATGAATTAAGACTCACTGCCATATTAGAAACAAAATATCTCTTACATTTTGTATTAATATTATTAATAATTTTATTATGAACTTTAGAAATACCAAACTCCCTTTCCATAGGTAGTCCACCTTTTTTTACCAGACATTGAAAAAGAGTGTCCCAAACCATTTCCCACATTAACCTCATCATCAATATAATTGTTATATTTAGAGAAATGTAAATAATTTGCTCTATGAGTAATAAAATCCCTTTAAGCATTTGCTAGACAATTTTTTCTTCTGAAATTTAATTTAGAAAAGTCACTAGAAAAATTACTACTATATACTTTTTTTGGAACAGAATGTGAATATCCATCCTTCAATACATATTTTTATCAGAAAAATTATCATAATATCCCAGTGATAAATTATTAACAGAAAAGCTAGAAAACTTGTTAAATTTTTCATCATCATTAAGTCTAGAAAATTGTTTTTGATATTTTTCAGACTGCCTATAAATTTCAGTTTTATAAACTTTTCCTTTATTGTATCTTGTACTATTATCAATTCCACATCCAATATATTCATCACATGAATAAAAATTCTGATCCAATATCTTATTATCACCTTTATAATCAGCATTATAAATGCTATTATTTTTATATTTTTTTCCAAAACTAATTTTACCTTTATCTCCAATAAAGAATGAGGACTTGGGCAACTTTCCTAAGGTATTATTACCCCTAAAAGATGAATTAACATCACCAGAAAAATCAACCTCAGCAACATCCCCAAAAACTTGTGTTTCCAATAAATCACATTGTATACCTACATCACCAGAAATAACACCATCACCAATAGCTTTAGATTCCTTCACACCAAATTTTGCCATATTCATAATCATACTATACACTTCCTGAAGAGACATAGATTTTAATAATTCAAAAGTAAAACCAGCCAAGTCTACTTTTCTACTTTCCTTATCTTGAAGCAAATTAACTATATCCACATTAGAAATAGAATTTAAACTCCTATCAATACCTAAATTATTATCACTATTATCTTTAACACTATCTCTATTACAGTTATCACTTTCAGAAATATTTTCAATATGTATATCTGATTCCACATCTATAAGATCATTATTATTAACTATATCCACATTAGAACAAGAATTTAAACTCCTATCAATACCTAAATTATTATCACTATTATCTTCAACACTATCTCCATTATATCTATTCTTTTCAGAAATATTTTCAATATGTATCTCAGATTCCACATCTATAAGATCATTATTATCTGTTGACCTAACATTCCCAATATTCCCCATTTTATCCACAGACAATTGATTACATTCTATACAATGGAAAAAAACCCAAACCAACAAAATCAAAAATTTTTGCATCAGACCTGGACAAATTCAAACAAGATATATGAAAATACCCTTGACAAAACACAGAGAACTTAATTCTGTTATCCACATCTGACAATTCTACATTACAATAAGTACATTTAACCCCAACTACACTTAAACTCAAACCATATGTAGAAGAATCAATGACTAAAATATCAGGATCATTACCAATATTAATATCAGCAAATGGTGTAGTAAGATTATCTGAATTATCTATTTCGTGCTCAGTATTATAATAATGATTACAAAATTCACATATGAATTCCGGATCATTATCATTAAAGATTTTAAAATCACTTAATTTATAACAATACAAATGATACTTTAGCTCACAAAAACCAGAACACTTTAAATATTTTTGTCTGCCATAAATATTACATAAGCAGAGAGAACATTTAACAGCAAAAGATGCCATTAATTATAACACAACAATAAAAAAAAATATAACTATAAAACATACAAATCTTCCATCAACATATACAAATCATATATACACAAAACTTTAAAAAAAATCACATACAACATGTATAAATCTATAATATCTTAAAGAGAGCAACTTCTTCTTTTTCTTCCTTACTATTTTCAGATTGTCCAATATATATATATATATATATATATATATATATATATATATATATATATATATATATATATATATATATATATATATATATATATATATATATATATATATATATATAAACAATGTCCAAAATAAAATTATTGAATATATCAAAGTCACTATGTAGTTAATTATTAATAAAATGAAATTTTATATCTAGTGAAACTAAGACAAAGAGAAATCCTTAACTTAAAATAAAATAATAGACATTAGAAATTCCATTGATTATGTTTCAAATAAAAACACATACATATTTAAAAAACCATTGTAAAAAAAAAAAACTTCAGCCATATAAATTAAACCATGATAATAATTTCCAAATATAAAACAAGGCTTTAGTAATAAAATTTTCCAGGCATATTCGTTTTACATGCAGATCACTTTAAAAAAAACACTAAAAAAATCCATTTACTTCTAAAATTCCCAAGGGATAATTAGATCCCAGTAAACAATCTATTAAAAGAAGCTATTCCATTAAGTAATTTTAAGGTCAAAGCAGTTTTCAATGATGAATTATATTAGAACAATAGAAATGCTAAAAATCGTTAAAAACACATTTTGATCCAATCAATTTTACAGAAAATATGCTCATATTAATCCTTGATTAAAGGTTTATAAAATGTATAAGTATTATAAACATAGTACCAAATTAAACTACGTCTAACATAAACATAATGTTGAATTAAGCCATCTGTCCATATAATAATATAGAGGAAATAGGTAATAATAATAATAATAATAATAATAATAATAATAATAATAATAATAATAATAATAATAATAATAATAATAATAATAATAATAATAATAATAATAATAATAATAATAATAATAATAATAATAATAATAATAATAATAATGTAACAGCTGATTTTAAACTGCTTTAAAAATAAATACTTATAATAATAATAAAAATAATAATAATAATAATAATAATAATAATAATAATAATAATAATAATAATAATAATAATAATAATAATAATAATAATAATAATAATAATAATAATAATAATAATAATAATAATAATAATAATAATAATAATAATAATAATAATAATAAATTGTAAATCTTGGGCATCTTCGAATTCACTTTCAGTTTCAACATCAGTATATCTGTCCATTTGATACCGTTCTCCTGTGTCATCAAACATAAGCTCTCCTACTTTTAGCTTTTTTCCTAAAATAGGGATAATTAAAGATAAAGTAAATTTAAATAAATTCAAAGTAAAAAGTAAATTTTTATAAATGAAAATTAAAATTGCTTCTTTTAATGTAAGGGGTTTGAATTCAATAGAAAAGATTTTTAAGTTGAAACAATGGATCAAGGAAACAAAACCTCATATAATGGGACTGCTTGAAACCAAAATTTATGCAGGGTCACAAATTGATCCAGCAAACAGGTCTTTTTATAGCTACTGCTTGCCAGTTTACCAATTTTCAAATCATATACATTGATGCAAATCTATTAATCGTTACTTTATTTCACAAAATAATTAAAATAAATGTAATCTTTGTTTATATGCCATTGCAAAAATATAAAATAAATACAATAATTGCCACAATTAATTCAACACTGGGATCTACAGCTAATCCAACAATTTTGATTGGAGACTGCAATGTAACATATGATGAGTTTATAAATAAGTGGATACATAAATTATCAATTCCATTGATGAGTGCAAGAGGTTACTTATCTGAAGATGCTGTTTCATTTCATAATGGCCGATTTTCATCATTAATTGATCTTTGTTTTTACTCTCCAGTGTTTCATCATCTAATAAGCATGAAGTTAATCCCTTCAGCAATTTCTGATCACTCACCTCAGTTCATATCAATTGACCTCAGTAATATACAAGTCTCTAGAATGCAATTAACTAGAACAATAAGAATGTTGATTCCAACCTTAACACCCGAATTTATTTTTTCAGAGACTTATATTATGTGGAATAAAATTCTTTCAATGATCTTTAACCCAATACAGCAATATTTAGCTTACATTAATATCCTGTCATTTAACATTAATCATATAGTGAAAAATCAGCCACCTCCCTCAGGGTTGTTGAAGCTTGCAGAACAAATTCATAAACGTATTGTGGCCATAACTCCTAATCAGCACACACAGAAACGTATACATATACTAACAAATGCTTATAGATCGGAAGAGCGTCGTGAAACACTGAAGAGCTATTTAAAAAATAAAAAAAGTAGAATATGCCTAATGCATCAACACACATGGACTCGGCAATATATTAGATGGGCATTAGGGAGGGGACCTGAAATCAAAGTGCCATTAGCAATTAAAATAAACAATGAAACATTTACTAGAAATAATATGATATTACCAATTCTTAACTATTTTAAAGATAAGCTGGGACCAGGAAAATTGATACAATACCAGCCAAATGTATTTGGAATGGCAGAGACTGAATCACCATATACTATAGATGATTTTATAATGAAAATGAATAAAATGGACAACAACGTCACCCAGGAAGCCCTGGAATTCCACTGTTCATATTAAAACACCTTGACAAACGACTAGCAAATGCCTGTGTCATCTGGCAAATTATTTATCGCAGGGAATAATAACAATGGAGGGAGTTAATACAATCGCGATCGTGCCGTTTAATAAAAAAAAGCCCATTCCTTTGTTATCAGAGATAAGGCCAATATCAATGGGTCCATTGCCCATAAAGATTTTAGAGAAAGTAATTAAAGATAAAATAGAACCATTTATTTTACCGATGATTTCACCAGCTCAGTTTGCTAAAAAAACATTCATCTACCACACAAGCTGCTATGTTATTTAAGGCTATTTTGACATCAATTAGAGAAAAGAAAAGATATGACCCGATTGTTGTACAGCTGGATATTGCTTCGGCTTTTGACAATGTTGATATATCTATACTGTTGAGATTATTGAATGACACTGAAATGCCAAAATCACATATATATGTTATAACAAATTTACTCTTAAATCGTGAGCTTCACATTACTCTAAATGGCAGAAATTCACCAGCTTTCACACCAACTAAATCACTTTCACAAGGTCTCCACTTAGTGCCATCTTATTTATTTTATATATAAATCCCCTTCTTGTCTGATTACAACAGGCATTTGAGGGAATGGAGATCCCAGGAACAGGTCAAAAATTGACCTGCATTGCATACATGGATGATATTACAGTTTTCTTGAAATCAAAAAGGCAGATACCAAAACTACAGATGATTTTAGAAGAATACTCAAAGGAATTTAAACTAAGTTTCAATCCAGAAAAAACAGCAGCATGGACTATATTCACAGGAAGGCCATGCAGATCCATTTTCCACGGCAAAGCCAGGCTCATTCCTTGGATTTCCATTCCATCTAGGGACTACTGGAATGAGATGTCATTTGCAGAACAAATTGAAAAATGAAATACAAAAAATAGCAGACTCTCTATCCAGTACCTATATGTCAGTATATTCCAAGATTCAATTGATTAATAGTTTGATGATGACTAAGATAGTTTACTTTATGCCAGTGGTTGCTTTCTCAAAAGCTTTTATCTCCAAAATTAAGACCATTTGCAATCAACTACTATGGTCAAGGAAAGTCGTGGCAATATCAATGGCAAAACTATGTCAGCCATTGAATAAAAATGGTTTGGGCTTACATGATATTGGTATTTTTGCAAAACAGAGAATGATGAACAATATAATTGATATTATTAATCAATTTCCAAAAATTAAGCAGCTCATAGAGGTCATTCCAACTGATAAACCACCACCAAAAAAATTTATCATATTTTGAACAATTAATACATCTTTGTAAAACAGAATCAAAAATCCCAGAGCAATTTATTAATAAATACAAATACTGGGAAATTTATGAATTAATGCATGAAGATAATAACACAATTGCTTTAGAACCAATACTGGGAATTAATAATAAGCAATTGGTTAAAAGGTATAAACAATGGGCCTTAGAACCAAAGTTTTCCAATTTTCTAATAAAACTTAATCTATCTGCATTACCTACCACATATTTTCTTTGCCATAAAAGACTGTATACGTCAATTGATCCCTTTTGTGGGTTATGCCACGAGCTGAGGAAACCCTATCACATCTGCTATATCACTGTGAGGGACTTAGGCACATAAGAAATCTCATAACTAGCAGATACAGGAGGTCTAATGTAACAATGCATCAATTGATTTCTGCATTTAGAGAAGGATTAACACAAGTGTCAGGGCAGCAACCTTTGTGCTATATGCATACTGGTGTACTAGATGCACTTTTCTAATTGGTAACAATTCCAGGAGACATTCAGTTACTTTTTCAAATAAACTTGAAATAATACAGAAAAGGGATAAGAGACTGGCCAGACCTGACATTTATGCAGCAACCTGGTCATTACTTAAGATTAGATCTATGTTATAGTGAATTAAGGAAATTAAACATTATAAAAAACTTAGAAGGATATGCATGTCAAATTAGCAACAGACAATTTAGCAACAATTTTTTCCTTTCTATTATAAGTAATTGATTTGCTAATGGTGTTCAAATGATAATGGACAATCCAGGATATTATATGTAGACAAACTATGTCAATGCAAAATTTGTAATTCTTTTGAGACAATAAAGGCCTTTTGAAACATAATAATAATAATAATAATAATAATAATAATAATAATAATAATAATAATAATAATAATAATAATAATAATAATAATAATAATAATAATAATAATAATAATAATAATAATAATAATAATAATAATAATAATAATAATAATAATAATAATGTAACAGCTGATTTTAAACTGCTTTAAAAATAAATACTTATAAATTAATAATTTCCTAGCTCATAATGATAATAGCAATAATAATAAATTGACTCATGAGACAGTGTTCACATGTTATGGTGTATAAATTGCCTTAAAGTCAAATAAGTATCAAATACACTTATTTGTATGCATAGAAATATCATTGAATTCAAACCCTTTAAAAATTACAATCCTATCTCTATGACTAACTACAATAATATGATTTATATAAAGCTAAAATTATATTCCTACTAAATATTTAAGAATAATAATACTAAAATGTATTATAAGAATAAATTTACATTCTAATTTTAATTTGAAGTAAATCTTGATCTAATTCTTTATTAGATTTTAATCTTTATCTTAGGAATATCATATTACAGAATGAACATAGCATAGGGTATTGGATAACAAAGGACAATTTTATGGAAATCCAATAATCCAGACAAAAATAGAAAATTGTGTAAGAATAATATTATTAAAAAACTATAGCAACTTTGCTCTCCCATATAATAATTAAACTATGATATAGTCACTTTAGGTCATATAGGATTTTGGATTAATTCAATAAAAAACTTTCTTATAGTTTTCGAAATCTAAAAAAAAAACAAATAATTTGTATTATTAAAACACTCAGAAATAATTTATCATGATGATACTACTAGCCTTTAATACTAGAAATATAGTATAACTTATTTTGTAAGGCAAATAGTTAAGTACAGATTATTATTTTCTGGATATCCAAATATAACTCTGCTTACACTTCTTATCATAATAATTAGTTCTGTATTTGAATGTAAAATATGTTTAATAATAATAGTAATGATTGTTTTTAATTTAAAACAAACAAAAAAAATTGTAAAATTTACTATAAAATGAAAATGTGTCCATCAAACATGACTACTCTTGTGCATGGTTAAATAAATTTGGATTTTCTCAATAGTTTCTCTGAATCTATGATCATTTATAAACCAATTATCATATGCTTCATGATAAAAACTCATTTTCATAAGTGTAATACACACATTAAATAGTAATATTTATAATATGTTTGCAATACAGTAAATATTTAAATATAATCATTGTCTGTAATGATTGATAAATAGAAATATGGAAACATAAATAAAGTCAAACTACACAATTTTAAATTGTATAAAAATCCAATTTATTTACAAAATAATATTTAGGATTTACCAATTAATATCTAATTTTGACTTTACAATACACTCCTTATAAGCAATTTTCTATTAACGTTACTATTTACAAATTTCAATAAAATAATTTTATAGTTATATATTTCCAAATACAATGAAAAATATATCAGTTTGGTAATACATCAATCTATCCAAAATGAATTTACATAACCTTTTGTACATTGTACAGGCTTAAACCTGCATTTATATATGTGATATATGCAGGGTTCGAACTCAGCCTTTCACATGACTCACCACTCTCAGTGCTATCTCATATAGCTGACCTACTTGATCAAACACATGTATGGTGATTATTTATCTTTTCAACATGTGCGTGATCAAGTGGGTCAGCAATATAGATGGCACTGAGAGTGGTTGGTCATGTGAAAGTCTGAGTTCAAACCCTGCATATAATCTTTTGTAATAAATTATAATTATTTCTTAATAACACAATAAAACAAAATGGGAAAATATTTGAATTACAGTTGGTATAATTTAAGTCATCATATTATATCTTCCCAATTTACTTTAAATAAAGCAAAACAAACAATATAAAATATTGTTATATATTGGTGATTCTATAAATTACTATTCATATTAATGAAAAGCAGGTTTTACTTTTTTCATAATAATTCTATGGTTTACCTTATTGAGTTAACCATAAAATAATTACGCATATATGCTATTTTAATTGACTACTAATTACTTGGCAATAATTAAGCTTATTAAAATATAAAATTAATTGCAATTTATGTATGTTTCCATCGCTATTAAGATTATTTAACAAAATCATGGTTATGCACTTGATTATATTTAAGTATTTATTATTAAATTTTACTTATGTTTTAAGCTAATTAACATTAATAATACTAAGAATTTTATACTCAAAGAGATCATGTAAACATATGAAAGTTTATGTGGATGGAACAACTTTTCTTGAGATTTTCTATTATATATCATTGCTATATTAGATGTGATGTCTGTAACCAGGTTCTGTATAAAAGCACTTTTAATAATCTGGATATATAAGAATTTTATTGGCATTATATCAAGTTGCACATCTGCAATCATGGCTAGATGAGCTATGTTCTCCTTATGACTTACACTATTTAATACAGGAATAAAACATAAAGGCTGAATACTCACACGAAACCAAAGTTACATTTGACAAGAAATCCTTAGGTTTAAACAGCATAAGCACATCCATGAAGTAAACTGAAGCTATGTCATCTTAATACATTTTATAAAACAGCTTAAATGTTTCTCAGAATTAAAACACAAAATTCCATCACAAAATTAATAAATGTGCAGTAGTACGACTATATACTCTAACATTACCAGAATGCACTAGCATAACTTAATTGATAATGACAAAGACACAGTGGAAAGAACAATTAAAGCATATAAATAAGTGTTTCATAAAATAATTCATTATCTAAAATATAGAAATTGTGACCGTACTAATAATTGATCCAATAACATACATTTTTTTTTTATTCAGTAGCATATATTCATTATAATTTGAAAATAGCAGTTTGAAACATTATTAGGAATATTTTTTTGGGAATAAAAAACTCTAGGTTATTTTACCTTTTTAAATTTGAAATATAATAATATTAAACAAACTAAGTAATCATATATTATAACGGTCATATTTGTACACTCATGCAATGGATACCAGAAACTTGGCAAATTCCCTAAATCTGATATAGATGAGGGCTGGATACCTCGAATCAGATTGCTTCTCAGCTCCTCCACCAACACTCCAGACCTATTACACTATGAATGACATATATTAGGCTACACTCAGAGTTTCTTAATTTGCGCACTGGCAGTAGCAAAGGGCAAAACATGAGACTCTGGAATGAATTAACTCTTCTAAAGAAGCTATGACTAAACTAAACACACACATATCTATGGCTTATAAGTTTTTTAATAATTTGGTAATCAACCAATAATAGCAATGCATAGTTATATTAATTCACTTAAGTATTAGCTAAAATTAATATGTTTTTAATGCATTGAAATGCTATGAAAAAATACAGTAAACAATATTATATTTTACATCTTTTAATAAAACAAATCAATTATTAAGATGGTTATCCCTATATGTGTTGGAAATTACCACACGTGTTACAATTAGTTGAGTAAGTGAGTTAAAGAATCTCAACTTATGCACTGGCCAATTAAATCAGAACTAATTTCGTTAACAACTTTATTACATTATAATATAGGGTTTTATTTTAATAATGCCTAATTCATGCTATGAGATGCCTATAAGGTTTGCAAACAGTTAACTTGCAAGAGAGACAATTAATAATTATAATTATTCTAGGTACATTAATGTGAGCCTAAATTAGCTCTCTATACAAATTATTATTACATAACTAGATCTTGCATTCAAACCAAAGTTGAATTTTTTGAATAGTAATGGCGGACTGAACTGGGATCTGTCATAGTGAAGTTTCTAATACTATGACATTATATTAACCATCATAAAATGGTGTCTCAAATGTGTGTTTCATCATTAGACCTATCAACTGAATAATCATGTCCCATGGACCGTTTGACTTGCTATGAGAAGAGAACATTTTGTTCTGGCAATCTGATTTGGTGGAAACATGAACAGTCTGGAATCTTGGGTTCCAGTTCTAAGGAAGTGATCAGAAACTGGATATGCAATGGCCTTACACCAAATTCCCATAAACAACTACATATATGTACATACCAAAATTTTTATGCATCAGAGTGTGCTTTATAAGGAACACATTCACCATGCTAATGATCATCATCATAATTAAATCTAAAATGTGCTAATTCTATAACTTCTTTACACTAAACCATTGTATACCAAGCCATAAGTTAGCATATGTGAATATGCTAAAAAAGGGGTTACTAAATTCATCTAACTTATAATTAATCTTTATAGTTCATACTGTAAATTCTAGGGAGGAATAAAGCATAATAAGGACTTATGTACTTAATTTAAATTTGCTTTAGAATAGTTCTCTTGTGTTAGTTAACTAAATATTTTATTAGTACAGTCAAACCTACTTTTTTCAGCTAAAACATAATAGCTATTTGATATACATATAATAGGATTCAGATGTGAGATTACATATGTGTGGGCTTTAATGCCTATAAATTATCTATAGAGAGCCTCTAATCATCTCTCTCAACTGCCCTCAACAGGATCTGAGTTTCAATCTCCCCTCTGAATAAGTCATAGCATAAATTCATAACAAATAGAATAAATTATAGTAAGGCATAACCACAGATAGAAAGATATTTAGAGTATAATTTAAATTTAAGAAGAGTTACATTATTATGTTTTTTTTTACTTTAAAAAAGTTAGGCAAGTTATTCTTACATCATGTTAAAAATGTAGGTACAATTTAGCTTAATGACATAATTTACTCGATAAAAAAGTTTAAATAATAAGTTTGTGCACATTTATACATAGCTAGGGTAGAATTATTCAAGAAGTTAATAACGGAAGTTTATTACAGAGCTCTGTGGATTATTTTATGAATATTCTCTGTTAAGGGTCTTCCTTTCATAGTTTGAGACACTTTTCTGCTGGGATGATCCGTTCATTTTTACTTTCCAGGCAGGAGGCTGATTTCAACTTTTCCCAATACTGATGACTCATCTACCACAAAGGCAGACAGCAATAAATAACCATTCTAGACTTGGCTTTTCATAGCTCCCGACAATATCACAAGTCAAAATAATCTATTCTCTGATCTTTTTTTAATTACAACCAAGGGTTTTTATAAGAACACTCTCCCTCATGATTTGTTTAATGTTGAGATAAAATTTTAATCTTTATTTTATATGTGTGCTAAAAGCTTTACAAACAAAACCATTATTTCTATAATTTAGAAAACAAGTAATTGACAAAAATAGAATCAGTTATTTAGCTTTCCTTTTGTTACAAAAATAAATGTAATATCTTTTAAGTCTACTCTTGTTTTTACAGATTTTAAAACCCAGGAGTGGTCAGCTAATTTCCAAAAAATAAAATCATTTTACAAAAACAGATTTTAACCTAGTAAACATTTTATTATATACATGAGTCAGTCAACTTAGAAACTATATTTTTTAGGAAGAGATAGCTAATTAATGCATGAGATTTATCCTCATTAAGAAATAAATAGAATTTAAAAAGAATAACAAAGTTACAAATCTAAATTTTTACAAGCTTCTTTCATATATAAGTATGTGTGAGATTTCACTTACCAGGTAATAATTAACTTTATTACCTTAAACTTTAGAATTATGTTTGCCTTATTTATATAAATTCTTAAGCTTATTTGCAAGATGTGCTTATAAAATATACACACAAACTTGTATATACATATTATTACACCTTTTTATTATGCTTTTTTAATTAATATATGTCAACTTGGGGGTCTAAACTAGGAAAAATGTACTACTATAGAATTGATAAAGAATACCAATAAATGTTATAATTCTAAAACACTTGTAAAGCAATGTTCTATTTGAAAATAAATCATTTATCACACTTTCAATATATTTTAAATATTGATAATTTATTATATAGTACATTATACTATACTCACACATATAATAAATTTTAAAAATGAAAATTATAAATATAAAACATTAAACACAAATTTCTTTAAATATAACAATAACTGAAATAAAATATATAAAAGTTTTTTTTTTTTTTTTTTTACCAAAACACATCCTGAAACATAAGTTTAAACAGAAGCTTGAACAGTCAAGTCATTTATTAAAATCCTTTATTTTTAACTATGTCTGCAAGAAACTATGAAAATAAGATTAAAAAGTAGAAATTACAAAAATCATTTTTTTAGATAAAAATAATTATTTATCCATGCATATTCTTTTAATATTATAATTTTATTAGTATATGTAACAAAACAATTGGAAACACAGTAAAAAAAAAATTCCTTTGATAAAGGTCCCAATTGGAATTAATATGGATTATAATCATTAGCTTTATTGCAGACATCTAGATTAGATCTTTAAATATGTATTTCTCTGAGTACAATGTTAACATAAATTTCTATATTTTTTTTAAAAAAAAATAACATAACTATACACTGTTATAATAAGTATCAGTTTAAATTCAACATATATTTTAACCGTTCTGTTATGTAATATCTCAAGATATTAGATGAGTAAGTTAGTAATTCAAGTTTTAAATATCTTCTTATATTTAAGTGATTAAAACATTTACAATATTAATGCAGATGATTAAATAGTTCAATTCAGAAGTTAATACTATGTTATTTTAGAATCATACAAAAGTGTGTAAACAAATAAAAAATCTCTATAAAAAGATAAACAAATTCTTACACAATACACCATTGTGTGGTTCATTGTTTCTAAAAGGATCAAACTTTTTTGTAGATTAAAGTGAAAATTTCAATAACATTGCAACATTGTCCAAACCATTCATGATTTTTTTTTCTTTTCTTCAATTGACTCAATAAGTGAACATCAGTGTGGCATTTTTTCTATCCTTAGAGAGTTGAATGGTTACTTTTTTATTTTATATTAATGTTGGTTTAAATAAAGATTAAATTAAAAAAACAAAAAAAAATATTAACAGTGTTTTTTAACAAAATGAATTTTTAAAATGTTTAATACTTTATGGATAATTTTTCATGCTCAGCTACACACTTGTTCTCCTTCTCTTATATAGCCAACACCAATTGATCAGTTGACTACTGAAATCAATCAACCATTAAAATCGATTTTCATTCACTAAGTCTAAATGCTATTTTTAAATTTAATTAAAGAATAACAGAAAAAAAGAAGCATAAATTATTCTAAAAATAGCAATTTACCTTATGTAATATTTAAATTTGTAATATTTTTTTTTAAATAATTATTTAATAAACTAAATTTTATTAAATAAACTTAGCATGAAAAAAATGTCCCATATCTATTTACAATTTATTAAGTATTAAATACAAGTCAATTCTTTAATACTTTTTAACTAAAGTACTTGAAATAATAATAATTGTTAGCAAATTAAATACTGCAAAATAACATACATGCATGTACAGAAAAAAAAAACAGATATATCACTAAAACTGCCTTAATTGGATAATACTTTGTTTTTTACATAATATTATGTAACATTCTATTTAAAATATTTTAAATTAAGTATTCTTAGAGATTTAATTGATAATTATTAAAATTTAGATTTACTTACAATAAAAATTACATTATTTAAATAAATATGTGTACATTATTTATACCCTAAATGACATTACTATTAAAATTAAGACTTATAAAAGACTGTTAATATGTGGCTTACATATTATTTAATGCATTAATAACTTTATATAAGGTACATTTAATTGTAATTACTGTAGTTTTAGTTTTAAAAGGTTACAAATAATATTACTAAATTGAACATTAAAACTTTTAGTATTTTGTGCATCCAACTATTTTAATTAAGGCACAAGACACAATCAAAATGTCAGTATCTTACCTGAGCCCAATGTATTGTAGAGAATTTTATTAGAGTCTTATTATTTTATTTGCATTTTTGTTTATGATTTGGCATTCCCTGGCATATGTCAATGAACCATCTCATTTTGAGATAATGAGTTTACATGTAACACATATTTTGCCCTTTCACTATTGAAGTAAGTCCCTACTATGGTAATATATTATTTACATTTTAATAAGCTGATGTTTCAAGTATTATTTATCTGATTCTGAAATAGTGATTTTCAACTGCATATTATTTTTTAAATGTATATTACATGAATAATTTTTGAAAGTTTTAATTAACTGACTTGTAACATGATATGGTTGTAGATATCCTCCATACCAAAAATTGAATTTTGTATATATAAAATTATTTTATTTTATTGTTTATTTTTTATATATGTCTAATGTGATGATGGTTTATCTAGATACCGTTTTGTTAGCATTAACTAAATCCTATTATGCATAAAGTATTTCTATTGTAAAGATTAGGGCAAAAGAATGTTAGATCAAAGTGATGAAATAAAGTTAGTAAATTTGCGAAGGAATATTAATTTATAATAGTTACTTAAAATTATTAAATTTTATTATGGGAAGAATTAACTCTCAAAACAATCAGTATTTAAAAGCATTAAACACATGAATAAATTTGGTATTCGCTGTATCTAGTATAAAATAAAATTGAAAATATAATATATGTGAAGATATTTTTTTTTTTTTTAATATTAACATTACTCCATGGTAATCGTGATTCCCCGATAATTAGTAAATAAATATTGATATTTTAGATCTATTGATATTAGACATTTATTTAAGGATGTTTATTTGTTTAGTTTTATTTGTATCATAACATGGTTGTAAAACAGGGGAAAGCCATGTGAGTCATCAAAAATGTGTATATTCTGTATTGAATTATAGTCTGTCAATAAAATTTGTTATTTGTTTTAAATAAAATGTGTGTATGTCTCAATGTTTTTGTGGGTTATTATTATCTAGACATCTCAAATCCAATCATGCATCAGTATATTATTATTAAAATTTGAATCATCATTTTCATAAATATGTGCTAAAATTATTTTAAATGGTTAACTTCCAATACTTAGAATTACCAAATAATTTAAAACAATTAAAGTAAAAATTGTGAATAAGGATAGTTATTGAGTGATGGCGAGTGCAGGGGGTGGGCACACAATCTTTTTCACTTCTGTTGTATTTAAACACCTCTCTAGACGCACTTCTTTATAATTTTGTTATAATTGTGAATATGTTCATAATTTATTTCTAAAACATTTCATAAGCTTAAATTATTCCCAGCTTTAATGTAAATAGATATTAAACTACACTAAAGACAACCCAAGATCACCTTGGAAGTGATCATGAGAGTGGTGTTTATCAACAATAATCTGTTATAGCTCATTCAATTTCCACAGCTAATTGTTTTAAAACCCTGCAAAGAGATTATAATGGGAGAAATGAGCTAGCAGAATGTAAAATTTAATGGTAAAATAGATAATAGTGTAATAGACCTATGGATGTGAAGTTGATGGAGGAGTAGATCAGGAAGGTGAAGATGGATATAGAACTTTGTAATTAGAATAAAATTTTAATTGTAGCTTTAATGATGGTGAATGCTCTGTGTGCTGAGAATAACCAAGAATTTCTAGGAATATTAATATTATTAATTTTAATGCATTAACAGTGCTCTCTGAATCGATTGATTATTTATTAACCCATTCATTAAATATTATTACTGAAAATTATTGAAGTGAGATTTAAGCTTTATATTTTATTAAAGTTGCAATTCAGCACCATGTCAATTAAGATTATAGATGTTGTATACCATTATCATCATCCTAGTGGGCTTTAGAAATAGTGTTAGCTGGGAATGGTGAAGCATCCACCGATCCATCTTGAAAATGTTACAATTGACATGCAATGTAGTCTGCAAGTGTTTAGATGCCATATAGATTTAAATAATCCATAATGTGGATATGCGACCATTTGTATAAAAATTCTCATTTATTAAAATAAAGTTAAAATTAGCTTAAATGGTCCAATAATATATGTGTTATTTGTAAGCTCTCTCAATCATTTTAGTTCTATATGGAATACAATGTGGATGACCGATTGAGAGATTGCAAAATATGTTTTATATTAATTTGAAAAGTTTTACAAGATTAACAAAGCAAAGTATAACTTTACATTTGTTAGAATTGACTTTTATTTAGTTACAATTGGCTTGCAACATGGTCGCAAGAAGGATATTGTACTTAGGAATATCTAATTTCTACTTAGGAAAATTCATTTTATTTAGAAATGGCCCACAACATAGACACCCTAATAAACATCATCTTTCATATATATATATATATATATATATATATATATATATATATATATATATATATATATAGTTATATTTTTATCTATATATATATATATATATATATATATATATATATATATATATATATATATATATATATAAACTGTAACCATATATTTTAGTAGAAAATATATTAATTGATGTAACTTATATAAAAATTTCTCTTTCTTCTCTTGGTGATTTGGGTGGTTTGATTCGCACTTGAACAGATTACTTTCTGATATTATTTTAATAATTTTCAATTTGCATCATTCCATATGCTAACTCATATCAGAATGTTTAACTTTTTAAAATTTTTACAACATATTAAAATTTGGTAAAATATTATTAAAAATAATATTTTGTTTTTATTTATTTAAAGTAATCTTAAATTATTATTTCTATTGAATTAAAATAAAACCATTTTGTTCAATTAAAATAAATTATTAAATAAATACAATAATTACGTAGGCGTCTCAATGTAATAAAAGAAAAGAGCGCGAATTTCTAGGAGAATATCGTCTGTTAGTTTGTCTTTTGGTGGGAAGAAGAACAGAAACGGTAAAGGCAAATGGTGTAAAATTTGCTGAGCTGATTTTGAAACCGTTAATAAGTAAATAGACTACCACAAAATTTGCTATAAACATAAAATAACTTAGTGGTATCTAATTAAGATGGATCACTAAAACTTAAAGATCTTTTCAAGTCGTTCGGCCAACTGAATCAAATCACCGTAGCATTTTCCAATATCGCATTTTGAAATGTCGGAGCTTCCCAGTTTGAAAGAATTAAATACAAGAATTTGGTATGTTTTGAAATATTTATTATTCTACAATTTGGAAAATTTGAATCAGTGTTTTAATTACAAGAAGTTTTATTAAAATGAAAATTTGTTTTTTTAAAAAAAAAAAAGTTTAAGTTAAAATAAAGTAAAGCGTTAAATTTGTCAAAATCTTTTAATATTTCCATTCTTTAATTCTAATAAAATATATTATTGATTGATAATTAATTTTATAATGCCAGTAATAATTGCTAGTTAATTTGTTTAACATTTGGATCATAAACATTCTTTAAATAATTAAACAAAGCTATTTTATAATTGTATCGTCAGTTTAAAATGAATAAAGTAATTGCTGTAATTGGTTATTCCTGGATTAACGCAATGGATAAATAAATACTTGCATGGATAGGATAAACTTGGAACACTTTTGATAGAGAGATGTAGGGATTAATAACTTTATGAAAAACATTTTCATTTAAATTCTGTGTATCCTGTTTTAAAATTGTTTCATGTTTGGAGAGCCACGCAAATCGTTAATCTAATATTGCTTTAATAACTAATCAAATGGATATAATTGCATGTATGGAATTTAACTACAGTTATAGCTATTACCTCATATACTTATTATTCTACACATTGTACATGGATTCCACGGATCACATTAGGAGTTACAAAATGCTATACAATCCAATTTGTGATACACATCTGCTAAAATTCATGTATTTGAACTATAAAATGCTTTACATTTAGTTTTATCACACACACACACCGTTAAATGTTATATGTTAATGAATAATACATTTATTTAATTTTATCGTTATATGAACTCGCATATGAAGTTCATAAGTTATATTTGTTAGATTTAAATTAATAAAGGTTGAATAAAATATTTATTCAAAAGAATAGCACTTGCGGAGAAAGCTTAAACAGTACTTAATGAATTCATGAGATATACCAATCTTTATGAGATATTTTGTGAGTCTTTCCAGATTTATATTCCCATGCCAATATTATTTACATTATATTATACATGTTTATTTTAAGCAAGATAAGTAGTACATTAGTTGTCCTGATTATTATAATATTTTACTAAGCAAGAACCCACATTTGCTAAAGTGTCAGCGTATTCTGAATAATCAGAAGAATTGAGGGGGATGATTTGCACTTTAATGTGAAGTAAATTATAATGTTGTTTTAGTATGTTAAAAGCTTTAATCTGTGCTGGTGGTTAATCCGCAGATTATTTTAATTGCCATTTTGTATTTTATACACATTCCTGCGCTGGTGGTTAATCCGCGGAATTGTGTGATTATACATATGACTTTATGATAGTGTTTAAATACGCAAAACGTTAGTATTATTTAATTCCTACGTTTAGATGAATACATCCACAGGAATATGTTTGCTTCACAGATATAAGTTGGGCAAAGTATTTTAGTTAATCTGCCAAATCATCTTCTTCATTTGTAAGCATAATTTATCGGTTAGATTGATAAATGGCAACAGGACATTCTATTCAAGTACTTCATGATAATTAACTGTTGGTTAATTATTATCTACCGAGTGTAAGTTTACATTTTCATTTTAATTAATGATTACATTATAGCTAAAACATACAAACATCATATTATTTATTATATTATTATAGGTATACAGTAGGGATTTATTGAATCTGGAAATGACGTTCAATGTTTCATAAGTTAATGCTGAATTTAATAATTGTCTCAATATTCATTATATTAGATTGAAATAAGGTATGATTAGGTTTTTAAAACTATACCTATAAATGTATTGAAGAAAGTCTATTGAACCATCATTTAATTATTTTATTTGTTTATTTATGTTTTATTTAAAATATTGAAATTAACTATTTATTGTTCATAAAGTTTGTAAATAAAAGTTGATTTATAATTAAACTTACTGTGCCGTTGCTATGTGTCATTCATAACATCAGAAATCATAAACTTTGGATAGAGCATACATTATAGAGCATACATTGAATTACATATTATTGTCTACATGATATAAGAATTTATTAATATTTTGAGAAAACATTAAGATGCTTTTCGTCTTTGGTAGTATATGATTGGTAAGGTACAATAAAATCCCATTTACCTGTTCCATCATTGTGGCTTTGCGTAGTTGATTCTAGTATAAAATACAAATTAATTATTAAACTTGTGAACAGATTTATTCAATAATGATATGATTAAATATATTTACCTAACATTTTTAAATTTTCATTCGTCAATACAATAAGAGTCTCAATGATATATTAAATTATAAAAGAACCCAATTATTCATGTTTATTAATTGCAAAGCTTTACCTGGACTAGCATCTGTCTTAGAAATCATATAGATGATTTAAAATTTCATAATTTTATGTGGTTCCACAAATTACGCTATCTTGTACATGGTCGGCCATAAGGTCGCATACCATAAAAATCGCAAATTGAGGTTTAAGGGTGATAAAATTGCACTTATAATTTGTTTAATATGTTTTATAATAATACTATGATAGGTCTTCGCGGTATACCCTGGCTGCGATCAAATAAATTATAAAAAGTTAGGTTAATTCATTAATTTTGTCTGTAGTAAATTGCCCCAGATGTTGATTGTGGTCTTTTGTGCATAAAATAAATAGTATGATATGCTTTTGGATATAGCTCTTAATAGCTGATAATGTGCAATGAGAGTTGATCAGTGACCAAGGTTGTAATTCCTAGTGCACTTACGTTACGTAGTTGAGATTACACAATTTACGGTTACAATTTATAGTGCCGCAACAAGTACGGCATGATGATGGGTAGTTGGAGGGGTGATGGAAGGTTGGTTACCACCTTTGTGAGCCATTCAGGGTGGACGGCTCCGGGGATTTTGGTTACAGCTTTTGGCGCGCAACGTGGCTGGCTCGAGATATTTTGGTTACAATATATATATATATATATATATATATAAAATAATATATATATATATATATATATATATATATATAGTGTTCTTTTCTATAGGACAAAATTTATTCATCATAGCAATTTACTAAAAAAAAATTAAATTTAAGATATGTTCTCTTTGTACAATAATTATACTATATTGTTAATCTTTCAGAAGTTCAATTTAAAGCCAAATAAAAATATGTAATGCTTAAAATTATGTTAAATAACATTAAAACCGTTAATTAAATCTAAAAGTATCAATTGCTTATGGTTGGAAAGGCTGGCCATAATAAATAATGTAGCCATAAATGTTTAAAATATGTTTTAAAAGTTGAATTTTAATAGCTAAAGCTTGTAATTAAATAAATGCCATATTTTGAAGTATAAATTATATCTAAAAATTATATTTAATATTATATGTTTTAAAAGTAATCTTTGTGGTAGGAAAATTTATAATTAATTCTATGTATCCAAAATTATTATTCCAAACTTTATTATTATATTATTTATTTAATATATTAATTGTTGCAATTGATTTTTAATATTTTCAGACAGAAGTTTGATACCGTCTGTCTCAGCTGTAAATCATGTGACCTGTATAATGCAGTCATGCACACATGCTTACTAGTATTTGTGTTAACAACGTTTCAAAAATTACTTTAAAAAAATACACTATAGAATTAAATATATTTATTTATCTATCACAAGGGCAGTTATTAAAATTAGCTACCCTAAAGTGTTTAAATATTTTTCTATAATGAATGTAGTTAATAAAAATTAATATTTTGTTTTAAATAAAATAGATACATTAAAAATAAAATGCGGGATAAATTGATAATATATTGTTTTTAGAAGTCATTTTAAAGTGTTTACTTATTTTTTAATAAAGCATAAAGTTGATTTAAAATTAATATCTTAAGTAATATTTTAAAATAATAATGAGTCATATTTTGTTTTTTTAAAATTAATTGTGCAATGTCAAAGTCAAATGGAAATTAAGTATCAGATGAAAAACAAAATCCACCAATAAAAGACGTCGTTTGATCGGTATAAATACTGCTGCATGATTAGTTCTAGGTGGGTGCTATTAATTTCTAAAATGTTATACTTTTTTAATTTTTTTTTATTAGTCAATTTAGTGCTCTCTCATAATTTATTTGCAACTGATAAGGATACCAATTTTAAGTATTTAAAGAAAGCGTATGATAAATAAATTATAATAAGTTTTACCTAAAGAATACATTGTTAAAAGTTAAATTCCCTTACCAGAATTTTCATAGAAGCTTAATTCAATTTCACATCAAAAATATGAAAATACCAACAAGTAATATGTACTTATTTAAAAAAAAAACATTTTAAAAGTAAAATTCCTAATTATTAATATAGTATTTATTGTTTTAACAAGGATAATTATTTTATTATATAAGGATTTATATTGGACATTATATTGAAAACTTAACAGGAAAGATACTCGGAAATTTAAATTTATAATGCATGTCCTGGTAGTAAGAGAGTCTTATCCAAAATTGATAAATAATATGACAAACTAATAACAAATTTTATGTGAGAAATAGAACCATTGAAGTGAGATGTCTTATCTTTTTGAAGAAAAACATAATGAATAATTTAAAGAAAAACTGTCATAAATAATACATGAATGAAAGTATTTTAAAGCATATGTAATAAATCTATAATTTTTATGGGATTATAGGCATTGGAAAAATTTATTAAAAAAAATGATAATTTGTATAATAATGAAAATAACTATACTTGGATAGAAAACATGATAGATATCCTGACAAATAAATCCTATAGATGAAGGAACTATAATAAATAATTATTGAATCCATGGAAACATTTAAAAAAGTTGTGCAACAGTCTAATTCGTATATCTGAAGTCATGTCGCCGTGTGTAATGCATTTCTAAGCTGATACGGGATCCTAAGTAAAAAAAATTGAAGTATTATTTTTAAATATTATAGTTTAGTTATTATTTTAATAATCATTGTTCTGGATAATACAAACTATGAACTATTATTCTATATACTTTTACAGAACAGATCAATGATTATTTTTGTTAATTTATATATATTTTTTTAGACATCACCTTTATTTTTTGTTTTTATCATTTATTTAAAACTTTGTTCATGTTGGAAGGAGTACTGGGCAAGTGCCAATTTTGGGGAAGTTTTGATTTGTTGTTTCTTCATCAAGCTCTAGAACAAAAGATCTTAGCAACAAAGATCGGGGGTTTTAATTACTCCTCGAGAGAAATTTAAAAAAAAAAAAAAACTCGAGGAAAATAAAAACATTTTATTTTGTAAAGAACATTTTTCTCAATATAGAAGATATAGGTATCTTGACTTTTCTATTAACTTTAGTTTTAAGTGTAATATTATGTAATTAGTAGAATAGGTACATACATATTAATTTAGTTACTAATGATATTATAGTTTATAATAAATAGTTTGATAATTTTAAATAATTTAATATTTCTAAGTGTGATAGTATGAATGTATATTATATTCTGCAATGCTTATTTTAATTGATTGACAAGAAGATGTCATATGTGATTTCCAAGTTGATAAAACTTAGGCAATAGTTGTGGATATTGATATTTTATGATGTATTTTTTTTTCTTTTGCAGATTATAAATGAATTATATAATGTTGAAGTTAGAATTTATATGTGAACACATTTATACAACACATTAAGATTATAAGATTAGAATTTTATTATTTCTAAGGATATGCATACTTTAATTTCATATTGCTAGTATAATGTAACATGATGATGAATAATTATATGATTTTTTTTTACAAAGGACCTTAATATTTTTTAGATATTTAAAGTATGGATAATGATTATTTTGTATTTTGTTCAAGAATATTGGATAGGAAAGTAAAGTAACATTTTTCTTGTAGATTAGTTGAGATCGTTCTAATTACAATTGAATTTTATTTGTTATTTTGACTATGTTAGTTAGTCTTATTTGTCGATGTAGATTTAAGAAATCTATAGGAAGATTTTATAAGATAGTGATTTGGTAGTAATTTTAAAAACATGAAACCAATGAAATATTATTAATGTAGTATTTATTATTGGAATAGATATAAAATTTTGTCATCTTAATAAGTATACAGGTACAGTTAACAAAACCCTGTAGCTGGTATATTTTATCAGTGGGTAATGTTTATTTTATATTGGATATTGATGTTTTAGAATGCTGAAATAATAGTTTGACATCATTGTTGGTAGTGAAGGACATTAGACAAATAGGTCATGCCTCTATTTTATTGATGCACTGTGCCATGGTGTTTTATCTAATATGTACTATTGAGTAAGACTCTAGTTTCTTTCCTATACCTACACATCTATTCGTTATCTCGATTTTCCAAAGTAATTACATCGCACAGTATCGTATTTTCGAAAAAAAAAGATAAATAATTTAGAATTTAAGGACTGTTATTGGATGAATAAAATAGGTTTATTCACTTATAAGGAGGAATAGAGTTAATGCAAAATGGAATTAAGAATCAAACGGAACCAAATGATAAAGTATCATAGAATATGATCTATATTCATTTTGGAAATTAAATTAAATTTCATGAATAAAATAAATGAAGTGAAGTTGCTCTGAAATTTTAAATAACTTCAAATATTTTTATTTTATTTTATAAGTATTGCATATTTTTCAAGATAAATAATGTAGTAAAACAAAAGAGTATAAGATAAGCATAGGTACAATTTTGTATTTATTTTAATAATTAAGAAGTACATCAATAATTGCAACTATTCCATATTAAAGTAATATTAAGTAGGAGATACAGGGTATAATAATAATAATAATAATAATAATAATAATAATAATAATAATAATAATAATAATAATAATAATAATAATAATAATAATAATAATAATAATAATAATAATAATAATAATAATAATAATAATAATAATAATAATAATAATAATAATAATAATAATAATAATAATAATAACAACTGAAACACAGGCTTGTTATATACCTGTGGCTATATATATATATATATATATATATATATAATATAGGGTATATGAGCACAGACTTTACACCACCCACCTCTCTCCACTCTATCTAATAACACCGATACACCTAAACACATATATGCTGAAAAGATAAATAATCACCAATATACATATTTCATGCTAAACCAGCAATCATCAGTTGGTCCAGACTATCATCTTTACACACACATATAGTATAAGTGGTCAGATATATATTAAGATAGACTATTCTCATAGTTTAATGGACAGGCTTCAATCCACTCCACACTCCAACTCTTCAACCATCCATCCAATTGAAAATCTGATGATGGAATGCTCAAAGGCCATCCTGAGGCCGAGATTGTCACACCCATGTTGACCTAAGGTCAATCTGAACCCCACATGTACAGGACATAATCCATTTAATACATATGCAAGGATGGGCAGACATCTCTATAATGTAATAACTGAAACACAGGCTTGTTATATACATGTGGCTATATATATGTAATATAGGGTATATGAGCACAGACTTTCACACCACCCACCTCTCTCCACTCTATCTAATAATACCGATACACCTAAACACATATATGCTGAAAAGATAAATAATCACCAATATATGTGGAGTGTGGAGTGGATTGAAGCCTGTCCATTAAACTATGAGAATAGTCTATCTTAATATATATCTGAGCACTTATACTATATATGTGTGTAAAGATGATAGTCTGGACCAACTGATGATTGCTGGTTTAGCATGAAATACGTATATTGGTGATTATTTATCTTTTCAGCATATATGTGTTTAGGTGTATCAGTGTTATTAGATAGAGTGGAGAGAGGTGGGTGGTGTGAAAGTATGTGCTCATATACCCTATATTAAATAATAATAATAATAATAATAATAATAATAATAATAATAATAATAATAATAATAATAATGATGATGATGATGATGATGATGATGATGATGATAATAATAATAATAATAATAATAATAATAATAATAATAATAATAATAATAATAATAATAATAATAATAATAATAATAATAATAATAATAATAATAATAATAATAATAATAATATGATTAGTAATGATGTCCATGTATTATATTAATAAACCAAAATTGGATATTTTGTGTATAATACTAATAACATTGCAAAATTAGAAATTATTTAGTAATAAGATCCATATTCGATATTGTTACTTTTGTGTTTTCCGCTTTAGGCTTCAATGTATATTTGAAGGAAGCATATTATAATAATATTAGGTAAATAGATAATATTTTAAAATTAATGTAAAGTGATTATATTTTTATTATAAAATTTAACAAAGAAGGAAATACAAAAATTGTATTATTTTTTTTTTAAGTCAGAGTGAAGACTTAATTTTATGTTTTATTGTATTAGCAGTTAAGATAAGTAATAGATGTATAATAGTGCAAGACTTATACAAATTGTAAATATTGTAAATAGATTATTGTTTATTTTATTTGTTATAATAAAATTCGTTTAAATTTATTTTTCAAAATTTGTGTGTTAAGATTGTTTTCTTTCCCACATAACACAACATGTCAAAAAAACCGAAGATTTGAACCAAACATAACATTTGCACAGAAATAAATAAAGTATTATTTAAAAATTATAATATTTTGTTGAAATTTATTTGTTTAAGGAATTACATTTTACATTATCTTTATGGCCATAAGATAATTATTAGAATATTATAAAAAAATATAATGCTGTCCATTGCCACACATATATTTTTCAGATTATAAAATACTACCACAGTTTTATTATGTTATTATATGAAAGATAAAAGATTATATTATATTACTGTTTTATTATGATTATGGCAAATAAGAATTATAGTGGATGAAAAGATATGTAGACATTAGATCATACATGGAAGAATATTATTATTATTATTATTATTATTATTATTATTATTATTATTATTATTATTATTATTATTATTATTATTATTATTATTATTATTATTATTATTATTATTATTATTATTATTATTATTATTATTATTATTATTATTATTATTATTATTATTATTATTATTATTAGTTAGGTGTGGTTGAGTATGATATTAAATCCCTTATCATGCTTGACTACAGTAATTTTAATTGACTTAAATTAGTTTAAGAACCTGAGATTTATTTTAGCTAAATTAGTTTAAATAAATGGATTGTTTTATTTATTTGTGTAATCTTAATGATTGGTTATTACTAAAGTCGTAAGAATACTATATATTATTATTACTTGGGATAGTAATAGGGGGTATATTGTTCTTATGCCATTGAGGTAGTATTCTGTGGGATATTGGCTCAATGTATTTTTTCTTTCGACTTGTATCTCACTTCCATGTCTCATGATTTAATAAATATTTACTTATGCATTAATATTAAATATTCTACTAGCTCAAATTAATAAAAATAATAATAAGATTCAGTTTTATAAAATAAATAATATTTTATTTATCAATTATTTGCATTTAACCAAGCATAATCTTTAACTGATCTAGATCCATTTTACTTAATATTATATTTCCCGGAAATGCTGGTGCAAACGGTAGGTCAGATTATATATATATATATATTATATATATATATATATAACGTGTTTAACATTTCATTCTATGTTCCAAACAATGTTAATAAATTAGTCAATATTCTAAGGATGTCATATCTGTCAAACAGAAAAGTAATATCATATATCATTTTTGCGACTGTCATCATCATCAACCATTATCAGTCCATTGCAGGATGAAGATCTCTCCATGGTCAAACCATTTTTTTTCTTTCTTTAGCTTCCATTTTCCACATTATCCCTGAATATATTCTTTATTTCATCCATCCATCTCTCATGTCCTATTTCTGGATCTTTTACAATCGCTTGGAATCCAGTTTTACATTTCAATTGTCCAACCATTGTTATATTTTTTTAGCAATATGTTCAACCCAACTCCACTCTTTTATTTTTTTCAATAAGGTCAATAACAGCTGTTTGTTCTCTCACCAATATATTGATTTTCAAACTCTTATTGTACTCCTGACATGCATCTCTCCATACTTCTTTGAGTGGTCTGAGGTTTCTGTATTATACTTCTATTAAGTGTCCAAATCTCAGATCCATAAGTAAGAACTGGTATAACACATTTACTAAAAAAAACTTTTCTTTTCAAACACATATGCATATTTCTTCTTGGTATCAATTTATTTCTACCAAAAGCACTTCAACTGAGTTTAATTATATGATTAATTTAATCTATTATGTTTCCATCTGTATTAATTATCTGAACAACATACATGTAGCTGTTAACTTCTTCTATCTCATCATAATCAATCTTTGTTTTTTTTTTTTATATTTTGAGAAAATCCAATGAACATTTCTTTACTACTTTTAATATTTATCTTTAGTCATACTTTTCTACTTTCATCTGATAATTCCTGCAGCATTTCCTGCAGTTCTAAAACATTATCTGCAACAACAACTACATCATGTGCCAATACTAAATGATGTAACTACTCTCAATTTAATTTCATTTCTTCAGATTCCCATTTTAATCCACAAAATAATTAATGCAGCAATGCTGTAAAAAGTTTTGGAGATATGGAGTCACTCCGTCTTACACCTTTCCCAATGTTGACTTTCCTAGTATCATTATAGTAATTAAAAAAGCAAGTCATAATTAATGTGTCATTATTTTTATAAGCTTGTAATTACAAAAATGAAATATAGAGAACTACCAATAGCTCAAACAAGCTCTTAATTATGAAGGGCAGTATGAGAAAATATTTAAAATCTCTATCCAGAACACTCTTACCTCCAGACAAACTGGTTTTTGGCTTATGGCTCAAGTCAGTGTAGAGCTAGAATATTCGGAAACTAGACCAAAACTATCAACTCAAACTACCAGCACTTATTTCAAAAGTATATTTAAGTAGAAATTCTGAAATTTTAGGACATGAAAATGACTTTAAATCCAGCTATCTAACTTAAATAGCTATATGGGTCTGAACTAAATTCAGATCTACCATAGTTTAATAGCTGCGACATAGCCAAAGCTTTAAAGGTAAAATTATAAAAATAAAAATAAAAACAAGCTATATATAACATGACATTACTTTTATAAGCAAGTAGTTACAAAAATGCAATGAAGAGAGCGTACCTGTAGCTCAAACAAGCTCTTAATTAATAAGTGTGGTATGAGAAAAAGCTTATTTAAAATATATATCAAGAAGATTCTCATCTCAACACCAACTGGTTTTGAGGTTATGGGTCACATCAGTAGAGATCTATAATATTCGGAAACTAGAAAAAAAAATCAACTCAAAAAACAAAAACAAACAGCACTTATTTTATACGTATGTTTAAGTAGAAACTCTGACATTTTCGGACATGAAAATGTCTTTAAATCCAGCTATCTAACTTAAATAGCTATATGGGATTGAACTAAATTCAGATCTACCATATTTTACTAGACTCGGCAAAGCCAAAGCCTTAAAAGTAAAATTATAATAATTAAAAAAGCAAGTCTATGTAATATAATTGTTGCTGTTGCATTTCTATAAATATCATTTAAAATATGACAATATTCTGGATCTGTATCTTGGTGATCCAATGCTTTAAACACTGAAGAAATGTTTATAGAATCAAATGCCTTTTCATAATCTACAAATCCAAAGTATAATAGCAATTCATATTCAATTCTACTTTCTATAACTCCTCTCAATACCTGGATATGATCCATTTTATTAAAACCACTTTTAAATCCAGTTTGTTCTCTTCGTTGGTGAAAATCCAATGTTCTCAGTAGATTATTTATAATAATCTTGCTAAACATTTTTTAATAAAACTGATAAAAGGCTGATAGGTCTGTAATTTCTAATATATTCTTTATCACCTTTTTTAAATATTAATATTAATACTGCATTATTCCAGTCATCTGGTACATCTTTATCATTTCGACATTTCTTATACAACTTTGCTAAAAAAAATTATTTTCCTTCACCAGCTTCTTTTAATATACCAATTATAATTTCATCATTAACTGGAGCATTGCCTTTCTTCATAAATGTAATGGCTTGTCTTATTTCTTCATTTAAATTTCTGTGCAATTTGGATGATGTAATAGATATAGGATTTATTTGTTTCTTATTAATATATAATTATTTATAAAAGTATTCTACCCATTTTATGATGTCTTTTCTCTTTTTAGTAATAGTTCCATCTTTTTCCTTATTACAGATATAAATTTCCTACCAATACCAAAATGTTATTTTACACTCTCGAGACTTTTATTCTCTTTTACATCTTTCTTTATACTTTCTTATATCATTTTCAACTCTTTTTATCACAATTATACAAAATTCGAGGTATTCAGTCCTTTTTAATGCATCATTTTTGTATATTTTCATACTCATTCTTTTTTCATATATTCTCTAGTCTCAATAGAAATTTTATTGGTCTAGTGCTGCTTTTTACCAGATATCTTTATTGCAATTTTTAAAGTGTATCTGCTATTTTCTTATCAGTTTCATTCAATAAATTCGTTAGAATGTTTCAAAAGTATAGGAATCTCAAGTGTAAATATTGTTTTTTTTTTTTTTTTTTAGTAATTTTTGTCTCTCTAGCTTGACATTAACACATATCTTACATCTTACTAATCGATGACCACTTTCTGTGTTAAATTTATTAATAACATTACAATCTTGAAATTTGTATTTCTGTAAGTTAAAATATCATCCAATTCTGCTTTATCTTCATTTGATTGCTTCCATGTCCATTTTCCTTTAACATCTTTCTCAAAAAAGATTTCATAATATAACATTTTCTTTTTTTAAAAAAACTCCACATGTCTATGTCCTCTCTCATTTCTATTACCATAACCAAAATTACCTATACCACTTTCATCTTTTATTTGTTTACCAATTCTTGCATTGAAGTCTTCCATAACAATTTTTAAATGGTGTATACTCTGATTAAAAGCCTTTTGTACATCCATATACAGATCTTCTACTACTTCATTATGAGAATGTGTTGGGACATAAACCTGAATCATCTGCATATGGTGTCTGCTATTAAGTTGTATAACAAATTTCGCCAAACTGTTTGATACACCATCAATGTCCACAATGCAGTTCTTTCATTTTTTTCTTTATAATGAGTCTTATTCCACTTGTATTTCCAATATTTGTGCCTTTATACTAGAGTACATATCCATTTTTTAAATCCATTGTCTCTTCACCTTTAATTCTAACTTCACAAAGTCCAATATGACCCATTTAATATAAGACATATCTTTTTAGCATTTTTGTAATCTTTCTTCACTTGAAAGTGATCTAACGTTGTAAGTACCAAAATAAAAAGTCATCATGACATGGCTGCCTCGGTCCAAAATCAGGGGATTCTTACCATCCTCCTCCTTTATGCACCAACTGCTGCATTGGTTGTTGAATTTGCAGCCTCAAGCGAATAAGAACCATTAATTATTTTTGTCTGTAATGATTGTACATATCTATTGGAAAAATATTTACCATTTACACATACATTTATTCTGCCTGATCTGGCAACTGAAAAGAAAGACCATGGTGTTTCTTGATTTTAAACTCAGAGATAAAAAGCCAATAAGCCTCCTCAGTGGCTAATGTGTGTTGGTGAGCAGTCAATCCGTATTCATGTACTATATGAATAATTACATAGTAATAACAGATACATAGCAAGAACATATGGGGTGGACATTATGAATTTTCCCTGCTTGGATCACTTAAGACCTAAAAAGGTAAACAATGGGTCTGCTTTCAGTTAATAACAAACTCCTTTCAGCAGCCTTTGTGACTGTATGTTATCTCATATTGGACAATCAAAGTGCAGTATTGTGAATAGTTTAATGGAGCATGAATTGTCATAAAAGACGTAAAAAGTAAGAACAATGGTGTTTTAATGATTGCTTCAATTTTCTTTGATCATAAAAAAAACATGTAAATATAAATTTAGATTTGATTTTGAGTGGGTAAAAATTATTCATGAATAGGTAAACCATAATAATAATAATAAAAAATAAAGAGGCAATTTTTATAAATATGAATAAAATGCATTTAATAAATAGAGAAGATGCTAACATTAAAATATGAATTCATGGGATTTGAATTAATGATGTTTGTTTCTGTTTTTTTTTAATTTAATGGCAATTGAGGCAGGTTTAAGAAATTAACACAAAATACTTCTGCACAGATAAAGACTGTTTATAATAATATATTATCATTAAATTTAATATTTTATTATAATTAACAGACATTTTATTTATAATATCTAGATAAATATAATTTATAATTTTTGCATGTATGTAGAAGTGAATGAAGTGATGTAAACAACAAAGTAACATATAAAAACAGTATAGCTTAATTTTAGATTATTCCTATCACTTCTGTCTACATAGCTCAGTATAACATAAAACACACACACACACAATCGAAAATAAATTATCTCTTTCAAATTGTCCCTGACCTTTAAACCATGGTTTCATGGTTTAAACCATGGTTTCATGCTAATTGGCAAACATCAGTAAAGAGTAGGAGGACTAGAAACTAGTTTCTAGTCCTCCTACCCTTTACTGACGATTGCCAATTAGCATGAAACCATGGTTTAACAGTCAGGGACAATTTGAAAAAGATAATTTATTTTCGATTCTCTCTTAGCATTTATTAACAAGCTTGAGTGGGCTATTGGTAGAGCTCCATCTGTGATCATAAAATGTAAGCTATAGGCAGGTTAAACATTTTGTAACTTGTTTTTCTTTATCATATATATATATATATATAATATATATATATATATATATATATATATATATATATATTGTCCGGTAAAAACCCATGCTTAGTCACACAGTAATCCGAATTCAAACCAGTCCAGTCTGGAATAAATTCCAAAAGCAAACTAAATTCAACCCAAAACCCTGGCATGACTAACCGATGACAACATTACACGTCGGGTTTCCCATTTCTAGCTCATCGAAAAAACACAGACTAAATTACCTACAATCAGCTAGTTCATAGATATCTTATAGTCGGGATATTGGTACCGCTAATAATTTAATGTATATATTTAAGTTGTCGATACAGACAGCAGGTGATTGACTAGATTTCGAGAGTAATAATGCGAGAGAGACAAAATTAGGTCAGATAAATTTTTAATAAATTATTGAAAGCATTGAGTAATATTATTTACAGGTATGGTAAAACTCTCATATGTATTTTATAATAGATTGTTGCTAGTCATCAATAATCGGTTTGTACTGATTAACAAACTCATGCCAATATTTATGTGTTTAAATGGTTGTACAGGTTGATATGAGAATCAGAGTAATTGGAGCACTTAAAATATTTAACCACTAGTTTATATTGTTTTATTTAATAGATTCAAACCATTGCGTATACGGATAAATGGGAGGCAGTTTCATATAAAAATATAATATATAATACTGATGTACTGATGGTTGCAGGGATTAAGGTATACTACAAATAATAACTTGCGGTGCATTGACGGAATACCGGGCGGCTTGTACTTTGACAAGTCTTAATGCCCCCAAGTAGATCCGGGACACTACAACCAGCCGGGCTCATTTTCGAACCCCGGTGACCCAAGAGATTACCTGGAGAAGAATTTCTTTCTCTCCATGTGGTAGTAAAATGAGACGCCAACTTAAGCGAAGGTAAAGGCATTGCCACAGTAACATCGAGGAAGAGTGGTCGGAAGTGGATTTTAAAACGAAATTATATAAAACCTTTTCTCTCCGAAACATTTTCTACACAACAGTCCGATATAACTATTCAATAAAACTGGCGAAATCAAACGATCGCAAAAGTAATAATTAATTAATTTCACTCTGAAACCCATAACTCCCCAGATTGTTCGGAAGGTAATAATAGCAAAAATATTCACTTATTATTCTTACTCCGTAATAATATATAAATAATTATAATAAAATTTTAGACTATTTTAAGTATTGAGATTTGGAGTATAGATTAAAATATTATAACGAAGTAAAAGAAACAACAAAATATTTGAATATTTCTCAACTCAACATAAATGAAACAATTTTTAGTTCGATAAAAGGAAATTACTTTTAAAATGAATATAATAAATATTATGAGATAAACTTTACTGACTTTAATTAGAGTTGAGAAATATTATTATTGGCATCGTTTTGTTTGTAAAATAAGTAATAGTAAAATATAAATGTATTCACAAATGGATTATTAGTAGGCACAAATCTTAATAATGATTATCTAAAGACTAGAGCACAGAAATATTAGAGAAGTAAATTTACTGACAGGTTGTAGTGTAACATTTTCAAATGGAAAACAAGAAATTCACATGCAATTAATTAGGTTAACAGATTAAATATAAAATTATTACTGAGAGGAAAGTTAAAAAGTTCATGTAACAAAAGTTACCATTCTTTCTTCGTCCGGCTTTTCTTCTTGCGGTGATATGTATGAAGAACATAGGCACTAATTTTGAATTTCTTAGAAAGGCATGGTTAATTTAAATGTTGGAATTTGGAAGACTGGAAGCACGGAAAACATTACAGATCAGCGGTACGAAAGACTTAACTAGGCAGAACAGGAATCAGCTTCTTGGAGTTAGCCCATCATTATTGCAGTTTACCGGGCAACTTCTTAATAACGGTTGAAGTGATTTCTCTGGTACAAGTACTTTGCTGTAGCTTGAGACGATCTAAGCACAGCCATGTCAAAAGTTAGAGTGTCTATATTATATCTAAGATGGCTACGGTTGACCTTTCTGCCTAGTTTTTGTTCATAACTCCGCCTCCTTTGATTTTCTGGCCTCCAGCAATATCTAATGTTTGACTATACAATAGCCTTTGCCTTTCTTGATAAGAGTTCTACGTTTGGTTTTCATTTATTTTTAAATTTAATACATGATTCTAAATTGACAAAACAATTACATCGGAATTTGTGAATACAAAAATATAAATTCATTATCTTAATTTATCGAAGTACAAACTAATTATCCTATACATTTGTACAAGTAAGATTTTGATTAAAAATACTGATCAAAGGAATGTGACTTTTGATCAGCATTTTTAAATGACTTTGTATAATTTGCAAAATTAAAATTTAAAGAAAATATACACGCAATTGAAACTTTTAAATTGAGCTAATATAAATCCACAAACCACACACACACGAATGTTATTTATCATGATTTGTGACATTTATACACATACTCTTTACATTAAATTCTTTTTAAACAAACACAAAATAAATAACTTAAAATTTATGTGGCTGGGAATAGAAAAAGTCTCATTGCGGGTAAATAGTGGTTTAGAATTACCGTTCTTAAATGACAACCATGAAACTAAGATCGATTCTTCGATCTGTCTGTTTCAATATATATATATATATATATTGTACCGTTCAAAATAGTAAGCTCACGCAACAAGACTAAAAGTCTAAGCAAAAGTAATTCGAATCTGATCATGCTGAAGATATGAAGATCAGCAGCAATCCTGGATTATAACCTGTTTACCTATTCTTCAAGTCACTGACCCTATGAACAACATTCCTGATGATACAGAATAATATTTTTTTTATTTGAGGCCTGTAGACAACGGTAGAGCATGAGATCAAAAATGATGATCATGATCGTGACCAACAGTATCCCGGGAAATATATTCATTAGAGTTATATTTATTAATATTAAAATATTAACTAAAGGAAAATTCAAACACAGGATTTACATTTATATATATATTTATATATATATATATATATATATATATATATAAATGTAAATCCTGCATATATATATATATATATATATATATAATGCAGATAGATATTAGAGTAATATTTTACGCTTGCGGTTACCTTATTTATTTACAAAGCTTGATATTTCTTCTTACAAACTCATTATATTAATTACTTATTTTGAATATTTTCCTTGAATGGTGTACAGCTTGTGCAGGTTCAATATGGTAATTTTAAAAAATTTATGTATATTGCGCTAAGGCAATGAATGCATAAAAATAAAAGATCGTAATTGTTTTGAATTATCTATGATTTAAATGTGTTTTACATTCTAGCAAGAAATTGTTTGGTAATTACCAGTTGCTTACACAATTTCAATCATTTATTTGCAATATGTTATTTCTCCTAAACTGTGTGATACACAAAATCTTTAGAATATTTACAGGAGATGAACAATGCTTTTTCTCTCTTCGATGATATATTATATAGCATGAAGTAACAAATTCTTTGAGATATTTACATGAGAACATGTATTGCTTTATGTCTATGAGATTCATTATTTATTTAAAAGGGATGCAGCTCAAATCAAGCATACTTTATTAATTAGTACCGGCAGATTAATTCAACAATGATTTATTATTATATGGTACTAACACGACATCAAAGGAAATTTGGCTCCTATGGTTATTTGAATACTTCATCATTTTACATTTTAACTTGAATAAAATTTTGATATGTCCGTATATTCTAGCGGAGTGATACCAAATGAAAAGTTTGGATTTCAAGACTCAGTGTCCGTATACTGATTTCCACAGGGTTATCAGTTCACAAACCTCATGTTCCACAGGGAGTTGTGTTTACCCTTGATTATTAACAATTTATAGAATAGAAAAAAAGAGTGGATTAGGAGTTCTGAAGTTTTCATATGATAAAGAATAAAATATATAAATACCATAGCAACACCAATAGAGTATGCTAGTAACACTGTAACACAAATAATAAAATCTATATATTAGAGATTAAGGCATAAAATGGTTTAACCTCTCCACAATGATCTATTGGAAAAAAGGCATCGAAAATTATAACTAATCATTATATTTGCAATTATTACATTAAACTAACATAAAATTATATTTGATTCTCATATATGTATTAAGTAATATAAATGACCCTCCAGCCAGTGGTAGGAGGTGGTGATAGTCATAATTCTAAAGTTCACTATCTATAAATGATACTGAATAATAAATTAAATAGTATCAATCCATCAATAAAAGATTTAAATACAAATCAACCTCGTGAGTGATTTCTACTAAAATGAGCAATAACTTTAACAAATGATTTAATATAAAGCCCCCCCCCATTCTTTACAGATTTTAGAAATAATAACTCTCCTTTTTGAACTCACAAAATTGTGTTGTATTAACATATTTAACAAATACATTATAAACCTAAAATAACAAAAATAAAAATAAGTTCACTATTAAATCGATCCTCACAAAACTATATACCTATAAATCTAGCGTGAAAAGAGATGGTTAGAAATACACTGGGATAGTGTGAAATTATAGAGAGAGTTTAGAGCACACTTAAAATAAACTTATAAATTAATATATGAATAAAAATATAAAAGTTATGTTACATATTTTATTTAAAAAATTACAAAAAGTATTTACATATTAAAGGCAGCTCTATGCAATGGATGGTTTTACCTCAGGATCTGGTGGAGGCACACATTGATAGATCTATTCTCTCCAGAACTTTCATGTTACAGAAAGATACAATGAGGCAATCAGTACTCAGGTCATCCCTCAGGTGGTCAACTTATGTGGCCAGTCATATAGATAGACCATCACAGCAGCAGGTGGTAGATGGCCTCCAGGAGGTTCACGGGGCAGGGAAGTGCTTGTTTCCCTCTACGTTCTGTTCATATCTAAACACTTTTACCAATTAATTTTTTTACGATTTTTTTACTGAATTCTTTTTAAAATTTACAAACATTTACTCTGACTTAAATTTTTTTTATTGAATGTATTTTGTTCCCTGTGCTATTTTATACCTTTCCTTAATCCACTTAAGAAAAAAAAAAATAAAGAAGCGATGTTAATATATAAATACAAGCAAGATTTAAATAATAGGCAAGCAACAAACGTTAAGATCACGGAATTATGGAAAAGTTGACATCATGGAAATATGGGAAACCTGACATTTTAAAAGTATTAGTTGACAAAAACTACAAAGATAGTTGAAAGCACTTTAAGTGACTCTTATAGATATATTTTTTATAAACATTTAAGTACTGTATTTTCTAATATTTATTTATAAAATTACATATATTATTTTGAAGAAATACAGACATATATATATATATATATATATATATATATATATATATATATATATATATATATATATATATATATATATATATATATATATATATATATATATATATATATATATATAAGTTCCAACCACTTACCACCTAAACTTTCACAATAAAATATAGTAATCAATATTTCTCACTGCTGTCACGACAACATTCACACCTTTTAATAGCAAGAATGGAAATCCATTCTTACTAATGGGCCATTGAATATATATGTATATATGGACACTTAAAGCTTGCAACTTGACTACAGAGTATGAAATATTGATACAATTAAGTTTAAATAAACCTCTTTAAACATGAAATAAACATGTCACTGTAATGCAGACTAATAAATAGTCAATTAACATTACAAACTGCAATATATATATATATATATATATATATATATATATATATTGCAGTTTGTTAAAACTATATATATATATATATATATATATATATAGTTTTAAGGTCACAATATAAGAGTATACTTTGTAATTTAGAAATTTGATAATGGTAATAGTAACTCAGGCTTCGGTGTTTTAATTATTCACATATCCTTCATCTTAATCTGATTTATTTTAGAATAAAGCTATTATTATATTGTTTACAAAAGTTTTGTGAATGAAATTTCCTTTTGAAAGTTAAATAATTGAATTATAAAATGTGGCTATAATTATTTAAAATTATGACTATGTCAACTATCTAAAATATTTTTAAATATATCCTAAATATATTTTATATTATGTGCAATTAATTTATTAGATCATGTGTATAAAAATAATATAATATTAACTCACAAGGAAAATTTTAAAAGAAATTAATCATAGTTATAATAATAGTTTTAGTGTTTAAGAGTAGTATAATAATTTATGTCTATTTATATTATCCTAAGGTTATTGTGAGTGATTGGTTAAATGGAGAATAGAGAACTGATAGGGAATTTTTAATGCGAATATTTTATAAATATTCATCATCATCATCAATCATTATCAATACACTTCAGGATGAAGGTACTTTAAGTTCAAACCATCTTTAAAGATTTTTACCTTCTCTTCTTCACTTCACCCCTGCACACTTTTTTATTTCATCCATACATGTGGTCTTTTTTGGGTCAATCACACCTATTTCTTCTCTTACCCATATATTGTACTTTTGAACTCTTCTTGTTACTCCTAACATGCATCTCTCCATACTTCTTTAAGTGGTCTAAATTCTCTGTATTGCTCTTCTATTAAGTGTCCCAGTCTCAAATCCATTAGTAAGAATTGGTAAAACACATATATTAAAAACCTTTATTTTCAAACACATAGGCATATTTTCTTTTAGTATCAAGTTAGTGCTACAAAAATCACTTCAATGGAATTTAATTCTATGATGAATTTCATCCATTATGTTTCCATCAGTATTAATAATCTGACCAAGATATGTGTAGCTGTTAACTGCTTCTAACTCATCATAATTAATATTTATTTTCATGTTTTGAAAAAGATCCATTGAACATTACTATAGTCTATTTAACATTTATCTTTAGTCCTGCTTTCCTACTTTCATCTGATAACTCCTGCAAAATTTTCTGCAGCTCTAAAGAATTATGTGCAAAAACAAATACACCATCCACAAATTCTTAATGACTTAAATAATCTCCATTTACTTTCACTTCTTTAGCTTTCCATTTTAATCCACAAAATATTTTTGTTCCAATGCGGAAAAAAGTTTTGGAGATATGGAGTCACCCTGTCTTATACACTCCCCAATGTTGACTTTCCTAGTATCATTATGCAACCCAACTGTTGCCATAGCATTTTTATAAATATTATTTAAAATATACAATATCTTGGATCCGATAATCAAATGCTTTAGTCACTGAAAAAATGTTTATAGAATCAAATGCCTTTTTATAATCTACAAATCCAAACCATAATAGCAACTCATAATCATTTGTCCTTTCTATTACTTCTCTCAATACCTGGATAGGATCTACTTTACTAAAACAACTTTTAATGAATGTTATATACTGTTATAAAAACATATTTAAACACGAGTAATTGGGATAATAGGTTAGAGATGGATATGTCGAGTTCTGTCATTGAAGAGGATATTCTTGAGGAAAAATCAGTAAAAATAAAAGTAGTAAAAGAAAAAAAATATTACAACCTAAAATAAATATGGAGAATCATCAGATGATGTGGATGATAAAATCAATGAGATATACGATTGATAATTTTTTTGAATCAATGAATAATAAAATAGATAGTAGTATTAAATCTCTTAGAGATGCAATAAGGGAAAAGATTCGAAAACCACTTGAATTATATAGTAAAAATGTCAAAGATTAATAAGTCACATGTTAAAGTAATTAAGCATAATGCTAAAGTAGTGGGTAATTATTTGGAAAAAAACATAGAAGAAGAAGGAGATAAGAAATCCCAAAGTATTGAATAAATCCTATGAAAATAAAGTATAAACCATATTTTGAGTAGTTGTTGAAAATATAAAAAAATAAAAAGTTCATCTTGAAGTAGTTAGTAAATATGTTGATGTATACAGTAAAGATTTGAAAATATTTAAATAATCTATTAACTTAGTAAGTGAAGATGTAATAGAAAATAAACAGCTTGTTGAAATAATAAGCATGGAAAACCCACAATTTATTGAAATGGTTAATAATGATATTAATTTATGTAATAATCTGGAAGAAGAAATTAAAGATTCTGTTAAATTATTTGATAAATATGTAATTGATGATGTATCATGTGTTAAGTTAGCAGATGATGATTTAAGAAAAGATGAATCTTTTATTGAGTTAGCAATTATATAAATCCACTTATATGTTGAAAAATTTTATCTAGACAATAAATTGGTTCATAAAGAAGCAGAAATTCGTAAAGAGTCTGTTAAATTAGTCACTAAAGAATTTGAAGTCAATATACAGTCTGTTGAGTTGATAAAGAATATGGCAGAAGATAAACATTTGATTGATTTAGTAAATGGAAAAAAAAAATTGCTGAGTTAATAAAGAAGGACGCTGAGCTAGTTTATGAAAAATTGAAAGAATTAAAAAAAGTCTGTTGAAATATGTAGTAAAAATCTTTAATTATTCATTAAAAATGGAATAATAAAAATAACCTATTGAATTGATTAATAAAGATATAAATGAGAATGAAGAGGTTGAAGAAGTTTGATAAAAATAGTGACTTTTAAATTAACAAATGATGATATAGGAGAGAAAAAATCCTCATGAAAATTTAATTAAAAAGAGTCTAAAGATAAACCTGAGAATTTTAACGAATACTGTAGTAATGATAAAGAAGGTGATGAATACTTAGGGATAAAATTAAATTGTTGGCATTAAAAGTATCTGGAAATATTAGAAAATGAATTACCAAAAATTACTGACAAAACTAATAACAAATTAAAAAATTAAATACAAAATGTTGTTGTGAAAAGTACCATTAAGTATGGAAATATTTATCAAAAATATATTATTTATAAAGAAATACTATTTAAAGATATTAAAAATTTGATGCCTAAATTAAAATTCATAGAAACATGAATTGATCAGACCAGAGATTTAGGCGAGGCGAAAGTAAAGCTTAAGTCTACGAATGAAAATAAAATTATAATATATTTTCTGAGACAAATACTTAATCGTGAGAAAAATGTGAGAAAAGTTAAAGTAAAATTTAAAGAGATGAGTAAAGAGAAGATTAAGATAAATTGTCTTAGAGAAAGTATAGATTTGCTAAGAGATGATGGTAAAACATAGATAAAATTTAAAAGAGTGAGTGGAAAGATAGTTAATCTAAATCTTGATAGAAAAATAATCAATAGGGAGAAAGATGTTGGAAAATATCAGATAAAACTCAAAATTATAAAGAGAGAGTCTTAGGTAAAGCTAAAGTCAAACTCAAAAGAATGAATACAGAACTAGATAATGTAGAAGTTCTTAAAAAATGACTAATGAAGAGATTGATGGTGGAAAAGCTAATATTAAGTTTAAGTTGTTGTAGGAAAATATATTTGATGTGCGTTTTCTTAAGGAAGTCTTAATAAAGAAAGATATTGGAAAAGCCAAGGTTAAACTTAATACTATAAATGAAAAGATAATTAAAATAAAGTTTCTTAGAGAGATTATTGATAAAGAGAGAGAGAGAGAGTTGGAGAGAAAGCAAAAGTGAAACTCAATTTTCAAAATCAGAAGATAATTAAGATAAATTTTCATAAGGAATATATTGATAAAGAGATAAATACAGGAAAGGCTAAAGTGAAAGTTCAAAAGATAAGTTAGAAAATAATTTTTAAAAAAATATTTTCTTAGAAAGGAAAAAAATATTAAAGATAAAGACAAATAATCCCAAATGAGATACCATTTACAAATGTTATAACCTTATTAAAAAAAACAAGGATAAGACTTCAAATATTTTGATATTTTATGTCAAACTTAAAAAATTGAGAAAACCAATTTATGTTAAATGTACAAGATGGAGTGAAAGGTACTGATAAACTTGATCCCTTATCCTTCTGATGTATAATGACAAAATTATTTCTAGATGAAAATTATTAATGTCTATTTGAAGTATGCTATGAGTTTTTTTTTTTTTTTTTTTTGGTGTGAGATAAAAGTAGTTTGTTGGTCCATATGATAATTTAATTTTTAGAAATAAAATGTTTAATTAATGAAAAAGTTCATGTTTTTAAAGTTAATAAAGTTAGTGATTATAATTTATAAAATACTTCTTAATTGATTGTTTCGTAAATTTAAAATTTATTTATTCATAGGAGAAGGATTTGTGCCGTTCTATTATCAATAGATAGGATGTTTAAGTAGATTTTCTAAAAAAAAAAATGCAGGGAATTATAAAATTTATAATTAATATTTACTAAGACTATAATCCTCAAGAATATGCGCGTGAAAATGGTAAGGTAGAGATCTCTACAGGTCTTAACCACAAACTTACGCTTTGGAAGAACACGGGGGGGGGGGTATAGGGAGTTATAAAATCTATAATGATAAATGAATGCATTTATTTAAAGGGAGTTGAACCTAGTTGCGTAAGTCAATAAATAAGTTGTAGACCATTTTAAAACTATTCTAACCATAAAAGTAAATGAAAAGAGCAGAATAATTTTATATTTCAACAGGTAAAACAGGTTAATATCAATTATAATTTAAAATGTATTTAGTATCCTATTTAATAAGTACATTAATAAATCAATAATTTAAATGCAGTTATTTCTAATTGAATAAATAAATAAATATATTATAAAATAAATTAAAGTTGTTTAATAATTTTATTAAAGTTAATAATAATATTGTATGGTGTTCTAAATGTTTAAATTTTATTTATTATCATATAAAACATTATAGTTAGTATTTTAAATTATACTTTTATATTAAATCTTTTAAAATATATTACAGACAGCAAGTTAAAATTTGCTACATTTTGTCTGGAATAATTGTCACATAACTGTCTAATAATTATGATTGGGTGTAAAACACATGCCAGAATTCAGAGAATGTTTCAATTATTTTATAAAATTATTAATCAAGTTGATACATTTGAACATTATTGAATAATATATACGTAAAGGTTTTTAAAAAAATTAAATTGATAAAAAGTAGACTAAAATAGGTACAATAAATTAAAAATGTGATTGATATATTAATAAATTAAATTATTTAAAATATTTTTTATTGAGTATTGGATATTTTATTGTATTTTAGAATTGAAAGATGATTCGTAATTTATTTTCACTTTTTAAAATTACAGAGTTTAAACATTATGTAAATTAGTTGATTTGCTGACTCTATTCTTCCAATCAAGTCTCTTGATTGAAGGAGTATACATATAAATGTGGTTGTATTGGGTTGATTATGATTTATTGTATTATTGTTGTGTATAAAAAATTGGGTAAAGTTGTGTTACAATAGGTTTGTAATATAATTTTAATTTTAAATAGTAAATTGTTGTGAATTAAATTTTGAATATTATCATTTTTATAAAGTTTGGAACATAAAAAAAATATTATTTTGTTCAACAATATGCATGAATAAAAAATTTAAAAAGTTCCTATTACTGAAACTATTCAAAACTCCATTTAAAAACTCATTATTGTTTTATGGAATGGAAATCTACATTAAGCAATATCAGGAGGAGAATTTCCAAATGTCGATGGTATTATTTGAGCAAAACCATGTTAAATTGCAGTAAGAATTTTAATATTTTTTCTTATGGAATGCTTCAAGAATATTAATATTTATTCTCTAGAAATATATTATATATAATGACTATTTATATGCTAACAAAATTAATAATTTTAAAAAGACCATATTTTAATGTAAGTCATTGGAAAAGATGGAAACATATATTACCTTTAAATTTAAAAAAAAAAAACACATGGGATATGAACTATAGTATATCATTTCTAGAATAATTATTTATTTATTATTTTTTAATATTTGTAGCTTTAATAATGTTTGTCTTTGAAATAAATTTTATTTGGATTTTAGAAGCAAAAAAAAAATTAAAGATAAACAAAAAGTATAATTGCCAAATATTTGATAAAATATTTTAATTCCTTAACATCATAATTGCAGTTTTATTTTGCTATTTTTAAAAATAAAAATAAATGCTTAATTAAAAAATAGGGTATTAAGAATAAATACTCTTTAAATATTGAAACCTAAACTCATGTATTTGTTGTTCAATGTATATTTATTTGGAATATCTAATGAAATAATAATACATCTGATTTGTTGGAATAATAAGTGTAAGAAATGGATGTTGAATTTGAAACAACTGATAATCGTGAAGGAACCTTGGATATATGTGCATACCTGGAAAAATTATTTCCTTAACAAAATGGATATTTAAAATGATGTGTAATAAATTATTGTCATCGTAGAGAAGATTAAAAAATAGACTGTTTAAATATCTTTTAGAAGCAGGATGGAAAATATTTTTGTGATTTTTAAATATTTTAAAAGTTGACCTTGCTTTCTTCATTATTTATAAATATCAGCTAAAGTTGGGAACAAAAACTGTTGATCAATAACAGGTTGTCATAATGACAATACAATTTTTTAAACCCCAAGCTTTCAATAGTCTTCAAGAAGGGAATTTTAAAAATAAAATATCTTACTTTTTTTTTTTTTACTTCATTTTGTAAAAAAAAATAACATTAGTAATTAAGACATTACATATTTTTATTTAGATAAGGTTGAACTAATATAAATGTTGTTTATGATAATTTAATTTTTAAAACTGGTTAAAATATTTATGGACATTTTGTTTTAATATGACTTTTTAGTAAATGTTTTGTGGGTGGATTTATTATATATATATAATTATTTTTATACAGAAACCAGAATACACCATAAGTGATTATAATGTTATTTTTAATCACTAGATAATTTTAAGTATTGATATTATGAAGTGATATATATTATTTATTGCTTGGAATTTAATATATTTTTAATGATTAATAAATGAATGGATGAAGGGTGTATGAATTCATAATACATATGAATAGAAAACATAATATGCATATATATTTTATGATACAGCTACTTATGACTGTATTAATTATTCATAATTGTATTTTTGGCAAAGAAATGTATTATTTATCTATGAAATATATGAATATTAGTAAAATATCTCATCAGAGTCATTGGTATTATGGCAAAGCTTATGTTTTTCAAAACCATTCCTTTAAATGTATCCATAGTTTTAATGAATTTTATATGTCAATTTATGGATTATTGGGTATTGCCATTCAGTTTATTTTTTACGATGTTGATTATTTAAATCAAATTTATATATTATTTATATATATATATATATATATATATAATATATATATATATATATATATATATATATATATATATATATATATATATATATATATATATATATATATATCGATGTCTGTATTTCTTCAAAATAATATAAGTAAATTATAAATAAATATTTGAGAATACAATATTTAAAAGTTTATAAAAAACATATGTATAACCATCACTTAGAAGTGTTTTCAACTAACTTGTAGCTTTTTAATTATCACTTTTAAAAATGTCAGCTTTTTTTTAATTCGATGATGTCAACTTTCCCAAAATTCTGTGATCTTAACATTTGCTGATTGCCTATTAATTAAATTTTGCTTATATTTATATATTAACATTGATTCTTTAATTTTCCCTTTATTATTATTTCTTTCAGTTTCCAATATTTTTACATAGTTATAATTAAAATCGAAACCATATATATATATATATATACATATATATATATGATTTATTATGGTCATAAAAAATAGAAGCTGATAAAGTATCATTGTTTTTAAAATTTTGTTTTGTACTTTGAATCCTTTTAAATAATAATAAGTGCTCTTTGTTCTTTTTTCCAATGTGCACCTTGATTCACCTATATATCCACTGCCACACCTACATGTCCATTTGTAAATGATACATTTTTTTATTTATCAATAAAGTTTTATCTTTTGAATAATTATTAATATATTTAATGTAGGTGATGCATAAAATGCAATATCACATATTCCTTTATAAATTTTCTTAATGAAACTTGCCTGTTGATTTGAAATATATAATATTAATATCCAGTCTTCTATCAGAGGAATTAACATTACTATTAATATTTTATATTTAGAAGTAAAATTTTAACAATATAATAAACAATGAATATTGTATCCAACATTTAACAATTCATTATAATAAATTTCAATATTTTTATTTTTATCTGATGCATATTTACAAAGGTTATCATTTGTAAATAAAAAGAATTTTAAACCTGCCATTTTATGTGACATTGGTACTTTTGATTCATATGGAATATATCCTCTTTTTGCTATTGGTTTAAGAGTCATATAATAATCCAGTTTATCCTTGTTTCTAGTTATCTTGAGATTTAAAAATTGAACACTCATTGAATTTGTATCTGTTTTAAGCCACTTTAAGCCCTTTATATTATTTAATTCATTAAACAAATCATTAATAGCATTTGGCTTTCCACAAACAAAAAAAAAACATCATCAATATATCGATTGTATAAAATAATATCTCTCTAATATCTCTCTGATAATTTTCCTTTTGTAAAATATTTTATTCATATGCATATATAACAAAATTACATATTTGGGAAACTGTAGGAAGACCCATGGGCCACCCATTATTCATTTTATAAAAATTGTACTTAAAAATTGCATAAATGTTTTTTATTAATAAAGTTTAATGTTTCAACAATAAATTTTATAATTTTAACGTTAACATTTTTTTAATTTTAATGCATTATTAATTATTTCAATAGAAGTTATTCTGACAATTGATCAGTACATTTCACAGACATCAAAAGTACAAATTAAATCAAATGATGAATGTATTGTCTACATACAAAAACCAAGAATTTCCTGTAATATTTTCTCAATTAATTTTCATGTTTCATAATAAAATGCACCCCAAAAATCAATCATTAAGAATAATGTTTCTTTTTCTTTATGCAATTTTATATTTGAAATATAAATATTTCCACAAAGCATAATTCATGAAAATCTCCAGTCTTATGGCAATAAAGAGACCCTGACCTATATAGTCTTTAATTGATTTATAGTGTCCATTCATATTGCTGTACCATTCATTAGCTATTAATCTGTAATTGGACATACTAGGACAACTAAGTAAAATGTGGTTAATTGAGTCATCCTCTCTCACACTCATCTGACACACAGGATCAACCTTCCAGAAATTTCTCCTGTATGACAAAAATGAGTTCATAAGAAAAGAGTCCAGGATGATTTTATTAGTAAATCTTGAAATTTTGCCTGAAAAAATCAGTTATTGATGTGTAATTCCAAGAGAACCTTTGATTATGTAACTTTCTCCATGTATTAAATTATTTGAATTTCAGTATTAATTTTTTGTTATAAGTAGATTTTCATAATGAATGACACCAGCTTTTATTAGTGGGTGACAGTCTATCCATTGGTGTGACAAATTATTGGTATAAAGTAGTCGAGTATTTATTTTGAGGCCAGAATAATAGATTATGGTTTCTCTGCAATATTATGGTTTTGATACAAGGGAGTAAAAGGCTGTTTAGCCTTCTAGGCATTTGGAGTTTTTGAAGGCTGATGGCTTCAATATTTTGGCCTCAGAGTAGGTTTGTGCACAGAGAGTTTATTTTTTGATAAAAATATTTGGAAAGGTATGTATGATGTAGGAAATAGTTAATTTTTGGAGATATCAATGAGTTTAAAAGTCTTACCTTACCATCAAGTGAAATATATAGCTTGGATATGGAGGCCATTGTGGGAAAATATTTGTTAAGAGAGATTCTTCAATTTCTCTCATCATAGCAGTATTTGATTTTGAAAACATAAATTCTAGAAATTTCTGAGGATAAGCTGTTTAGTTGGAAGCTATTTTATTCCAATTTACCAATGTCCAGGAGACTGATTTGTACTTATTGAAATTGAGTTTGTATTTGTCTGAGTATCAAACTAGTATCTTCTATAGTTTAGTAATATATTCCTTGGATGGGGGACAGAAAAATATATTATCCATATTACTGAGACATTTAATCTCCCTTCACATGGCAAATACAAACACTACAGGCAATGATATCTCAATTTCCATCAATATCAGGTTGACATAATCTATAAATATAGTGTGGTAATTGGAGATCCTTGAGAAATAGAGATGGAGGGCTCACACTCTGGGACAATTTTTACATTCATTGTGGATGATTTTTTTTGGCTAGTATGTTTGCAATCACTCTCAGATAAACATTTGACACCTCATATTCCCAGATAATATCAATAAGAATATCTGCCCTAACTGAATCGAATGCCACTGATTAGTCAAGTTGGATGGTGATCAGTTTCAACATCTCTTAGGCTCTAATAACATCAATAAGGAGCTTAATTTGGCTAATGACATTAATTGACGACTCCTTTTTTGCACATTGGTTTGTAGAAATGTATTTGTACATTTTCACTTAAATTTGCTTCTTAATTTGTTGTTCTTTGATTTTAGTTAAAAGGGGAAACATTGAGATAAGCCTCAGATTATTTAAATCATGTCTTCCATCTTTTTTCTTTAGGAAAGTTACAATAATATTGGATACATGTTGTTAATATCTCAACTTTTTACTTCTAAGAGGATTATCATTGCTTTGATTATTGGCACCAAATATTTCTTTAGATGCAGAAGAACAAACTTTGGTATTCCATGTATTCCTGAGTGAACTCTCTCCAGAAGGCTTTTTATCTTGGTGCAGATATTTTCCTCAGTGATATCATGCATCAGATTCTCATCTAAGCTGAATAGTCCATTGACATTCCCAGTCTGATCAGATTGAAGTGTTGCCATAAAGTGTTCTTTAATTACAAATATGATTTCCAGGCCCACAATAATATCATTATCTATTGTTAATGACAATGGAACAGGTTTTCTGCTGCTTGTCCCCAGTGCCCACCTGAAGTAACTCTAGGACTAACATTGTTGAACTGGCAAAATTTTCTTGGCCCACTTGATTGACACATATTTAGCCAGAGATCTTTGCTTATCCCTGTATTGGCATTTCAGTGCAAGAGCAAGATGTACAAATTGGATTTTCAAGTGGAATTTGTTTCAGGTTTTGGGCAATAGCATCAAGGTCTGATAATGCCAATAAAGGCAAACCATGCTTCCACCAGCAGTATCTTTAAGATATTTATGTTTTTAAGATAAATGTAGGCCTCAGAAAAGACCTTATGTGCAGTCAGTTTTAATAACAGTGTTTCAGACTGGTATTTTATCTTTATCTTTTACTGGGATCAGGTGTGGTATATAAGGTTTCCTCGGTCATGTGTTGTTTGCTCTTTGGTTTTGATCTTGGGCTGTATATCCATAATCTATTGACATAAGAAATTCAGTTATTCTTCTATTTTACTTATTCTGCTTGGAATCATCATCCCAACCATGGTCACATACAGTGTCTAATTATCCGAATGACATGTGCCTCTGAGTACTTGAATTTTGGCCAAGACCTCATCTGAGCAAAATGTTTTTTTAAAAAAAATGTCTGTGCATCTCGTGTGGTTAGCTGGAAATTTTTCCATAGTCATGGAGTGTAAGATGTTTTTCTGTTTCTCATCACTCCAAACTGTTTGGAATAAAGAAAAGTGAAACTCTTCAAAATTTATTGGATTGGACTTTAAAGATCACCACCAATCTTTGGATATGCCTCTAAGGTGTTTATTAGTGATGGCTATTTGTTCATCATCACTAAGGAGGTAAAGTGCATACATTTTCAGATTTCCACATGCTCCTGAGAACTCTATATGGGTTCACCATAAAATCTCAGTATTTGCATAAATCATGCTGAGACAGATGACCCCTGATGAATGACCAGTTGCTCTGGTTTTATAGTTTTGATATCCTTAATTGTAGTGTCTGGCAGTGCATTTTTTTCTGGTTCAACCATTTTAATTATTAGTTATTCCTTTTGTTCTGGCTCATTAATTTCGTTTTGTTCTCTATTTTTTCAGAGTCTTCTATCTCATCTTTTTTTTGAAGAGTCATAGCATTGACCAGGATGCAAACATGCAACCTGGGCAACTACCTGCAAATGCAAGGCAGTTGCACTGACCTCTCGACCACCAATTCAAGATGCCTCTTTTCTTTCTTTCTTATTACTTATTTCCTGATGACATTTTATAACTTTTCAGAGTTCTCTTATTTTATACAATAATTAGTGCATTACCATTAGGATAGCCTGGTTGAACTTATTCTTTATCGGTCATTCATCTCTTGCATCCCCAATCGCCCTGTTTTGTCTGGTGATCAATTTTATTTTTAGGATTTTTTTTCATTTTGCTGACTGATCTACAAAAAAATTCTACGGAGATATGTATTTATATTATATTATATTTCATTAATAAACATGCTCACCACCTTTTAAAGATCATCTACCTAATCAACTACTGCTTCTTCACTTTCTACATATCTACCCTCAACTATCATTCTGCTGATACCCTAACTTCCACTTGCTAACAAAATTTGTTTCTTTAAACATATTATTCAATATTTGCCTCTATGATCCCAATCTCTTACCCATGTCTTCATTTGATGTCCCTTGGTCACAACCATGAATCTGAAAAAGAAATTTCATAGTCTAATAAATACTTATTCAATATTTATACATGGTATGATTAAATAAAAAGTGCTCTCATACTATTTGTCTGGGTTCAAACCCTCCACTTAAAACATTTTTGGCATTTTGACTGACTACTGGTTGGCAAAATTTCATTTATAAGAGTGCCAGCCAAAACAAAGTGATAAATGATTTAAAATAATTTTAACACTTTTTTAAATATATCTGAATAACAACCATTCTAATAAAAATGTATTTATTTTAGTGGAAAAACATCTCTACACTTCTTATCCATAGCATAGACAGATATATTCATTTCACATATTACATTGAGAATATATATATATATATATATATATATATATATATATATATATATATATATATATATATATATATATATATATATATATATATATAGGGAAAAAAATATATCAAGCCTGTATTTATGGCTGTAGTACAGAGGTCTTACCTTTAATAAACTCTACTTTTAATTAACAAACATGAAAACAAACTTTTTTTTCATAAAACCAACTACTAAAAAAAAATCCTACTTATTGAGTAGCACAAGGGTTTTTATCCTCTAATAAACTCTACTTTTGAATTATCTAACATGAAAACAGACTTTTCTGGGCATAAAAACAACTTCCTAAAAACAATTCTTAATTATGATTGTAATACATGGGTCTTATCTTTAATAAACTCTACCTTTAATTATTCAATATGAAAACATAGTTTTCTGGTCATAAAACCAACTTTACTTATGGCTGTAGTACATGGGTCTTAGCCTTAAGACACAAATTTTATACTTATAAACTGACGACTTTACTTTAAACATTTCAGAACACAAGTTTTAATCTAACATTTTGCCACTGGGTATATAAGATTTTTTGTTTCAGCCAGTTTATTACAATTTCTATGCAAAAAACATGGTCTTTCTTTTTTTCCTTTACTAACATAATGAGATTTGATTTTTTAAACTCAATATCACAAAACATCATTTTTATTTCTAAAACATTACGTATAATTAGACTGTAAACACATTATTTTTATTTCTAGACCATTACGTTTATATTAGACTGTACTTCACAAATTACACACATATACTAGTGACCTATCCAGGGTGTGGAAAAAAATTATATGGCCTCATAATTGGGCATCCAAATGTGGAAAAAAAATCCATGTACTGGTCAAAATTTGTTGATCCATCTAACATGATATGGAACTCCACGAAATGTACTTCAAACCCATTCAAGCCTGAGATTTAGATCAAGGACCAACCTAGATTCAAACTCATTACACAATCCCCAGATAGAACACCTAATGAATAACATAATAGTGATGGCACCCGATAATTAATTTTTAAGTCTGGCCCACTAAAAAAGCAAAAGAGACAACGAGACATATTTAATACAAAAACGCACAGTTATGTTGGAATGTATGGAAGTGGAGAGAAGATAATTCGAACTACATAAGTGGCTTTAATGATAATAAAATATTTACTAAAACATTTAATGGACAGTAAATTACTTAGATATTTATTTGAATGCTCTTATGAATAAATTACATATTATACATCACTAAATTTATTTGGTGAGTTAGGTTAAGGTGCCAATCATTTGATGACCAAACAAACTTACAAATTTTTAGATTAACATGTTAGTTGTGGCTCTAAAAGGGGATGATGAGCATACAAATTTATGAAGTATTCTAGGAATCATTATACATATTATACAAACTATTTTCATAGCATTTCGGTCATGAAAATCAAAATATATGTTTTAAAATTGGTTTAAACATGGAGTATAATATTTGTGAAAATTCTGTAAAATAATATATGTTTAAACCAAGTATCTTTTATTAGTGAACATAATAATTTTGACAATTCTTTAAATTTCAAACTTTAAAAAGAAAATAATGCTCTGTTTCTACTCTTAACTAAATGGGATAAATTATGTTGGTAAGATTTTTAAAAAAAATAAAAAAAAACACTATTATTAATTAACTTATGACTATTATTGGAAAGACATAAAAATAAATAAGCAAAGTGCAAGTTTATGATTACAGTTTTGAAATGAGGTCATTAAATAATTAAATTAATACTAGTGAAAAAGCAATGGGGCTGATATAAAGGCTAAAGAACTAACATAATTTTGTGTTTCCAAATGAAGAAAACAAAATGGCTGTCTTTTTTCTAGGGTACTGCTTAGAGAAGTTTAATTAGGCTTGGCATGTGATAGGCCTGTTATATGAAAATGATTCCCAGAAGATCAACTACCCAAAGGATAGGGCATGAAGAAAGTCATGGGTCCCACTTTATTGCAACCCTTCAATTTAGAAGAATGTAATATTTAATAAAAAAGCCTTATAACAACAATTTAACAAAATACTAATTTTAATGACATAAAATGAAAATCAATATAATAAAACACATGAACCTCTCTCGAATGCTATAATTTAGCCAATTAACACTACATTATGTAATATAAATTGGAATGATATAATTCATACTTAGTAAGTTTTAAGAAGTATCCCATTCCTTTCCTTGTTATTTAACAGACTGAAATCCCACCCCTGTGAATTTTGTAACTTTAGAATAATCAAGTCTTTGATACATTAAGAGTATAGCTTTATAAGACAGATGATATAAAAAAAATAAAAAATAAAAAATCACTCTTCCAGAATTGAATGCATGACAAAAAAGTTTAAATCAGACCAGCATAAAAATAATATTAAAACACAACCTAAGGTTTCACTGCTACAAGGAGACTTCTCAAGTGTAAAGAACTACAAAAAAACTACACAATATATATACTATTAAAAACTACCCACATATATATTCACTTCCCATCCACCCTTAATATTAAAAGAACTTGAATAATAAATTTTCAATAATAAAAACTCTTTAATTCTTCTTTTGATTTCATTTCTCTCAAAGAAGACAACCTTTGCTTCATCAAAATCAATAGTGTGGCCTGTATTTTTTTCATGGACATACAAAGCAGAACTAAGATATCTATTTTTAACTCTACTTTTATGAACCTTTATTCTTTCATTTAAACTCAAACTACTCTGACCTATGTAAACCTTCTTACAAAATAAACAAGGAATAAAATATACTATACCAGGAATAATCTTTCTATCAAAAACTTCTTTTGTATTATTTAATAAATTATTCAATGTAACACCCATTTTCCAAGCAATTTTCTTATTTCCAAACAATTTACTATTTCTACACCCAATTTTATAAGAAGACAATTTAAATGGCAAAGAAATAAAATTATATATTTTTTTTCTTTAACCTTTACATCCTTACATATATTACTATTAAATAAAATAGTATTAACAAATTTATCAGAGTATCCAACGCTCAAATAATCTTTATAAAATTGATATTTCTGAAACAAATATTAAATTAAATAATTCTAGTGGGGTAGCTTTGTTTCAGAAATATCAATTTTATAAAGACTACATGAGTGTTGGATACTCTGATAAATTTGTTAAAAGTATTTTATTTAATAGTATTATTTGTAAGAATGTAAAGGTTAAAAAAATATATGATTTTATTTCTTTGTCATTTAAATTGTCTTCTTACAAAATTGTGTGTAGAAATAGTAAATTGTTTGGAAATAAGAAAATTGCTTGGAAAAAAGGTGTTACATTGAATAATTTATTAAATAATACAAATGAAGTTTTCGATAGAAAGACTAATTCTGGTGTAGTATATTTTATTCCTCGTTTATTTTGTAAAAAAAGTTTACATAGGTCAGAGTAGTTTGAGTTTAAATGAAAGAATAAAGGTTCATAAAAGTAGAGTTAAAAATAGATATCTTAGTTCTGCTTTGTATGTCAATGAAAAAGATACAGGCCACACTATTGATTTTGATGAAGCTAAGGTTGTCTTCTTTGAGAGAAATGAAATCAAAAGAAGAATTATAAAGTCTTTATTATTGAAAATTTATTATTCTGAAGCAATTAACTTATTTAAGAGTTCTTTTAATATTAAGGGTGGATGGGAAGTGAATGGATTTGTGGGTAGCTTTTAATAGTATATATATTGTGTAGTTTTTTTTTGTAGTTCTTTACACTTGAGAAGTCTGCTTGTAGCAGTGAAACCTTAGGTTGTTTATTAATATTATTTTTATGCTTGTCTGGTTTAATTTTAGATTTGGGGTAGTTTTTATTTGATATATATATATATATATATATATATATATATATATATATATATATATATATATATATATATATATATATATATATATATATATATATATATATATATATATATATATTCTTTTAGAAACATTTTCAAGAAAATCCTGTATTTGGGTTAACCTGAGAAACAATCTGGTGCAAGTATTAATTAAGAAAATATGTAAATATAATTCCAAAAGAGACAAGATTTTATTAACCTCCCCTCAGGAAGGTTTAAGTAGATAGGGAAAATAACTTTATATATTAGGCATGCAAGATTATTTAGATTGGCAACTTAAAAATAATAAAATACTACATTTTAAAATGAAGATAGGAACCACACCAAGATTAAAAAAATAAGAGTAACCTTTATGTATAAAAGAAAAAATTATTAGTATGAAAGCAAATCTATTCAATAATTAATAAAATAAACATTTAGTTTAATAATTTAAAATGATATGTGGAGGGTTGAGGTTTAGATTAATTTAGAAGGAATAAGATATAAAGTTCATAGGTGTTTTTAGGTTAATTACCTTGGTTTATTAGAGATTCCTTTTTAACAGTTCGACTCCGGCATGGTAAAATTAACAGGATTGAAATCATTTTTATAGCAAGCTTCCATTAAGCATTCCTCATTCTTAGATTATACTTTGGGGCATAATTGAGGTGATTATGCAAGGCAAGATTGATCAACACAAAGGTGAGGAAGGTGATTAGTTCCCTACTTGTCCAACATTTAAAAAAAAACAGCATGGACTCTTTTGGCGACAGTTATTACCAGCTAGTTCTCTCCACGGTAATCAAAATTCAGCCCATTATATACAGCCATAAGGTATGTGATGAATGATTTTAGTATTCCTTTTTTTAAATTTCATTTCCTTCACCTATGGTTTTCAAGATGCAACTGTATGATAATTTTCCAAAAATATATTCAAATACATTTTCAAATTAGAATTAGATTTGATAAAATGTTAATGGCAATAGTATAAAATCTGAATTGGATTTTCATTTTTGCTTTTAGTCCACTTTAATGAAACATCTTTTCCCAAAATTAGATAATAAATATGTTCTCCTTTTAGTTATTTTAGGACAATTAACAGTTGCATAATCCATCTTGTATTTTTTAAAGAAAAATATAGTATTTAACAAATTTAAACAAAAGTTATTTTTATGAAGTTAAACAGTATTTGTAATATATATATGAATTTCACCTAATATACTTTGATTTTAATAAAAGAATTAATAATAAATAGTAAAAAATATTAAGATCTACATTTTATAATCTTTTAGGGGAACATCTCAAACACATATATAAAATAAATATACATTAATATAGTGAAACAGACAGATCGGAGAACCGATCTTCGTTTCATGTGTTT